>VRVR01000028.1:36437-314056 GCA_009859145.1 Andalucia godoyi
TTATGCAAGCACTGTCCTGTTCCGGACAGTGCGCCATCGCTTCTGATCATGGTCACTACATTTTGAATGTCGCGTCTGCTACGGCCTCAGATGCGATTGGCTGTCATGCTCTGTGTTTTCTGAACCCCCTGCTGTGTAAAACGTCGCATCTTTTCCATCCCCCATCCGCGCGCTGATGTAATGTCTCGCTGCATTTCCTTCATCTCAACAATGCATGCCGGACTCGGGTCAAATCACCGGCCTTGTTCGAGGGTACGCACACCAAGATGAGGTGACGACGGGTTTGCAGAACCCTGGCCAGGCAAAAAAAGAATCTGCCTTCTTACCACGAGCTTTCGCTACCATACGGCCGCACCAACGACTGGCACTGCTGGACATAGGTTCTCGTCAGCACACAACGGTGGCAGACCGTAGCACAATCCCAGTGTAACGCATTCAGCAAAACATTAAAACGGAGAAAAAAGCGACTGTAGTCGGGAATTGGGTAATTAATATTTTACGTACAACTCCTGAACGGCGTCGTCCCCAGGCGATATTCGTGTGCCAGATTGCTCGCCGTCCCCGACTCCACCAGTCCCCAGCATTACCTCAGAAAAAGTGCTGTGGACCATTTTCCGTATTTGTACGCTCACTGGTATCTCGGAATTGAATTTAATGGAAGCGCCGTTTCTCTCTCGAAATCCGTGACGATTCCTCGGAGGCTCTTTGATGGTTCACTAAACAAATGTCTGTGTAGCATTGGCAGAATCGTACGTGAAGTCTTTTGTGTTGGCCGGAATCAGACGTTGTCTGATGGCTTCTCTTTCTGCTGAGGATTCCGTGCGCTTGAGTCGAATCCACAAGATGGTCGAAACGGAAATAGATCCAACAAGCAGCACACCGACTAAAATGTACAAAGCAAGAACTGGTGCATTGGACAGAATCAAAATGGGTATCAAAAATGCAAAACCTGCGCCGATGCATAAAGCACATCCATTCCAGAAATTGACACTTGCCACGTTGCTCGGGGAAAAACAAGTCCGGATCCTGACATCGTGAGTGAACACAATAAGGAGACAGAACAAAGCGACAATCGACGAGATCGGGCCCGGAAAAAGCGGCCCCAACGCAGTTGCGAGACAAATGATCATCATTCGTATACTAAAGACGCGATACTGGTACACGGAGGAAAAGAGAATAATCGTATCTGCTCGAAGCACCGGTGTATAATCGTGGTCTCTTGCCAAACATTCGTCGAATGCAAAGAAAATATTTGCCCATGAATTGGCAAACACGCTCATGAAATACCACGGCAGGATCACAGACATCGAGGCTAATACATATGGTTCGTGTTCTGCAGTCCAGCATTGGATGGAGTCTAATTGAATCAGTGCACCGTCGGAATTACAGGATAGGATCCTGACTAAAACCATGCAACTCGGAATGAACAGGATTTCCGTAATTTGCGCAACTGTTGTGAGGTACGCCACAGTCCAGGGTCGATCAGCAACACGTGGCTTGTCCCTCCATCGGATCAACCATTCAAATCCCTTGATGAACAAGCGAAACAGAAAGGATAGACTGAACAAATACGGACGAGTTTCAAATTCTGCCAACTTCACGGCTTGATTCAACAGTTTTGCGTATCGGACTGCCCACGGTTCACACATGAGAAACGGCACCAAAATGGAACAGCCGGAAAATAAAATCAGCGCATAAATCACTGCCATTGATGTCCAGAACAGCAAATCGAATTGGGCTCTGGTGTGGACGTGAAAAACATTCAGGACGGTAACGTCAAGAGCAGAGCTGGCAGCATTATCCGATCCATACGGCACCAAAACCGTTCGACAGATTTGAAAAACAGCCAAGATTAACGAGAAAAACTGAAAATACAGGCCAAATCGATAGGGGAGTACAAACAACCATCGCTTTTCAGGCTGTTGCTGCTGACGGAACTCATCAAGCTTCCTCAATGAGAATGCATTGAGTGGTTTGCAAATGGACAGGAGATTCACATCATGGTACATCGCCATTGCAAGGCAGTAATATTTCTTGACAAAGAAGTTCACTCTCAATGTGTAGATCCAGGTACCGACAAGCGTCAACGTCACACTCATGATGGCCGGAGTCGAACTCTTGAATGGAGCGAAGAAGTACCAAATGATTCCTTGCGCAACGCACACCAAAAATACCCACACAACCTCAATGACATGTGTTCCCAATACCGTTCGTTCATTCCATGGCAGATTCGCTATGAGCCGTGCCAGATCTTCCTGTTCTCCCGGAGAATTGCTGATGTCGCAATTATATGTATGCCTATTCGAATCATAATTGGGCGCACTGTCAGATGCTGAACCTGGCATTCGAGAACGTGACCGTCTGAACATGATGTACACCAAAACGACAGCTAGCAAAAACGAACACGTCACAATGACGACAGAACTGACGCTAAGACCCTCTTTGAATTCAGAATCACCGCCACGAGAAGAATTCGACGGCTGAACAACATACTGGATAACAGAGACGCAGCCACTATAGTCATTGTTCGTACAACATGGAACATGTGCAACGATTCCTTCTTCAGCTGCGCAGCCAGTGATTGTAAAGGATGATAAAAACGGACTTCGTGGACTCCATTCTCGGTCAAAAGAATAAAATCTCTTGCTTTCAGTAGTACGGTTGGCAATCATGAATCGTGTGTCCTCGTCCTCATCTCGATCGCACGACGAAATTTCGTAGTCAATCGATGGGACTGTCAAAGAGTTACCAACGATTGCCCAAAATTCCCCTCTATGAGACCGCAGACGGACTTCACCGGAGGACGTAATGTATCCGAGGTACAAATCGTCGGACATGCCCAAAGCAAGCGATGCTGATGTTACTTGTTTCGCGGAGTAGAGAGACGTCCAATCCGAAGAACTGTATGCTAACACATGCAGCTGCTGCGCATCGTCCACAAACGAAATGTAGGGAATATTGCGGCTGTCCACGACCAAAGAAAAATGATGGATATTCGTCGGCATAAGATAAGGAGAAACATGATCGAATCCGTCTCTTGTCAGTCGAACAACATATAATCCATTAAGATCTGTGTAAACGACGAAAGGAAGGTCCTTGCCACTGCTCGAGAGAAATAGTTGCATGTCCCTATCTCCATCCCCGTCTCTGGAAGCTGACAAAACCGTCGTCCATCGTTTTTCATCGTTCTTAAAAGACAACAACGTCACACTGGATGGATCCGAGTATGCCACAAATATGTCTTTTCCGTGGTTCACAGCATGGATGCGTACCTGAGAGATTGGCGGTGTCCTTAGCTCTCCGTCTCCTCCATCATCCAACCAATGATTGCTGCTGGTATCAAACTTGCAAACTCTCAGTGTTTCTCCATGTTGGCTATCTCCGAAGGCAACATACAAGATCCGCGAATCGGGACTTGCAAAGATGCCCGCTCCCAAAGAATGCATCGAAAGGCGTTCAGGCAATTGTTGCCGTCGCACACTTGCAAAACAGACATTTCTTGCAAAAATCAAATTTAATGCAACAATGATCAAGAACGAAATGCGAATTGCAGGCAACATGGAGAAATATGGATGGCATCCGATGATATGAAACAAACTCTGGGAAGCGAAACCGTCGGCAGCCGAAAAAATGAGAGCTCGGCTGGGCTGCAATCCGGAGCGAAGAAAGTAGCCCAGCTCTGTCATCGTTCATTCGTTATCCATCACCACGATCCTGAACTGCTGCTACGGATTCCACTAAAACGACTGACAGCTTTTTGTGCATCCTGAGAGCAGGCTTTCTCGCCTGTTGCAGGTATTTTTGCCGGTTTTTTCCAGTCTTTTTTGCTTTTAATCTTTCTTTCTTTTCCTCTTGTTTTTTATAATCTTTTTAAAAATAACGATATAAATGGGCACAGTTTCGAGCGGGAAAAAATAGTAATTACATCTCATACTGGTTCATTGGAGAATGGCGAGCGTTCGCTTTGGGCAATAATCGTCCGTTTGCTGCTTGGATAGACAACAGCAGCCCTGTGGGCTGTATTCCAACCGTGTCTGCAGCTGACTGTTGTGATGCGTGAACATATGATGAGGTACTGCTACCCTCACCGCCATTGTAGAAACGGATGCGGATGGCGTTTGGGGGACGAGGAGCAGTCGAAACGGTCGATCTTCGGGTTGCTGACTGTTCCCGTTTCTGTGTCTTCGCATCCTTCTCCGCTCTCCGTTGCGGAGTCTGTCTGTCCACCCCACTGGCGCTATGTCGGAAGCATAGAAGGCGCACGACATGCCATTTTTCCCATTCGAGAGCACCCGACAGTACAGCCGCAGGAATAACACACAGCTCCCTTACACGACGGATGCGATGCGACAAACAGCGGGCAACAGATGAACTGTTTTTTGTAACAAGCGAGTGCCTGGTGGACGGCGCAGCTAGAATCTGGTGTTTTAATTTCATGGACGTAGGAAGTCGTACAGCATGCCGCACAGCCAATCGCCCTTCAAGCGCCTCTTCTCCGCCCCGTGAGACCCCCGGGTGGAAGACCAGTGACACACTGACCATACCCATCCATGGGCGTCCTCGAAGCGAACGGCAGGGCTTCACAAAACCGGATCCAGCCTTCTGGCAAATGACAGCTGCGGCGGCGTTCCTTCGCGCTGCAGCATCAGCAGTTTCTCGTCATGCAGCTTGTTTTCCTTTTCACGCAAGTAATTCAGCTCCTGACCCCAAAGCTTGCGGCCGTCCTCTTTGGACGGTTCTCATCGTGTTCTATTCCGTTTTCATCATCGTCTGACAAAAACGCTTCAAACCCTCTTGACGTAGGTTTTTTTTCCCCCCGTCCAGTTAATACTACATTTAAAAAAACGATCTCTCTCTTTCTCTCTCCCACGATTTCGCTTTGTATTTCGTTCTATTATTTCGCTTTGATTTGGGTATCGTCGTCCGCAATTCGGATTTGTTGCAAGGCCCCAGACGAATGATTCGCAGGATCGATTGTTATGCAACATAGCAACAGTACCAATGAGAGCCAATTAGTATTGATGCAGTGCACGGCCATCGCTGTCTCCGTTCGTCCCAGCGAATGCTCGGGTTCTTGCAGCAACGTCTCTGGAACTTGCAATGTGGCAAATCTGATGTTATGAGCTATGATCCAAAGACAGATTCGATGACAACAGAAAGCAACGATCCAATCACAACTTCGCCCGCAGATTCAATCAGCAAAACAATAGGCTCCATCAAGAGAATATCCGAAATGAATCCAATGACCGTACCAGCACACCACTCCGCCTGTTCGTCATCCGAGTATCCAACGGAATACAATATGAGTACGTGCACGAAGAATGCTATCAACAGAAGGACTAGAAAATACGGAATCACAATCATCCAGGCTGGGAGCAGAAAAGATTTTCCGTCGTCTTGGACTGTGTGGATCGACAGCACGGCACGAAGAATGCGGCGCCTGGACATTAATCCTCGCTTCTTCCGCCGAATTTCTCGTGCTTCTTCAGAGGTGGATGCCATCGTTTCATTGCGAGGCACCCAAACCCCGCGATACCACACGAATACCATGACGAGGGCCATGACAGAAGACACGATTGCAATCTCCAACGGTTGTCCGCCATTTTGTATAATGAAGTACAATATCATAGCGGTAAAAAGGCCCATGGTCAGGACAAGCAAGACAGAATCGCGTACAGAAAATCGATCTTTGAAGGAGTGCAGAACGGGAGGCTCCAAAGAGAGAGGACGGTCGGACTTTTCTTGGTGATGAGCCGCTTCGATTTCCGCGCTATCATACGTTGCGGAAGCGTTCGGAGAATCTCCGTTCACTGGGGTGCTTGTACATTCGTACGCATACGCTGCTGCATTCGGCAACGAGGATCGATCGACTGGATTTTGCTCCAGTGGAGGAAGCTTGCGACCCATTGTAAAGACGGAAATGCTGGTCGACATTGAAGGGTTTTGCCCACTGACAACTGGAAGTACCTGTGAACTCCGAGGCGATTTCTTCGTTGAACGTACTGGAGAATATGCACGCTCATCACCACGCAATGCATCATCGTCTGCGGAATCGGAAGCCGGGGCTAATGTGCAGTCAGCTGGTTTGGAAATTTCAATGATTCTCTGTCGCTCTCGATTCTTCCGTCGAATCCGATCCTTCCCAACACGCTGGAAGAGGAACGCTACTACGAGGAAAAATGGAACCAGGATCAACCCACTGAGAATAGAGACCAATATGATGCGAAAGATGTTTTGTGTGTCCGAACTCGGTGCAAAGAACGCATTGGTCGCCATGGTCGCTAAGATTAGGCACAACAGCATCAAAACACGAGCAGGGCGCCGAACAGGGTCTTCTTCTCGATGGAAGACCAAGGACATTAGAGAATGCTCATATTTCAAACGGTCTTTGTGCAAAGCTTTGACACTGATCAGCTTTTCTGGAAGAGGCATTGCATCCAGTTGGCTTTCAGGAACAGGGGTTCTTGCTTCATAAAAGGCTTTCAACGTCTCGGATTGCAAGCTTTCTTGGAATTTTCGAACTTCAGCGTCTCTGCGGTCCAAAAGAATGCATACGAGGAGGATCACACCAAAGACGACTGCAAGGACAACGAAAAATGAGAAGAGAAACGTGTCCAGGAACTGCGAGTTGTAAGCTGAAACGTCTGTGATATCTACAGCATCAACCTCTAGGGCAACACTGTCTTCTAGCATATCAACGGCCGTGAAGGACGTCAGATGACTGGAGAAGCACCACACACCAGCTCCGTCAAACACCGTTTGCAAGCCGGCTGAAGAATATCTTCCTAGAGTTTCGTTATAAAACTGGCATTTTCTCACTTTTCTGGTGGCGTTCCGACTCATATCGACCGTGAAAGGGATGTAAAATCGAATTGGTTGCGGCAAACTTTCGACAGCGCATTCTCCTCCTTCAAAAGGATCGGAAAATGAGATCGCCACCGTGTTGGACGCCGTCGATTGGTTGATGTTCATGGCGTGTCGGAACGGATTTCGCTTCCAATTCGTCACCTGCAGTGCGGAAACACCAGATGAACACGGCACAAACCCTGGCGGAACAACAATGGGGGACGGCAAGGATGGCACTGTAATGTTGCTTCAAGTTTGCAGAGTATCCGGTTGTGGACGAACCACATCCATCTTGAAGGTTGGGGTATTCATTGTCAGTGGCGGCTCACCAGGTGCCATATTCTTGGACAGCGTCTGACCAAGGTCGACTAGAACACGGGAGACGACAACGCTTTGCCGAGAAACCTTCTCCAAGGTTTGAGAAGGCGCATCTGCCGGATCCTCCGCCGAGGTCAGCTGCGTAGCAGACCCTAATCCGACAGCCAACACAAAGTTAGATAAAACGTTCCCTAGCTTTTGAACCACATCCGAACTCGCGCCACCTGCCGTTGTGGAACGAGCAGCACTTTGCAAGAAAGTTTCGATCTTTTGACTGCTTTTTGGTGTGATTTCCAAAGGTTGAGCAGACACGGCCGCAACAATGTCCAGTTTCTGTTCAATTTCTGCAAGGAGAGAAGCTTTGTCAGCTCTCTCGTCATCCATCTGCGACGGTCCATCCAAAACGAGGGAGAGAAGATTGTCCCGCAGAGCAGCGCGCATATCCACTTCGGTCTTGTTCAGATTACACAACGGGCTGGTCCAGCCCACCTCGCACTGACAAAACATCATCGTTTCTCCTGTCGTGGACGTCCCTGAAACACAAGATCCATGAACACCGCAATCTGGGCAGACGGACTCCTGCGCAGTTGCGGGGCTGTTCGACAATGCCAAAAGAGCATTTGAGACATCACTGTCGTTCGCAAGAGATCCTGCAAACACTTGCGATACAACCGACACCACTTGCAGGACGGAAGACATGTCACGCTCTCCAGCACCATTAGACGAAGAAAATGATTCGAGAAGAGAAGACGAAAGCGAAACAAGATCCGTCTGCCCATCAAAGACGTATTTGCTGCACGACACTCTCAAGTCGGCTTCAGAAGATGCACCCAGACTGTCTCGTGCTACAACAATCAATGTAAGAGAATCATTGAGTCCGTAACCCTTTGGCAAAACAATGGCTGCAAACTCAGCGGACGCAGAGTTGGAAATCATGGTGATCCGCTTCGCAAGAGAATCGCCATTCCCTGGATTTGACACTTGTAAATCGTACACAAGAGGAACATCGTCGTCAGTCCACCCGCCGCAAGACACAGTGTACTTTGTGCTGAGCTCGACTCCTTGCAAAGGCGAAACAACGCAACCCACGAGCGGATCTCGAGACGGTGAAGCATTGACAGTGATGGACTTTGATGCAGACGATTCCACGCCGGAGGACGTCCGAACGGTCACTTCGATCCTATATCGCAAACCAGGCTTCAGAGATCCTTCCCGAATGGTAAGCATAGAGTTCGAAGAATTCGTCAACGCCCAATCTCTGGTAAACACATCCACGAATTCCCCATTCTCAAAGACTGCCCAAGAATACCTGAGGCGCGCTTGAACTGGTGTGACAGAAATGGAAAACTTGAGTCGGTCCATTGCGGAAACTCTTGATGCGGTAGGCTGAACGAATACCACCAATGGAGGTTTACCAAAAGAGTAGTTTCAAGGAGGAGCGAGGTCCTGGCCATGCGATCTCCTTTTGAAACTACCAGCGAAATGGAATACCACTTTCCAATCGTGAAGAAACCATTGTTGAACCTTATGTTGACCGAAGAAGTTGGGACGAAGTTTGTGCAGGTCGGCGATGCGGATGCAAAGTCGGAGGTGTCCGACTGGACACACGTCCAACTGTATGGCCACGGAACAGAATCATCCTGTTCGAAATCTACAGATTCTGCGGCGGAGAGCGCCAGAACGTTTTCTACACCGTGTCGCAAGTACGGCCCTTTGTCAATGACTGCCTGCAGAGGTCGCATAGGGAGCACCTCAACACGAAATGAAGCACTATTATTTGCATAAGTCGATTCCACCACAAGATGAAACGTGATGCTGCAGTTCGATGGCAGTCTATCGGCCGCTATCAACAAGTAAGACCTATTCACGATGACATCAGTGCCTATCCCAGCTCGGGCCAGATCCGCACAAAAAGGTGATTCAGACTGTAGCGTCCAATAGTATTTCAAGATCGAAGTCGGGCCAGAGATACACTGGATGTGAGGATGAGCGAACGGGATCGCAACACAATCGAGGGAGAGGGACCATTGATGAGAACGCCCAAAATAACGCTTATACAAGAACGACGGCCAACCGATGGAACAGAACCGTCCAGGCAGCGTACACTGCCGACTGTCTTCGCTAATAGAATCGTCCGGACAAGGCTGACAGCGTTGACCGTCAGGACTGACCATGCCAGCATCACACGCAACACAAGAATTCTGATATGCGTGAGGCATGGATCCAGGGCGGCAAAGGGAGCAATGAGTGCCGTTCGAAATGTGAAAAGGAGGACACGACAAACACTGCGACTGATTGGCCCCAGCCACATAACCAAGAGGACAGAATGAGCATTTTGTTTCATTGAATCCTCGCACGGCGCCGTTCGGGCATGGAATGCATGAAGCATGCGCCAAATCATGAGTCTGCCCAGGAGGACACATTTTGCATGACATCCCTGATGAACTCGCAAACAAATCACGGCATTGAATGCATGTGGTTTGGGCTATGTTTGGAGATGATCCAGCAGCACATGGGAAACACTGTTTTCCAGAAGAGGAAACAGAGCCAGGAGGACATGCAGCGCAGTTCTCAAACACTCCATCTGCCGCTGTGCCAGGACCACAAGCCACACATTCTCTTGAAACATTTGAAAAGACACTTCCTAATGCACATCCAATACAGTACGAAAAATCCAGAGATGAACGCGTCCCTAATGGACACTGGCGGCAAGCATACCCCGTGGAAGAATTGGAAAACTGGCCTTCCAGACAACTCTGGCAGCCATCCAGACTGTGCAATACTTCCGAACCCGGCGAACAGTGCTGGCATCGAAAACGAGTCAGCGGGCTTGAGAACATGTGTGGAGCACACGGCACACAGTGTGATCTATCCGTATGCACCTCCATGCCATTCGCACAGTGCACACACAGATATCCGGAAGCCAGGTTCGCATACTTGCCCGGTGCACATTCAACACACATCGCGCCACCTTGGGCGGGCGCTGATCCTCCAGCACACCGGGTGCACACAAATTCTGAAGACTCGTTGCTGAACGACCCTTCTGGGTATCCGACGCAGTCGCTGGCGTCCTCAGACGGCTGCATGCCAGCAGAGCAGTTCATGCAACGAAAGTGCGTTACTTTGTTCGAATACATATTATATGGACACCGAGAACAGTCGGTGTACGTCGAAAAATATCCGGGCGGGCATCGCTCGCATGCCAATCCTGTTGATGCGTTGTGAAATTCTCCCTCAGCACAAGGCGCGCATGCGGAAGACGAGTTCGCGCCGGTCCCACTGTAGTACATTCCGTGCGGACACGGAAGACACGTTGATACATTTTGGCTGCCTTCGACAAGAGAATACGTGTTTGCAGGGCAAGCTGCAGCTTCCGCTAGCGAACGAAGCCCAGTCAATGGTGAATACATGCCTGCAGGCAGCTTCAGACACGTGCTCAAGTTTGCCGCTCCTCGGAACATTGAATAAGTTCCAGCGGGACACAGAATGCAAGTGTTCTTCGCCTGTGCACCCAATGCGGACGAGTAGCTTCCTGGTGGACAAGGAACACAGGCACTTGCATTCGTGTCCTCCATCTGCTTGTCACGGGGTCCCATTGGTAGTGAAATCAAGTCTGTCAGATCCAGGCTTTGGTTGAACACAACGAGGGTGGAGATACTGCCGGATAGGAACGAATTGTAATCTCGGCCATCTATACCAAGGAACATCTCTTCCGGATTGAACCACGTGCCAGCAACGCGTAGCTGCGATGCAGACAGAATGACATTCGTATACCAGGAAATGTGGGTGTAGTTCACGGAAATCCCTACAACCGCCCAAGTGTTATCGTAGGGTATCTCGGGAGGAATGATCTCTGTAACGGGTCCGCAGCAATGTTCCAAGTAGCGGTTAGTAAACCAAAGCCCCTCGCCTTCATACGTATACCACGCTCGACCAAGGTAGCAATCATGCCGGTAGACCCGGCTGGCACTGAATCCCAGCAATTGCACTAAAATTTGTGCCGCCAGACGGAAAACACCGGAATATATGGTTTCCTGATCCGTACGATGACTTGCCGTTGAAATGTGGAATATGCAATTCATTACTTATGTCCACATTGTAAAGTTTGATGTGATTGCCGCAACCACTTTGATCAAGCCACAGAATATTGCCGTCCGTCGTTGCAAAAGCAGAAGCAGACGACGTGAGAAACAGCGCAATCATCTTGTTGAATTCAATCGGATTGGGGGGAGAGAAGAAAGTGCCTGCAGGGCACTGAATAGCCGAAGGTGGTGCTCTGGAAATTGGAACACAGTCAAATGCCCTGCTAGAATCGTTGAAAAACGTTCCCGAAGGGCAGTCGACACACGAACCGGACCAGTCTAACGACCATGTCATCACCCGATTGCTTGAGCCATTGGCAGCAACCGCAACGAATAATCCGACTTCAGCAGACCACGCGACAGAGCTCCAGCTGTTATCTTCCGCCGAAGCACGGGCAGTCCACGGGATTAATTCGGCTTTGCGAGAAACGTTCACATATGTCCCCGGAGAGCATGGAATACAATTGAGAGACGAATTCGATCCGCGCTGATGGCTAGATGTCCCCGGTGGACATGGTACACACACAGATGCATTTCGAGCAGCACGAGTTGTTGAATAGACTCCCGCAGGGAGATCAACGCATGCAGAAAACTCTATGGTGGCATTCGCTGAATCGTAAGTGCCAGGAGGGCATGATACGCAAGATGTTCGGAGTCTTCGATGAAACTCCAGCCCCTCCTTTTCAACGACCGTTGAAAGGAATGAGTTCTGACCGTATACATTCCACTTAGATGTGTGTGTGTCATCACGACATAGTGAGATGCGCTAGGCTCACCGCTTGCCCAGTTTGCATACAGAGAGTTCTCTAAGTGTCCAGCAGTCCATCCGGTCCAGAACTGCACTCCTCTCTCTGGACCCTCTGTCAAGACCCATGTCCCCGGCGAAAGTTCATCGGAAGCCGCTAGGTATATCGCAGTTGTGCCCCGTATGAAACTCACGAAACTGTTTTCCGCTGCAGAGGTGACTGTCACCAAGTGTCCGGCAACGCCAGACAAGAAGCTGCTGGCGGCGAAACTCCGGGATTGTGAGAGCGTACGTGGTTCGCTGTCGACTATGTAAAAATTTCCGACTTTGGAACATTCCTCGCAGTACAACAGGGATGGATTCTGGGTCAGCAATTGATCTCTGAACTCAGACCATTTTTGCAGAGTGTGTGCCAGCCGGGCAGGGAATAAGCGCCGAATCATTTGCCCCGGCCGTCGTGCTATAATATCCGCTCGGGATCGGGGAGCTGGCCATGGCGCTCGTTGCTCCTGTGACACTCGAAAACGTCCTCAGCGGACAGCTCGCGCACGACGATCCAGAAAGGTACTGCCCAGCACGGCAGTCGAGGGCGTCGCTCAACGACGGATACGTCATCAGATACACAAATGCCAAAATGACAACCTGGCTCGGCAATCGGCGGCCCTCTGCTGTCGACCGGAGACCATCTGCTGCCGTCCGTGACCGGATCTGCTTAACGTTGCATCCGTTCCGCAGAAACTCGCTCGACATTCGCGACACTTGCAAGTAAGTTGCTGGTTGCGACAAAATCTGCCGTATCCCTACAAACTCCCAACCTTTGGCAGTCTGTGGCCGGAGGCGGCTATGATCTTACCGCAGTGTACGTGGACTGCTTGTCTTGATGTAGAAATGAGAACGCGGATAAGAAAGCATTGACGCAATCCGCAGACTCGTCCGCTTCGTAGACTCATTGATTGACGACGAATTGCAACGTTGCGCTGTCTGATCGAGATGAGTTGCTAAAATTGTATCCATCATCGCCATCAACTCCGATCTGGCTTCCCGAACATGAACGGTTGATCGTTTCATTATGCATGTTGTTGGGTTGCAGCATGGATTATGGGTGATCAGCGATGATTATCCGTGGCTAGTGTACAATGTAGGTGTCATGCCGCACCTTTCATCAAGGACAGAACATTGCCTGGCTCCAAAGAGATATCTTCACAGCAAGCGCAAACCCGGCGCTGCCCCGAAGATGCCGAGAACCGATCGAAAAACATAAAAATGACATTTATTTGTTTATTTCTGTTAATTGTTGCTCACTTTCCACCGGCTGTGCGGAAGTACAGACGAAGAATGCCTCCAGCGGTCTGTCTGGGTTTCTTGAAACGCCGGAGGATTTGCGAAAAGCTGAGATCCGACGTGAGGACTTCCGAATGATGCAAGATTTCGATCTGCGTCTTCTTGTCGACGTTCAACGTGAACTTGATCCACTGAATCAGTTGGTCGATTGTCAGACGCAGTTTCGCCTTGATGAGAGGCTTGGGAAGCGGCGACAATGCCGTCTTCTTTGTCTCTTCGGAAGAGTCCAAATACAAGTAGAACAGGGTCTCACCGACTGGTGCACCTGACTGTGAAAGCTGGGAGGCCATCGACTCCGGCAGTGCTTCGAGTTCAAACTCCTTTGCGGGCTCTGCCTTCCTGCGGCGCTTCGGGCCGGCTTCGTCCTCGACGGCAGCGGGGGCTGCAACACGGCGGCGCTTCCTCTTAGAGCCTGCGTCTTCGTCATCAGACTCCGCGTCTTCTTCGTCACCATCTTCGCTCGCGGCATCATCAGCCTCCTTGGCGTCATCATACTCGACAATCATTCCACTGTCGTCATCATCTGCCTTCTTAATAGCTCTCTTGCGCTTACCCGAGTCCGGAACCGCAGCTTCACCATCTTTGCCGGACGCGAGAGAGACCAGCAGATCGTGGGCTTCAGAGTCGTCCACGGACATCTTGGGCTTTCGACCACGCTTACGGCCGGAGGCTCCGCCCACCGTCTTTGACTCGGAGGGAACAACGGGCGCGCCTTCCTCCTCCTGATCATCGGAATCGTCGTCGTCGTTCGCACGTCGGCGACCACGTCTTCCCTTCTTTGTCGAAGATGGTGTTGAAGCTGCTGCTGCTGCCGCCGCCGCAGAGCCATTGGCTGTACCGACGACTGCAGACAATGCAGATACTGACGAGGGTCCAAATGGCGTAAGCGCCGATCCGAGTGCTGCCATGAACGGGATGAATGTAATGGTGGACGTTGAGGTGGGACCAACAAACTCTCCGTTTTGACCAAGCTGCGCGGGAATGAAGGAGCGAGAAAACGCTGCAGCGACATTTCCCGGGACAAGTGGGTGGAAATTGTTCAAATAAACGAGCATGTCGTAAAACTTCTTCAAGCCCTGTGCAGAACGGAAAGGCAGGAAAAAGCGGCGGTGGCGCTGCAAAATTCGATCGAAGACCTCGACGGACACAGGATGCGGCATCGCACGCATTTCAGATGCGAGGACGTCTTGTTCCGAGATCGACAGTGGGAACTTGTATTCGGTCAAATCACCATGGATGATGCGAGACGACACATGGAACTCTGTTGTCGGCGTCGAGATCGACAGCGATCCCGGCTGGGCATGCGGAGCACCTACTCCGAGGGAGATGGACGACATTGCAGAGGGCATCTGTGAGTGTTGGGAAAGGGCACGCTTGCGAGCAGACATTGTCGCGTCGTCTTCTGTCCCGTTTCCAAGAACGGACGTGTCCATGGAGCCGTCAGGATTCTGTTGTTGATGATGGCCATGGTGATGATGGCCATGATGACCCGAGACATCGTCGTCCTGGTCATCCCCGTTGACGCCTGGGACACCCGCGACAGACCCGTCGCCAGCTGCACCCATTCCACCAACCACAAGACCGTGAGGGTCGCCGAGACGATCGACGTGTCCATCACGCTTTCTTTGGAAATACCGATGTCGACATTGGATATCCGTGCGGGCAGAGCCCATCTCCTTTGCCACTCGGATCCAGGAAGACTCGCCGTAGCGATCCACAAGAGATTGCAGCAACATGTCTTCCTGCAGAGTCCAGTCTCCTTTGGTGATCTGAGGATTCAGCACACGGTGCCAATGCTGGTTGCACTGGTCCGCAGTGAAGATGTTGCCGAGCTCGGCACCAATTCTCTTCCAGTTCCGCGCACCATGCATCTGAACAGCAAGTCGGAGCTGCTCATCCTGCTCAGCAGTCCATCGTCGGCAGTGTGCTGAGCGACGGGACCGGGGTCTGGAGATGCGGTAGTCCACCATCGGGTCCGACGACGAAGACGACGCGCCAGAACTCCCAGCCCCTGAAGACCCTGCTCCGGCACTCCCTGTCCCAGACGGCACTGGCATCATCGACAGCCCCATGCTGCTCGGATCCGCCGAGTTCACCGGAGGCGGGGAGATTGAGTTGGACAGTCCAATGCCATTCAGATTCATCCCAACTGGACCAGACGACTGCGTATGAGCTCCGGGAATCCCAGTTGGAATCGCATACGCAAAGGATTGCTGCGAGCCATTGTTCGCACTAGAAGAATCCATGAGGTTCGAAATTTATTTTTCCCCTCCTCAAAAAAAGTGGTCGTAAACCGTGAACCAAAAAAGAAGCAGCAAGCGAGAATACGAAAGATGTGAGGAAAAAAAATTCGAAAGGAAAAAAGAAAAGGAAAAATAGTAAAAGACAAGGAGTGAGAAAAGGGTCGTAAGAACTACAGAAATTTACAGAAAACTACAGGAAGGGACTGCTCAGTGGAAACTCGGAAAAGGAGTTGGGCGGTCGAATCGTGAGTATAATCGCTACACAGACAGCCCAGAATACGCTCTATTGCTACGCTGAACTGCAGTTTGTGATGGATTTGGCGGTGAAACCACCGAGCATCCAGCATCAATTCAGATAAAACGGTCACATGAGGACTCCTTGATGCTGGCCATCGGCACTGCTTTTTGTTGCGCGTGAGGCTACGAGGAGACTACGACCGGCTGGGTTTTCGTTTTGCTGTGCGACGGTGAAGGGGGCGGCGCGCGGGCAACAATGCGTTCGAGCAGAAGGATCATGTCGCTGACTCTTTCTATGGAGAACTTCGCGGCGCTTTCCTCCTGGCCAATCCGAATGGTCCAGTGGCTCGAGTGGAATCTCTCATTCAAGTTGTTCAGAAACCGGAAAACCGGCTCGTCGGCTTCTCCGTCACCAGCGTACACCACGAGGACTGGGCTTTCACCACCAACACCGCTGCTGCTGCCCAGCTGGTTGCCGAAGAAGTGGCTGGCTTTGCCTGGCGACACGGGCAGGACGTAGTCGTTCGACACAACAAAGTCTGTGTGCTGCGAAAACGGGACGGCGTTGTGCATGAGCCATTCGACGAACTGCAGCTTCCCGCAGTTGGCTGGCATAATTTCGAGTCCTTTGTGGGTTGAGAGTACCTGGATGGGTGCTCCTGCACCGACTTGCGTCGTGAGATGAAATCGCAGTTCGCGTGCCTGGTGCTCGCCAAACTCTGGGTCAGACGCACGGAAATAGAATCCAGCGGAATACTCTCGGACATCCATGACGCATCCAGGAGTGCGCTCACCAAAGAAATTCAAGACATCCAACACGTTGTCGTCCAAGTTGCAGCGATTCTTCGTCTCTACCAGCCCTTCTTCGATCACACGGACGGATGGGATCATCAAGGGTGCTTGCTCCACTTCTCCCTTCGGCTTCGCGCCGATGAGCTGCCAATCATGGATGACGTTTGCGCGGCCTTTTTCTGCGTTCTGTTTGATCTTCGTGGCAAAGATTCCGTTTTCTGCAGCGATCACCAGGTTGTCGATTCCGCAGAACCATTCCAAGGCCGTCCTCTTGTCTCTCGCGGTAATCACCGCAACCACAGTGTTTGACAACGCGGTGAGCTGCCCAAGCAATCCCAGCAATGCCGAGGACGGCGGCTGCAATGCTGGAACCGCAGATTTGGAAGCGTACACCAGTGATCCTTCGTAGTCCAGCACAAATACGGTGGTCCTGGTGCCGGTGCTGGTGTCCGTGCTGGTGTCCGTGCTGGTGCTGTGGTTTGCAGCACTGGGCGGCTGGTCAGCTTCAGACGTCGAAAACTTCTGTGATGAGACACTGATGCTTTGGAACAGTTGTTGCATGGACAACAAGGGCGGTGGGTTGCAGATCTGACTGGCCAGTCGTGAACGCTCATATGCCCGAAACAAGTCTGCTACAAACGCTTGACCCCACCGCGCTGCCGTGTGTCGAGAGATGTATTCAAACAGCGTCGACTGCCGTGCCCACCGATCGCTGTCCGACATGGACAGTGCACACTCAAGGGCCCCCACAACTGACTGCATATCCCACGGATTGATCCGAATGGCTCCAGCGAGAGAAAGTGCTGATCCGGCAAACTCGGAGATCACAAGAACTCCGGGAACGGGTTGCTTCAACGGTGCCGTTTCTGGCTGGCAGTCCGGAGCCGCAAGACAAGCGCTCTTTGTGAGTGGCTTCGTAGTCGGCGTTGCTGCTGGCTGTGGCTGGCAAGCAATGTACTCGAGCGCGACGAGGTTCTGGCCGTCTCGCAGCGACGTGATCAAGCACACATCGGCCAACGCATACAGTGCTTGAAGAGTGACAGGGTCCACAGACTGGTGTAAATACAGAACTGGGCCGGGATAACCGCTTGCCGTTGTTGTGGCTGGTTGGTTGGCCAACTGGGGGAGGGCAGAGCCCAATGATCCAAAGTGACCGTTGATCCTTCCAACGGTCTCTGCAACCTTCCTTTCGAGAATTTGGTACTCTTCAACATCTGATCTGCTGGGCACTGCAATCTGCACCAAAATCACGGAATCCCGCATGTGCTTGTGCTTGGTGAGCAGGCTTTCAAACGCAGCAAGTCGGTGTGGGATCCCTTTGATGGGATCCAGCCTGTCGACTCCCAAGATCATCATTCGGTTCCTGCCTCCACCGCTGGATCGAAGTCCCAGAAACGACGCCAACTGTGCAATTCTCTGCTGCACTGGCTCCGTCTTCACTTCAGAAACCCATTTCCAAGTGTCAATTCCAATCGGATGGATGCCGATCGTGGTCGGGCTTGTTCGGTGCGGTTCCAGCAGAACCATGCCGGATCCACATGGAACCAAACTCTGATCTCGGCTGTGGACTTCTTGAGAATCCTGGTGTACCAGAGGTACTCCGATAATTCGCTGTGCCGCAGACACAAAGTGCCTTGCGTAATCGTATGTGTGAAAGGACACGAGATCGGCTGCGACAACTCCGTTCAAAAGCTCTCGACGGTGCGGCAGCATTCGAAAGATTTCCGAGGAGGGCCACGCAGTGTGAAGAAAGAAGCCGATCATCATCTCCCGTTTCATGCGAGCGTCTTGGCGAAACTTCTCTCGTAACATCGACGGCAGCAGCAAGAGATGATAGTCATGAACCCACACGATATCGCCGTCCCTGTATTCGCGCATGACCGCCTCGGCAAAGGCTTCGTTGGCCTTCACGTATGCTGTCCACCACTCTGGATGCGTGGAAGAGAGCTGCAGGGCGCTGGATGCGTCATAGTGCAGCAGCGGCCACAAGACGGAATTCGAGTATCCTGCATAGTACTTTGCAGACGTGTCCTCGTCCAAGTACACCGCAGCCATGGTGTTGATGCCGGAGGAGGAGGAGGAGGAGGAGGAGGATGCCGCCGGTGTGCTCAGCAGCGTATCAATTGCCCTCTTATCTGCGTCGTCCTCCACCGCCAAGCCCGGCCACCCAATCCAAACCATGTCGTATTTGACGCTTCCCTGGTCCGACTTCGCAGATTGCGAATTGATGCCCGACACGCCCGACACAAGTCCGCCCGACGACGCCTTGGCAGTCCATGTTCCGCTGTCTGCGGAGCGCGAAAGAGTGACTGGCAGCCGATTCGCAATGATCAAAAGGCGCGGCCTGTTCACGGATTCCTGCAGACCCTCGTCGTCGGAGTCCCCCACCTCGTCGGCAGACGAGGATGAGCTGTGTGACCGCACCGAATGGAATGACACGGATGACGAAATCGACGTTGACGACAGCGAATGTGCAATCGTCTTCAGATCGCTGAAGGATGTCGACGTCGGAACCCGCGACGTGCTGTCCGCAGTCGGCGAAGTAAAGGACACACGGCGGCGATGCATCGTCATTTACGTAAGCTATGTTGTTGTCGTTGTACCTTGTCGATGCTGTTGTTTCTTTAATAAAAACAAAAAGAGAAAAACAAAACTGGAAACAAAAGAAGAAAGCACCTTATTTTTTTCGTCCTCCGTTCGATCGTTTGTTTGTTTTTTAGCTTTAGCTTTAGCTTTAGCTTTAGCTTTGGCTTTGGCTTTGGCTTTGGCTTTGGCTTTGGCTTTGGTTTCAGTTTTGGTTTTGGTGTTGGTGTTGGTGTTGGTGTTCTCCAGCACTCATTGCGGAGAAGCCAATCGATCTTCCCTTCTCTGGGACAGAATCTCCACCGTTTTTTTGCCGACGCGATCTGCTCGCGCACACCCAACAGCACTTGAACGGACAATGAAATGAATCTTTCGGCCGCTCACACCGCGTCAAGTTGACGTTTCTGGGAAACACGGCCCCGCCGGCGCCTGACGTAGCGCCAAGAGGCCAGCTGTCCTGGACTTGACTACGGTAGGGATACCGGGTCTCCTGCGGGGCTAGATAAGCAAAAACTTCCGACATGATGTTGTTTGATGTTTCATACACCAAAACCGTCAACTGTTCTCTGTCAACGACTCAATAGGCCCCAGCGTCCCCAACGGAACCAAACACAGAAACCTAAAGGGTAATCGACGGGGGGAGACGGGAAAGACAAGGAGATGCAGATGTCGAGTCGGGTGGTAGCGATCGTTGGGAAGCGTGTGTCGACTGACGGCAAGCCTTCAGGAGAGCTAGTTGAGCGCATTCGGCTTGGGTGTGAATGTGCGCGTCGAACAATGTCGAAGCATGTTGTGTTTTGCGGGACGCCGGCTGAGGTGGACGAGATGGAGCGGCTTGCGAGGCAGGAGTATGCGCACATGTTTGTGGGAAGTGCAATTCGGATCGTGTTGATGCGCGAGAGCGCAAACACCGTGGAGCATGCGGTGTTTTTGCGGCAGTTTATGCGGAAACACGGACTGTGCATACTGCACCTTGCGACGTCGGACTACCACGAGCAGCGGTGCTTCCGCGTGTTTTCGTCGATTATGCACAACAAGGAGTTCCAGATCTACTTTGAGTGCGTGCCGTGCCAGAGGATGCTGGACCCTGCAGTGTACCGAGCGTCGGTCGAGCGAGAGCTGGTGCTGCAGAGCAACTTGCATCGGCAGTTGGAGCAGTACGCCCGGTTTTCAAAGAATGTGTATTTCATGGTCTCTGCGTCGTGGAGCGACAGCAGGACACGCATGGAGGATCCGTGGGCATGTGGTGCAGATCCGCCATTGGACGAAACGGGCGTGAGCGAGTCGCATCGGTTGGCCGAGGAAGTCGCCAACGTCATCACGAGGCATTTTCCGCTGGAACAGTCGTTCGTGGTGCTCTCGTCGCCGTTGCGGAGAAGCATCCAGACAGTTGCTGCATTGCAGAGTTACTGCATTGCTGCACCTCGTGTGAAACCTGCACCTGCAACTGCACCTGCAACTGCAGGCGGCGGCAATACGAGCAAGCTGCCGGGCGCACGGATGACGATGATGGTGGAGTTGCTGCCATTTCTTGCAGAGAGAAGACTTGGAATTCGCGATGAAATGTGCTCATCCCTCACGGAACTTCAGTCGTCGGCTGGAAATGTGGTTTGCGTTGTGTGCTCCTGCTATGGAGGCCAGGGCGAATGGATTCCACATGCCGCGCGCATGGCAGCCACCACCCCGGAATCCTACGTCGCGGAGACGACCTCGCAGACGATGCTTAGAGTTGAGAGGTTTTGGGGATACGTTCTCACGAAGGCGGAGGCCGTGATCGTGGCGTGTGTGAACCCTCTGTTTTTCCGGCACATTGTTTTTGGGTCTTTCTTGCCGCAGATGCTTTCCTCGAGTCTCTCGTTTACGCAACGGGATGTCGACAAGAGACAGGATTTGTGTGAAATTTCTCCAGGCTCGCTATACCGGTTGACTGCACTCGATCAGATTGCAGAGGAACAAAAGTTCTCCCTGTTTTCCTCGGGCAGACCGGATGTTGTGTGCCTGTGGCCAAAGGCTTATCCCCACCTGTTTCATGCGGATGCGTCGCTGCGGCCGTGCACGGCAGTGTATCCGGTGATTCCGCTCTCCGGCTTCCGCGATACTCCGGAATGCTCAGATATTCTGCTGGATATCTGCCGATATGCCCAGCGGACACTGGCTGCTTCGGTGTTTCACTCGCGGTTTCGGTTTGTTCCTCTCGATCGCGTTTGTGTGCGGCTGAGCGACGTCCCCATCCGTCTGCAGCTTGAGACTGCAGAAGCGGACCAGGAAGCGTTCAGAAAGTCTAGATACTGGACAACATTTGCATTTGGGCATGTGAGTTGCGCGGAATCTGTGGAGCAGGCGACGCTCTCCTTGATGAACTCCGACTGCATGCGAGCCCTTACCTCGTGGCTGCGTTTGCACTATCCAAATTCGGACTTGGCATCCTCCCGAGCGGCATCCGTCAGCTTGCGATGGGCTTATGCGCTCGAGCCGTTCCTTCCGGACGAGATCGATGCTCGCGAGGCCATTCGTCAGGATCTTCAGCTGTATGTGGACCGCAAAATTGGCTCGGTCTTTACTCTAGGATGCCCCGATGTTGGCATCTTCCATGATGCCTTTTCTTTCCACTTGTACAACAATCATGCTCGCCGGGCGTCTCTAATGACCATTTCTCCCACGGGCCAGATGGACCTGTTCTCCATTGTCAACAATACCCACATCGGCAAGACGTTTGAAATGGAGCGCGCATCCGAGTTTGTGGGGCGCACGGTGTCTGTTGGGCTGCCGCTGCCCACGGAGTGTGTGTACTTTGCGCTGGTGTGCAGGGGCGCCCAGAATCAGCTTCACCGCTTGCTCTGTGCGTACTCCCCATCGTCGGGCGCCTGCCGTGCGTGGATCATTGCCTCCGCATACATCATTCTGGAGTGCCGCGTCCTCGACGAAATTGGAAAGGGCTGCATGTCGTTTGCACAATGCGACAAGGGCTTCGTAGCCTCAAACAAGTTTGACTCTGCCCTGTGGCGGTTCGATGTCACGCTCGTGCAGAAGCGCACGCGAGACTCTGTTCTCGGCATCGACCACACCGTCATTGACGACTTTGCATGGACCGTGCGCCTCTCTCGAACGTCTCGCCGTCCAATCGATGCGCTGTCGAGCAGCTGCGGTTGCATTGCCCTCACTTGCGTCCGCAACACGCTGTTCTGGATGGCGGCAGCAAACACGTGGAAATCCCTCTCGTTTGCTGATGACCGCATGTTTGAGCGCAATCCAATCATGGATGTTGCCGTCGTCGCCGCTGCCGATGACGCCTCCCCATCAATCCCCTCTTCTCTCTCTGTGGATCCCATTGTCGTTCCGTTTCCTGTGTCCGCTTCCAACGATTCCGAGGATGCGTTGACGCATGCTTGGCTCGTTGGCAGAGGCGAGTGCATCCGCGTCAGCGTCGGCGGTTCACCGAGCATCATTTCTCGAACAGCGCTCTTCTCTGGCGCAAATCGTGGCCGCTTCACCGCCCTCCTTCCGCCGATCAATTCGCATGCGCTGGGTCTTCCCGGCGGTGATGGCCCATGCGTGGTCGGCATAGGATCGCATCTCGGCAGAGCGCGTCTTGCGCATATCGATCTCGAGCAGAATTTCACCTGCACAGACATTGACCTTGCGTTGAACGACGACGCTTCCGAGTCGTTCCAATGGTCCTTTGCATTCTGGTTCGATCCCTTTCCATATGGCGCGAACGCACTCGTGTCCCACCTGCAGTGAGCCCAGCCGACAAACGCCGACAAATCCCCCCGCCCCACCCAATCTGTCGTAATCAAAAAAGTAAAGCCTCGCACTAAGCATCAAGCCTCAACTCGCACGGCCCTGTCAGTCTCAGAGTCAGTCCGACACATATGTCATCGGGTTTCTGCCGCGTTTTCCCGGGTTTTTGGTTTTTGTTTTCTGCTATCTGCTATTAAAATGATATAATGCATCTGGAACTCCTTTTCTTGGTCTTTTGAGGAGTTATTATTGCATTTTCCGCAGAAACGTAGGGTGCAGATAAGAGGATGTTTCTTGCAATTACGCTTGCTGGGATCGTTGCGGTGTACGCCCTTGAGCTGTATTTGGATCGTCGGCAGTCACGAGCGCTTTCGAGTGCGACCATTCCCGCTGAGCTGCGCGACCATGTTAGTCCTTCGCAGTTCTCGACGATGCAGCGATACTCTCTTCTTCGCGCGGCCTTCTCGCGTCTTGAGAACACATATGGCGTGATTGCAGAGTGCGGTGCGATTCTGTCTGGCATCTTCCTTTGGACGTGGGACTCGTCTCGCGCGATTCTCGACTTTTTCCAATCCCTATCGCTGTCTTCATCCGTGCTGTACACTACACTTCAACAAAGCAGCAACAGTGGTACTGGCACCAGTAGCAGTAGCAGCAGCAGTAGTAGTAGTAGTAGCAGCAGCACTGGTATTGCAATTGGTGCAAACAGTGGTACTGTTGGTGCTCAGGACGATATGCATTTGGTGCATGCAATCCTGTTCCTAACGCTTGTGTCGCTGTTTTCAGCCGTGATGAAGTTTCCGTTCGAGTACTTTCGGCTGTTTGTGCTCGATGCACAATTCACGCTTGATGAGCCGCTTACAGTCCGTCGGTGGCTTGGCGACCAGCTCAAGATTGCTGCGATTGCAATTGGCATTGGAGCACCCGTGCTGTATGCGTTTCTCTTGCTTGTAGAGTACGGCGTGTTTGTATATTGGGTGCATGTTGGAGTTGCAACCTCGATTCTGTCGCTGGTGCTGATGGATGCGTACCCTGCGGTTCTCGCCCCGCTGTTTGCACACATGGAGGAACTCGAAGCATCGGAGCTGCGGTCTGCGATCGTCGATCTGTGTGCCAAACTTCAGTTCCCAGTATCAAAGATCCAGGTGGTGGAATCGGCCCAGAACAACGTCAGCGCATTTATTGCCGGTGGTTTGTTTTCGCAGAAGCGTGTTGTGTTGTACGGCGCGCTTGTCCGCCAGTTCTCGACCACGGAGATCTGTGCGATTCTCGCGCATGAGATCGCATCGTACAAGATGAACCACCACATCAAGCAGTGGGCCGTCCAGATGGCGTCGCTGCACGTGTTCCTCTTCCTTTTGTCCCGCATGATCCAGGACCCCGCGTTCTACGCCGACTTTGGATTCAAGCAGGTGGAGCCGGGTGTTGGTTTATGTCTGTTCTCGATGCTGTACTCGCCGCTTGCGTCTGTCGTTCATGGGCTCACCAATCTTGTGTCCCGGTCGTTTGTCTACGCGGCAGACGAGTATGCGTGGAGACAGGGACACCGCATCGACAAGGCGATCATCAAGATGCATTCGGGAAACGTGTACAATCTCGTCGTCGACAAGATGTACTCGAGGTACTACCTTCCACACCCGTCGCTGATGGAACGCCTTGACAGGCTGCTTCCCATCATGAAGAAGCGATTGTAATAGAGCGCCAGTATATGAGAAGCACTTTTTCCCTCAGGTCCCCTTCGGATTCCCAAGTCCCAACTAAGCAACTCGCATTCACACACTTACTTACATATGCACCCCGCCGAGCATTGCAAACACCAGACCGAGAGGAAAAGACCACGATCGTAAAGCAGCAAAATTGCAAGATGAAAACAAGAGAAAAGATTGTGGAATGGATTCGAACAAAGAAGCGCGCGATTCATTCAACTACAAGACACCTTTTTTTTTATTCTCGGATTATGCTGCATTTTAAAAAGAAATCGGTGCAATGAAACAGAGCCAAAAGAAAACCAACAAACATGCGGATATTGACCTGGATCTGGTTCATCATAAACGAGCGGATCATCGTTTACTGCTCCTCGATCTTGTTGTTGTGAGCCTTGGCCCAGCGCTGGTTGCGGAGGAACTTGCGGTCCATCTATTGTGTCAAAAACAACAACAACAAAAGAAATTGTAAATTTAAACATTTAAAAAAAAGAGAAGAGAAACATAAGTATGCACACTTCAAACTGAGAATCGAGGAACATTGGATTATTCAAGAAAAGAAGCGCAAAAAAGGCCATGATCGAATCAAGCAAAACTCGCACAAAGAAGAAAGAAGAAAGAAGAAACAAGGGAGGGAAGGGAGGGAGGGAAAGCGACACATACACCCTTGAGAGAGCGGAAATACTGCTTCTTGGGTCTCTTGATACCGTTGCGGTGGTTCTTCTTGCCCTGGTTGTGAGTAGAGTGGTTCTTTGCCTTGGCCATTGTGACGACGACTAACGAATAACGAGAACAGCCGAAAGAAACAAAACAATATAACCAACAAAAGAAAAACACGAAAGATAAAACACTGAAATCAAAAACATTCTCTGTTGCCCATTCGAATTAGGCTTGTTTGCCAAATTCAAAAACACCACCTAGGGTTACTAGGGTTGCAGCCCGAGAAACCGTGACGAGTCGTGAGTTCGACCGCAGCCTTCCTTTCTCGGAAGGGCTTTGCGCCGGACTTTTTTGAGATTTCCTTTTGTTACGGTAACGAAAGTGCAGGGAATTCGGGCTACAGCAGACGCTGCGTTGTTCCCGTGTTTGTTGTTCTGGCGCTGTGCGTTCGTGCTGGAAGGCGCGGCGGCAGCACCAGAGGATTCCAGCCAGGCACATTCAAATGAGCTCAACATAAATTTACAAAAACCAATGCATCATCTACTACTACGACTACTACTACTACTAAAAGAAGAAGAAGAAGAAGAAGAAGAAGAAGAAGAAGAAGACGAAGAACTGCGAGACAGAATCTATACATTTTACTTTTTTTCCTACAACGCTCGGTCGGTATCAGGGTTTGCGAGCATGTCTGACTTTGTGGGGGTTATGTACCTCATTCCATCGGCATTGTCTGAGTCGTCGTCGTCGTCGCCGTTGTAGTTGCGGTAGCGGTGACTCGGACGGTCCATGTCGCTGTCCTCTGCATCCCGACTGCTGAAGTTTCTGTACTGGACGGACACGGTGCCGGTGGTGGAAGCCGAGGAGGTTGCAAGGGAGTTTGGAGGAGGCGCGTTTTGCATCGACGAGGACGAGGAGAAGAAGGAAGGAGAAGAAGAGGAAGCTGACGATGATGATGATTTCGCGACGAGCCCGAAGGCAAGGGACTTCTTGTCTCTCATGATGCGCGAGGATCTCCACCAGTCGACGTAGAGGACCTTGAGTCTAGCAGACCAGGCAAGGGCGATGGCGTCCGTGAAGCCCTGGAGCGGGACGAGGAGTCCGTGCATGAAGACGAGGAAGAACACTGGGTCGTTTGGCTGGACTGCGTTTTGGATGCGGTTGGCAATGGCCCAGATCCAGATGAATGTGTTCATGATGGGGTACGCAAGAGTCTGTCGTACAATGCGCCGGACGAAGCGTCTGTTGTCGGACACCTGAGACTGCGAAACAAGCAGGTCTTCTGAGAGCCGGGCATTGCGCATGACATCGCGGATGACTGAGAGCGTAAGGACGAGGTTGAGCGCCCAGCAGCCCATGACCCAAAAGTAAAACGAGACGCCGCGATACAGCCAGTCCCACTCGGGGTTATTGATGGTCCAGCACCACACGGGAGACGACGGTCCGTACTGATTTTTTGGAATCAGTGGCACAAACGACGCGCAGAACGCAATGCCCCACGTTGCAACATGATACACCCACGGATGCGCCAGCCGCTTGTGTCGCTTCACTACAAGAAACGTCTGGATTGCAAACGCAGAGCCCCAGAGTATCGTGCACAGCGTCGCAAACTGCATCAGCACGCCCTCCACAAGACACACAGTATAGTCATACGACCACCAATTCAGCAGAAATGACACCGCCGAGATCAGATCCGCTACAGCCTGCGACCGAAGCATCTGCATCTCGTCCAACACCCGCTGGAACGAACGCGTCCGATGAAGCAGCGAAAACGACAGGAGTACAAAAATCGATCCAAGAAACGACAGCGACGCTGACACCGTCACAACACACCGAAGCACAAACACTTCGTACGGAGAAAACCCACCCATCCTGTCCTCTCTCTCTCTCTCTCTCTCTCTCTCTCTCTCTCTCTCTCTCTCTCTCTCTCTCTCTCTCTCTCTCTCTCTCTCTCTCTCAATCTACAAATAGCAATGAAAGAAAAAAGAGAGAACTCATAAATATATATGTATATATATATATGACATAATGACGGCGACAACCCAACGGTGCGGAACAAGTCCGCTAAGCGGCAAAGAGGCAGTTTCCAAAACAGGAAGTTTGCATCAAGCGCTCTTGATTTATTATTGTTTTATTTTTACGGCAGGCGAGTCTGCAGGAACGACTGGGCAATGCGGCTCCAGGCGTGGACGGCGGTCTGGTACTCGGCCAGCGACTCGTAGGCTGCTGGGTCCGGTTCTGCATGCAACACGACTCTTTGCATCTCGATTGTACTTCCCATCTCGGTCGACGTGATGGTCGAAGTGACGGTCGTAGTGTCGATGCTGGCAACATGCCGCGGGACGAGGACAGGCTGCGGAAGCACAGTGTCTGCAAAGACGGATTTCGCAAACGCAAAGAACGAGTCCATTGCTGATGCGTACTCGTCGTACGATGCAAACTGGGCAGGCAGCGGCACCGCGCGGAACACCTGTGGCGCCGCATACTCGCGGTCACTGCAGTCCGGTATGCTTGTGCTTGTGCTGCTGTTGCTGACAATGGGAGCATACAGACGGTCGTAAAGCACACCGTCCGGCCCCAGATATCGCATCGTTTCGCTCTGGGATCGCGCTTGCTTTTTGGGGCTCGCCAGTTTGGCGGGGTTGGACTACGGGCAACACCATGAAAGAAAAGAAAAGAACAGAAAAGAAAGACGCCCAAGAAAAGACCTTGTCGGGGAATATCGGGAGTTTCGAGGTTTTTTTGACAGGTGTCGACAAGGCGGGGGCGGGTAAACTCTGGTCGTTTTCGGGTTGCAGGTTCCGATCTCTTCCCTCCGCCATCCGCACGGTCGGAGCAAGCCGTCACCATCGATTCCTTCCGAAGCCCCGACTTCCGACACGTCCCGCTCTTCACGCTTCGCCGCAAATGGTCATTCGCCCGTCTCTCTCCTCGTTCCTCTCTTCAGTCCTTCTCTCTATCCCGTCGTTTGTAATCCGTCTTCTTTGCGTATTGTTTTTCCCTCTTCTCGTTTTCTTTCCTGTTCTCTTTTTTTTTTGTCGTCGCCGTCGTCTTCTTCTCCTTCTTATTCTTCTTCTTTAATCTGGCCGTCTGTGATTCTGTCCTCTTTTCCGCATGAGCCAGTCCCCGGCATCCCACACATCCTCGTCCTCGTCCTCGGACAACAAGCCGCCTTCCTCTGACCGCCGAAAACGATCCGTCGAAGCATGCCATCAATGTGTATGTTTTCTTTTAACTTTTGTTTTTTCTGTGTGTGTGTGTGTTTTCCCTTCTTCTTCTTCTTCTTCTTCTCTTTTTCTTCTTGTTGTTGTTGCAGCTCTTGTAATTCTAATGATTGTGTGCGAAATGCAGAGAAGGGCGCATAAGAAGTGCGATGGGCCGCCGGCGCCGTGTGTGAGATGTGTAGCATCAAACAGCAGCGAGAGATGCTCGTTTGAGAAGACGTCGAGCAGCGATGCGATCCGACACTATGATCCACAAACGCATCAGTACCATCGCCGCACATCCACATCGGCATCCACATCGGCATCGGCATCGGCATCTGTAGCCACCGTACTGGCTTCCTCGGTGGCATCCGGAACATCAGGAATGCCGGGGACGTGGCTGGTCCCGTCGGGTGGCGGAATTCCGAATATGGCAATGTCAACCATCACTCCCATCCGACACGCTGATTACGGATATGCCTTGCCGCCGCCGCCCCCGACGCCGCCCCATCCTCTGATGGTCCATCCCGTTATGTACCCGCAGCAACACCATCAACAGCACCCATATCCGCCGCATTCTTACCCGCACCCGCATCTGCACCCGCAGCATCATCTACAACAGCCACAGCATCACCACCATTCTTCCTTCCCGATGGTGTCGCCGCCGCAGTCCTACGCCTATCCGCCTCCATCGCAGCACCATCTCCTCCCCCGGCCCGTCCCATCCTCCTTCTACCACCAACATCAGCAGCAGCAGCAGCAGCAGCAGCAGCAACAACAACAACAACAGCCACACCCGGATTCTCTGTCCCTTCTCACTGCTCCCTCTGCGACAACCTCTGTCCCTGTTTCAACATCGGCATTCACAAAGCTCGGCTCCTCGTACTCGTCGTCATCATCGTCATCGTCATCGTGCGTGTCTCCGGCGTCGGCAGTGGCGCTGGAAAAGGCACTGCGATTGACCCATGCAATTGCCGATACGCTGCACCAACATCTCGCTCGCGCAACCTCGACCTCTTCTCCTCCAAATTCGTCCAATGAACCAGCACCAGCACCATCAACTACATCTACAACTACATCTACAACCACGTCGGCGTCCGCAACAACAGCGACAAATGCTGCAGCTTCCGTGGTCGTAGACGAGGCCGAGGTTCTTGGATCGCTGATTGTCCTCCTCGACGAATGCCACTCTCTTGCTGTGTCCCTCTTCTCGCCTCCTCCTCCTCTCCCTTCCTTCTCGTACTCCTCCTCCTCTTCCATTTCTCCACTCTCAGCCTCTGTCTCGGCGTCTGTCTCTGCAATGAGAGATGGCCCAAGCGATTTAAAACGTCCGCGACTCGTCTAGCCCTCTCTTCTCTCTTTTCTGTGTCCCGTTCTGTTCTGTGCTGTTCTGTGCTGTTCTGTTCTGTGCTGTTCTCTTCTTGCTCTTTACTCGTACCCATCCTCTTTGGTTTACGACATCTGGTGGTTCGAACGCGCAACGCCGTTATTGTTGTTGGGATACGTGCCATTGTTGTTCTTGCCGCATCCACAACAGATGCACGGCCAACAGCACAGCGTATACAAGCACGAATGCTGCTGCTGCTGCTGCCCGTTGCCTCCGTTGTATCCGCTGTTTTGGTTACCTCCAAACGACGATGACGACGACTTGTTCGCATTGCCGTTGGCATTGCGGTTGCTGCACTCGCCACGGCAGCACATCAGTGGCCAGCAGCACAGCGTGTACAAGCATGAACGCTGTCCCGTCGCTCCACCCGCATTTGAATTTCCATGTCCGTGTCCATGTCCATGATGTCCATGTCCATGTCCATGAGAGTGATTCTGTCCCTGAATTGCATTCATTTTTTAATCTGGATTTCGTAGCCTTGGAATTCGTGCAACAAAAAAAAGAAGGAACTTCACCAAAGCAAAAAAGAAAAAGACTGTCAGGACCGAGGAGAAGAAGAACGAGGAGACGAAGAATATGGCAAAAGCAGTTGGCGACAGTTAATGGATTCGCATTGGATTCGCATTGCAGATCGGGGCGGGGGAGAGGGGTTTGCAGAATCAAGGTCTCAAGGGAGGATGAGGGGTCGACAATCGTCGTCTTGGTTGGTTGGGGGTGATGAGCCCGATTTTGCTACGACCGCGACTGGTGCGTTGGGAGCTGGAGAGCCGGGTCGATGCAGGCAGCCGAGAAGGACTGGGTTGCACTGGAACGGGAGAAAACAGAAATGCGTAGTCCGGGGGGGCAAAAGCGGGCGGTTGACATGCGAGGGAAACGGTCCGTGGGTGCTCGTTCCGCAGTCCATGGGCGCTTCCGAGATGCCTTTTCAAGCAGGTTACGTCTGAAACTGCACAGCATTGAGGCTTGCGCGAACACACATTGCAGATTGCTTCGTGACATTCCACGCTTTTGCGTGCATCCGAACGTCCAGACTCCAGTCCACTGCACAAAACTGAAACTTGGGACGAGGCGGAAGAAGGAAAAAGAAAAGAAAAAAACGAAAAAACAGAAAAAACAGAAAAAAAAAGAAAAAAAAGAAAGAAAAAAAAGAAAAAGAAGATAACGAAAGGAAGGGTCGTGAGTTGTCTCGGGAGTTGGGACACGAAGAAAAACCGCCTTCTGTGCCTCTCCTACTCGCCAGTCGTCGCAAGTAGCTTCCGACGTCACATAGTATCCAGAAAACTGTACAACGAGGGTTGTTTAGAATCAGTGTCGGTGCCTCTCTCTCTCTCTCTCCCTCTCTGTTTGTCTGTCCGTCTGGGTTTGAGCGAGCGATTACACTGTGTTGTTGATTGTTTGTTTGTTTGTTTTTGCATTTCTTGTGTGTGGGTGTCTTCTTGGATGCTGCTTCATTCATGTCTGGGCATCGCAAGTTCTCGCTGCAGTTTATCCTAGACAGTCCGCCGGCGGAGAGCACAACGCAATCCGCCCCTTCTTCCTCGTCTTCTGCCTCGTCTCCGTCGTCGTCCGCGTCCGTGTCTTCGTTTGCACAATCGAGAACGCAGGCTGCAGCTGCTGGGTCGACTGCGAGCACGCCGTCGCCGGAAAGCCAGTTCTTGTTGCGGAAACGAAGCCGTGAAGATGTCGTGCAGAATCTGAACCATCTTGCTGGCAGCCCTCGGTTCCGAGCTCCGCGCTCTTTGTCGGTCCCGGGAGTCGCGTCCAACATCCACGTCAACATCTCCGAGCACGCCTTTTGGAACGCCAGTTACAACAGCAGCAGCAGTACAAGCAGTGGATTGGCAGACCTCAGCCTTGGTGCAAGTGCGAATGCGAGCGCAATGATTCGTGCAAACCGCAGTGGACTCAATGTCGCCATCCATCCATCTCCCGAACATGTCCTACTCCAAAGCCACAGCCACAGCCACAGCCACAGCCACAGCCATCCGTATAGCCCAACAAGCCCTGTGATACAAACACCGGGAAAGCACACGCCGTTGTTCACGAGCATTCCTCTGTCATCTACCTCCTTTTCTTCCGCCTCGTCGTCGTCGTCGTCGTCGTCGTCGTCCTTGGCATCCTCCCCGGCTGCCTCCTCGACAAGTGCACCGGTGCTCCTGACGCTGATTTCAAATGCAGAGCTGAACCGCATGAGCACTGCGGAGCCGGATAACATGCGCTCCGCGATAGAACGAGCGCTGCAGTTTCAGCCGCGTCGAAAGAAGAAGAAACCAACATCCTCTCGCACAAACTCCGAATCGCCTAACAATCCATCCTCTTCTGCGCCGGCATCCACTTCCGCGTCCGCATCGACGTACAGAACTAACAATGGCCATGATGGTGCTGGTGATGCAGACTCTGATGAGCATGATCTTGATGACAGTGCTCCATCTGAGTGAACTTGTGCTTGCATCGCATTGTTTCCCCAAAAGTATAGTATCTTTTATTTTGAGTATTGATGATCGATCATTCTTTACATATTATTATTGTTGTTGTTTTGTTTTGTTTTTTGTCGCTGTTACTGATGGTGGTGGAGTGATGGGCCTCTTTTATCTGTTCCCCCTCCCCCTTCTATTTTTCCATTACACAGTGGACCGCATACTTCGCCACCATCCCATGCATCGGGCAGTCCGTTCCCCGCTGCACTGTCGAATGCCCAAGGTCCCAACGGTACAGACAATCGCAGTCGTCGTTTCATCAACCGTACGAGTTTCCATCCTGACAAGTGACAAGTGACAAGTGACAAGTGACAAGTGACAAGTGACAAGTGACAAGTGACAAGTGACAAGTGACAAGTGACAAGTGACAAGTGACAAGTGACAAGTGACAAGTGACACGCTGAACTACAGCAATCGGAATTTCCTGCTCTTCCATCTGTTTCGACTGCAGTATTTGTGCGTCGGTTCGTCAGTGTGGATAGTCGGTCGGTCGACGGGGGGGCGGGGGACATAACTGGTATGGGAGAGCCAAGCGGACAGTCGATGCCGTCACGCATGCTGTCGTTGATCGCGGAGCTTGAAGCCTCCCAGCAGACCACGACCGCTCGCTACGACAGTGTTTTACAGGCGCAGAACAAGATTGTGGAGGCGCTGCAAAGCAAGTTTCTTGAACAGTCTCGGGCGATCAGGAGTATGGATATTGAGACCAAAGTGAGCTTGAAGGAGATTGAGACTCGGCTAACTGCCCTGGTCCATAGACACAAAGGCGAAGCGAGCACCAGCAGTGGTGGTTCGGAGGAGATTGCTGCGGCTCGCAAGGCGCTCGAGACGATGGTGTCTGAGTCGTCGAGTCAGATGCATGAGTTTGTGAATTCGCAGCTGTCGACGATCGCATCGTCGATGGAGAGTCTGGAGGGCCGGCTCGTTGGGTTTGTCGATGCCCGGACGTCTGCATCGGAGGAGTCGATGCGAACGGTGTTTATGAAGCGCATGGAGGACTTGGAGCGGCAGGTCGTGGCGCTTGCTTCGGAAAAGGCAGAGATGATGCGCATGCTCGAGGATGCGGAGAGACAGAGAGATGCAGCCCTGTCGGCCTTGCGCAATGAAATGGAGTCCAGGATCGCCGCGCTCGAAGCAAACTACTTTGGGTTCCGCGAGCACCATGTCAAGGTCGTCGACCAGCTGCGCACCGACATATCGTCTGCAAAGTTTTCCTCTGCCAGCACTAGCCAGCACCAGCAAGGACAGGCACAGGAGCAGGAGCAAGATGAGAGTGGCCGCGAGAGTGGCGAGTCGCAGTATGATTATGTGCCGCATGATGACATGCAGGGCGAGAAAGAGCCGATCTTGGTGGAGTTTTCGCAGGAAGAAAAGGCAGAGGGCCTGTTCGACAAGGACGCACCATGGGGGGATCTTGGGTCTCATGCTCGGTTGCCTGCTGAGCTGTCGGATCCACGGCACTTCCACAAGCTGTTCAAGAGCACCGCGACCAGGCAGTCGTCGGTGCGTATCCCAACGATTCCTGTGCACACCAGAGACGGCGAAGAAGACTCGTTCACAGTGTCCGCGCCACAGCCGCAGAAACTCCATCCAAACGTGAAGGCAGAGCTCGAGAGGATCGCCGCAGAATACACTGACCCACACGCAGAGGCGTTCTACTCGGACACGCTCAAAGCGTCCGTCCGCGATGGAATGGCAAAGCGGAAAAAGGATATCCAAGACGAGCTGGACAATCTTGCAAAGGAGGAAGCGCAGCCTCCTTCACGAACCGCTCAGAAGCCACAGCCACACACACCCAACACTCCTACCGCAACGCTCCCAAGCGCCAGATCGTCCTCGACCACCGCCGTGAAACCACCGTCGCACGCGCCCGCTTCTGCTTCCGCCTCGCGAGCCAGAAAGGGATAGCAGCGCGTCTCCTCTCTTGAAATTTATGTAATATAATGATAAAAACAAGAAACAAAAGGAAACCATCACCACCACCGCCACTGCTACAAAGGATGCTGGCGTGCCAAATCTCTCAGCGCTCAACGGCAAGCTTCTGATGACTGTACAGCACCGAACGTTTGTTCACGACGAAAACTGAGAACAATTCACTCCGTTTGCTTCCTTTCTTTGTATCACATATGCATGTATATATAATAGTCCAAGGGAGCAGGAGCGGATTGTTTTTCATTGGTAGTGGTAGTGAAGATGGTGGATCTGGTGGGTGATCTGTGTTCGTTGCTGGTCAAGTGCCTGATTGGGTCGTGTGAATGCTGTGCGAAAACAGTTAAGAGCATTGATGGAAAAGCAGTGATGCACTGCTGTTGCCAGTGCGGAGAAGCATGCACGAGGACAACGGTTGAGATTGCTTCAGGGGCGCCGCGCCACTGTTGCTCGGCTTTGGAGTTCTGCAAGCAATGCCACGTCGATGTCTGCTGCGGATACGGTCGAGCGGCCGGAGAAGCTGTCCATGCTGTGTGGAACGCACAGCTGCGAGTATGCAGTTGTGTGTGCAACCTGTTTCTGAATCCCAGCAATCCGGGATGTATGGACTGTCTGTGCTACTGCTGCTGCAGATGTTTTCTTGTGGCGCCTAGCTCCTCGTCGACCAGCGGAGTCACTTCTTCTTCATCCAAAGCGGGCCCGCAGAAACAGGCTCCGCATTCCGAGGCTGATGCTGAACAGCATGCGAATCTAACCCCACATGTTGGTGTGTTCACCCACTCGGCGCCGCCGGCGGTTACAGAGATGTCCGAAGGGCCCGGTCCATATGCATCGTAAGCGAGCACGCGCCTCGGAGATGGACAGCGTCTCACTTGACATTTCCGCGTCTGCTTCTGCTTCGCTTCTGCTTCTGCTTCTGCTTCTGCTTCTGCTTCTGCTTCTGTTGGCTTGTTCTGCACAATGTATTAAAGTCTTCATAGATTTCGACCTTTATGTATGTATGTAAGTATAAACTAGGTTTGATATTGGCGCCGCAAACGGAGCCAAAACAAAACAAAAAAACACTCTCAAAAAGACGAGTGATAGTGAAATATCCCAGCGTTCATCTTTCCCTTTCGCAACACCATTCTCTTCTAAACATGGATTCCGTTTGTTGTTGTTGTTGTCGTCGTCGTCGTCGTCGTTGTTGTTGTTGTTGTTGTTGTTTTCCTGTGACCGACTCGGCCGACTTCTATAACTTTGTAAATTTGCTGTAAAGGACTTGTAAACCACCCAAAGCACCACCACCATCGTCGACGTCGTCGTCGTCGTCGTCGTCGTCATGATCTGTTGCTGCAGAAAGATCATGAATGACGTGCAGCTCTTTCTTCTCCTCCAGAGCCGCTGGAGGAGTCGTCTTCTCCCTCCGGGGCGTACATATCGGGATGAATCCCCAGTTGCTGCGCCATTTGCAGCGCTTGGTGTGTCTGAGTGTTCCAGAACTTTCGATGACGACGTCTCCTTCTTGCCTCCGTCACTTGGAACGCGCGCTGCAGTGCATCCTGGATATCCGAAGAAGCCTTTGCCGAAAAAATGCTGCTTGACGTCCCCGATCCCACCGTCGACGGCTGCGCCGCAAACGGCACCGAAGAGTCGGATGCCCCGAAGTTCCTACTCGTACTCGTACTCGTACTCATACCCCCGCTTGCATTTCCTTGTAGCCGATTGAGGATCGCGTCTCCAATCTGTGAATCGAACCCGGCTACCTCGCCCTCACGCTGGCTCTGACCTGGACCCTGCTGACCCTGCTGACCACGTTGCTGCATGACAGGGTACGGCGGAGCGTGCATTGGATGCGCCAAAGAAAGAGAGGGAGGATACGAAAACGGGTGCTGCGGAGCATGAGCAAATTGGCTGGCCGATCCTGGGGGATATGCCACAAATTGGGTACGTTGCACCGCAGAGGGTGGTCCAGAGGGAAGGCTTGGGAACGGCGAAACACCGCTGCTGACTAGCCTGCTCGAGCCGGCTGGCATGTGAGGAGCGACAGCAGAGGCAACCGGGCCGTAGTAACTTCCCTCCGAGAGCGATTCTCTCCGCGGAGACACGCCTCGGAAAGACAAGGAACCAAGTCGCGTATGTGACGCGTTATACTGTCTTGAAGCCATGCTATTTGGTGCTTCTGGTTCCAGTCCAGTTGGGGGTGCTGCGGCAGAACTTGTAGTACCGACGATTCGAGATCGGTATTCGATCGGACCAGGATATTCAGCGGCCGCACTGTCCCCGGCAAAGTAGTTCAGCGGATAGAGGGAAGAGGGAAGAGGGGGAATTGGCGCATATCTAGATTCAAAAAACCCCATCTCAGCTGCAGTGGGAATCGGCATTCTTCGAGAAGGGTGTTCCGGTAGTACTCTTGAAGCCATACTTGAACCATAGTATTCGTACTCGATTGGATACCGCCCGTGCTGAGAAGAATGGGAGAAGGAGGACGACGAGGAGGAGGAGGACGACGACGACGACGGGGGTGCTGCTGCTGTAGGACGATACGCACGGGATGCTGTTGTCGTCGTCGTCGTCGTCGTTGACATTGAAGTTGCCGTCGTCGTTCTCGGTGAGTAATTCTCGGGGAAACCTCCGGTGCTGTAGTCCGGCGCACAGTCCGCATAGTAAGGAGCGGACAAGGACGCCTCGGCAGTGTAGTGGTAACGTGGACGGACGGCAGCCGGGCCTGGAATCGGAACTTCTGAAGCTTCCGAGGAGACCAATTGCAATGTCCGTGCCGTCCGGAGTACATCGGGGGAGTGACTGGCTGATCCGCTTGGTGGAGATGAACGGGAATTCGGGTCGTGTGAAGCCACAGCTCTTGCCCTGTGGTCTTGCATGTATTTCAAAGATGAACGGTATCCGACAAAAGGAAAAGAAGTGTGGGCGCCGCGTTCTGTTGTCTTTTCCAAGTTGGCTTGAAAAGGGAACTTACACAGGAACGAAAGAAAGCTTAAAGAGGAGCACGGCAATTTCCGAACAATAAATGGTTTGGCAGAATGACGGAAATGAACGAGATGAGCACATTGGACTCGACTCTCAATTTGTTGAAGGATCTCCATATCGGACCGGTTTATGTGACAGCCATACGAGCAATGATGATGATGGTTGGCGACTGTCTGCACGTGCCCAACATCCATGTAGGAGCAGCCTCGGATTTCAATTAGACAACTAACGCAATTCCATGCTCCTGCTCTGCTCGTGCCGCGTCTTGCAGGCCCTAGAGGCTGTGCCCTCAGAATTGCCTTGTCGTCACACAGATATCAGATATCACTTGTTGATGGACTCATGGCATGCAAGCACGCAGAACTGAACTCACAAACTAGGCTCGGTTTTGTGTAAGCACTGGAACGACAAAAACTCCGTTTGGCAATCCCCTCGTCGGGGAGGACGACAGACAGGCACGAGTGATGCGACATCGATTGGTTGCCGCAAAAACGCAGCATCCAGGCACCCGTGATTGTCGGGAAGTACGCCCTCGTACCCCGTGCTGTGCTACCTGACAACACACACCCCAAGCACTTTGCGGTGGCGGCGGCGGCGATGGTGTTGGCGGGCGGCGAGCGGCGAGCGGCAATACAGACGTTCGCACGCAATCGGAATGGGACTCGTAGCGTATCGCACAAGCCCACTTTCTCAAATCGCCGCATTGGATGCAGCTCTGGGTGCCATGACTGCTCCGACAACTTGACACTCGCCGGGTACACGTACACCGTTCAGCGACTGAAGAAGTCGCACGTTTTCCAGTCTTTTGTGCTGATGGATCGTAAGTCCGGAACTGTGAGTCCGATGCTGCGGTCTGCCTGACGGAAGCAGCACACCTATGATCTATTCCCCTTTTTTTCTCGTACCGGTGGACATGAGACGCTGGATGCTGGTAGCGAAGCACACAGTCCCCGGGGTGCTGCAGGGGCAAGTGCCCGCGAGGCCCCGGGCGAAGCTGCTGGTCGCACCGGAAGGAGAAATTTCTGCAACCTCTCCATCGCGGAAGAAGGTGGGCAGCAGGCGACAGCATTGCGAGGACAACCCGGGTCTAAATTCCATGTAAAGGCATTCGCTGTCTGTAAAGGTAACCCGTCTGCTGACGCAGATGCTCAGGAAACAAGCAGGAAATGTGGATCCGACTCTTTCCCCGGTGAGCACCTCGTTCCGTCAACACGTATCAATAGCGCTGGCGGTATGCAAGCTCAGCGGAACGGAAACTTGCGTAGCCGTACGTGCCCTGCCAGCTCCTGCTCTGTGGGCTGCACGGCCCGTGCCTCCCTTCTGGCAGATGGGGTCCTTGGCAGCGGCTAACCCTGGTGGCCACGAGCCATCCAAAAGACGAGAGAACGACCTGAGTGGAGCCACTATTCGTTTGCTTTTGTTTGTTTGTTTTTGGTTGTTGTTTTTTGGTTCGGCTTCCTCCCGAATCCGTGCGACGACGGGCACATGAATTCTGCGCGCGGATGCACGTGCTTTTTTTTTCCAGCACGGCCATTCATGCAATCCGAAAGACCGACAACGCATCTTACCTCGTAACTACCACTGCACTGCTGCTCGGCGCTGGAGCCCTGCAAGCACTCCGCTGCGCGAATTTGCACTCGGCATCCAACTCTGTTTAAAAATAACAACTGCCGTTGCCAGCTAGCTGGCTCTTGCAAAATCCTTGTTCCCACTCCCATTGTTTTTCTGCCGAAGCCGTCTTCTTGTCTTGTCTGCATGTGAGCATTCCAGACCACGTACACGGCCAAGCGGTCTCCGGAGGGACTTCTCTCAGAATGTGCAGACTTCAGAGTCACAGGTTTGCTCGTGGAGGCCACTCGCATCTGCTGTTGCCTTGCACAATCCCTGACGAGGCCGCCACCCGATCCCGAGGTTTCAGTTCTCGTCAGTTGCCATCTGTGAGGTCCGTTGGAAAACACCACGGCAAAACACACACGCGAGCGCACCGAGCGCTTGCGAATTGGAAAGCAGAAGACGTTATGACTGATTGTTTGAAAGACCACGATGATGGTGGTGGATGCGCACTAGCAAAGGCCGAAACTCCCTACGAGGTTTTCCAATACTCGGAACACTTCTACCAAGATGCGATTCCTACCATTTCGCAAACCTTTCCGGGGTTTTGCAGCGATGGACGTTTTCCTGTCGCGGAATTCGGTTTAATGCCTTCGTTCCGGTGGTGGTGTGCCATTAAAGGGAACTCCCGGAGGTCTCCGCGCTGCAACCATTTCCCAATGCGCTGTCGATTGGCGCAGAGTTGCACGGGTGCCAGTGATGACTGGGCGTCAGACCGCATCTGGACAATGGAGCGTTCACGCAACGGCGAAGACAGGAACCGCGCTGAGTGCCGCCGCACTGGCACACTAAAGACCCCGTCCACAACGGAGATTCTGCATGCCACTTCAGAGTTCAGATCTCGCTACCAAAAAGGCGTTTGCGTGCGCTTGGAACGCCGTCCTTTTTCTCTTCTCCGTGGGGTGCTCGCGCATCTAAGCCGGACATTTGAGAGCTCGTCATCAGCGGGACCCAGAATGACTGCCAAAAACTGAAGGCGCTACTGTGCACATGCTGCCGCAGGACGCTTTCGATTCGGCGGGTGTATACACTAAGAATGCTTCGTAAGCTGGCATCGATGAATCCATCGAGTGTCGACGCTTGGCGGTAGTTCAAAAGAGCTGGAGCTCCTCTAGGACATATGTATGCCGGAAGCTGCGTCGCAGTGCCAGATTCTTCAGAAAGAACACCCAGGGACCTATGAGCGTAGGGATCATAGGGCCTAAAAGGCTGGGCTGGTCTGATCTTAATCGGGCAGAGGATATCTGACTGATGTGTGTGGACTCCGGAGATGGCAGGTGCACGTCTTTGTAGGTTTGCTCACACTTCGGGAAAAAAGAAAGATCAGCAGTTCAGCATGGATGGACCCAAACAGCTGCTCGCGATATCCCGCAGCTTCAAAGTAGGTTCACCGTGTTCGTTTGTTGTTGTCGTTGTTGTTGGTTTTTTTTTGTCGCCTTTGCCCACTAATTGCAACAATCGTGCTTCTCAAATGTGCGGAGTGCATCAAAGAAGGGGGCAACCTTCGACAACGCAGGACATGTGTCTTCAGAGCTCTTTTACCTCCAATTCGACGAGACGGTTACAACGGCATGCAGTGAATTGAGGCATGTTCTCCCCGGCGTTCCCCTTGTTGGCCTTGCAGCCGCAGACCGTGTGGTACGTGGCGAAGATTGTGCGGGGGGGAGGGGAATGTGTCAAAATCCAAATCGAACATCTTTACAAAAATTTGCAGTCTCGAAATCCCAAAAAGGACTTGAAAAAATGCGTATGAATCGTACATCAAACATCGTCTGTGTTTTGTTTGTTTGTTGTTGTTTTTTGTTTTGAAACAGGTCATATTCATCACGGGACCATGAGGGGAAGCCCCCTTTCTATAAAATACTTCGTAAGAATGAGAGCCAACTCGAAATCAAGACTCGAAAAGTTAAACGCAAATACCGAAAATTGGGAAACGTGGGGAAGGAGGCAAACACCGAGAAAGGCGACACGGACAGAAACATCGGTGTCACTGGTTATCAGAATCTGGAGAGGATTGACGAGGCTTCGCGCTCAGCACCGAGTTCATCGACTGCGTTCTGCGAACCTTAGATGGTCGGTTTTGTGGAGGAGTAGACTTGTCGGGCGACGAACCGCTGCTTGAGCCATCAGACCCCGACGATGGAGCGGCCGCAGCGGCTTTGTCGGCGGGTGTCATTTGCTGTGCAAGTGCTGTTGCCATTCCACTCTGATAAAAGAAGGCAGTAGGAGGATTTGCATACTGCAAAAGCCCTTGTCCAACCGAAGCAGCTTTCTTACGAAGCGGATGAACGGCGACATCGGAAGAAGGAGCACCTGCGCTTGCGCGGTGCTGGAACCGTGCGTGCAGCGGCGCAGATGAATCCGCATTCGGGGGCGGTGTCGTCAAGAAGGACATTGGCTGCAGGCCCGCCGCGTGAGAAGAAGCATAATGCACCTGTCCTGCGCCAGGCCCTCCTGCTGCTCCGTACGGATGCTGGCTGTGGTACGTGGTGAATGTTTCCACAGGATGCATGCTTCCTGAATGGTGAGCGGGCACCATGCCTGGATAAAGTGAAGAGGAGGCTATTCCAGCGGCCTGCTGCGGATGAAAAGAAGCTTGACTGGAAAACGAGACATCATGCACGGGACTGTTCGAGCCGCTTTTGGAAGGCGGCGTTCGTGTTCGAGGATCCGAGCCACCACCACCTGCTGTTGCTGCTGCTGCTGCTGCTGCCGAAGAACAGAGATGGACGGGTGGTCGCTGGTGGTTGGTGTTGGAAATAACAAAGTGGCCAAACGCAGAAGCTGCTTCGTCCGCAAGTCTTTGTCGCTGCGGCGGTCGCGACACAACTGGAGACACGCGCTGTTCTTCCATGTCTGGAATGGAAGCGCTGCTCGACTGTACCGTGTAGGATCGCTTAGATGATCGAGTTGCAGATGTGGCATGACCGGTGACGGAACTCGAGGCAGTTCTGGAGGCAGTCTTCCGAAGAGTATACGTTTTATCCTCATCCTCTCCCACTGTTGCTGTTGTTATTGCCGCCGCCGCTGCTGCTGCTGCCGTCGCTGTTCTTATTGCTGCACGTGTGGTCGGGATCTCTGTGCCTTGATTCAGCAGGAATGAAACGGCAAGTTTGTTCGAACGAAACCCTTGCGAAGGATCCGTCGGCGACAAGCTGTCAAACGACGAAGAATTCCTCATGTGAGACGCGCTAACTCAGAGGCTGCTGTTCGTGGTGCTGCTGCCTTTTTTTTTCCCCCTCGACACTGGAATGTCTTTTGCAGTAAAAGAAATGTTTGCTCAGAACAGGAAAACTGGGGAAAACAGTTTAAGCATCAGTGGTTCGGCATTACCGCAGCGATCTGGATCGTTTCCGTTTTTGTTTGTATGCTTCTTTGATGTGTTTTCCCCTGGATTATTATGTTTTTTTTTAATCCTTCGGACGATCGGTGGTGCACTGAACAAACAGGCAGAATGGAGACCAGAACAGGACAGATGGTGCTGGTCACGGTCGTCGCACTCATTGACTGTCTCTCGTGTCTGCAGATTCCTGACAGCATCCATGCGAAGGAAACACTTTGCTCATACCAACCAAGGCAGCGTCGAATCAGAGGAGTATCGGGCAAGTCCTTTCATGTCGTGTGTTGGTACCGCAGATCTCCTCGTGCAGAACCGCCGACTTTCACGAAGCATTGGAATTGTATCCGAAAGAATGCTTGTTTAGTTCGTGCTTGCGCCGATTCATGACAGACAAGACCACTTTCTTATGCAAGTTCATACGAATGGATGCGAATCCACTGCAATCAGTGTGCATTCTGGTGCTCTGTACTATCCCCATCCGGCTGTCCTGGGGGGCCTAAAAGCCAGCGCATTCGCGACATCTCCGTACAAACTCCAGAGGAATCTTCTCTCCATTCCTTGCTTTTGCTGCTTCATCCGCTCGTTGTCATCCCACTCCGCTGTCATCCAAGCCTCCGATGCCGATTCGGCAGCTTCCCGGTGCTCACCATTCCGATTCGGCCACAGCCCGTATCCGCACCCACTCCCGGTACCACAAAAACAAGAATGCTGCACCGTTATGATCCAAAGCCGTCACGCCTGTCCCCGTCGGGAGTACAATAACAGAGCCCCTCCCAACCCTCCAACCAGTATGAAAGCTTTCCTTTCATTTTGTCTCAGCTGACCTTGTCAACAAATGCCGCGCCTGTAGTGCAAACCCAAAAAAATCATTTCTGCGGTTTCATTGCATCAATGCTAATTGGTTCTAGTGCAAGAGACGGAAGTGTCGTATTTATTTAGTCCTAATCGGTTGAGGGGTTTGCTAATGCGATGGAGGAAAAAAAACGGATTGAATACACAATTAGAAAGAGCAGCTCAAAAAAAAAAAAATGTTGCCCGTGGTTTCCATGCGTATCTGTACAGTTAAGTGGGAGTGATTATGATGCGTAGTGCCGTGGTGGCATTGGCTGTTGCGCTGGCTGCTGTGCTGGCTGTTGTGCGTCTTCCGAGTGTGCTTTGTGAGCCGCCCAGACCACCATTTCCAGTGCCGTTGCCGAGTCCGCTGCGGTATGTGGATCCGTTTATAGGGACTGGTGGGGTGGGCTACGGAGCTGCATCTCTGTGGCCCGGTGCCTCGGAACCCTTTGGAAATGTGCGACTGTCACCGGACACTGCGCCCGAGGGGCTGTGGTTGCGCTACCAGCACTTTGGCGGATACCATCACGACGACTCGTACATTCGTGGAATTAGCCATACGCACATGGTTGGGTCCGGAGTGTTGGATCTTGGAAACATTCGCATATCTCCTTCGCTGCAGCCGTTTCCTTCCCCGATTGCCTTTTCCCACAAGGATGAAATTGCGGTCCCTGGGTACTATGGAGTGAACGTGATGAATAGCGCAGTCAGCATTGAGCTTACGGCGTCACAGCTCGTCGGGTTCCATCGGTACACGTTTGACGCTTCGGTGGGTGAGTCTGCGTGGATTACCGTGTCACCTTCGACTACCCTGGATGAGAAGGCGTGCAAGAACGCGTCCTTTTCGTACGATGCTTCGAAGAACGTGGTCTCTGGATTCGTTCGCAATGCTGGCGAGTACTCTGGTTTCGGCTTCAACTTGTACTTTGTGGCGGATTTCTCAGGAGTTGGACTGAAGGTGCAGAGCGTGGGTAGGTATACCAACGAGTCGTTTGACGAAGGAGTCGTCTCGGATGTGGGCTGCGGTCTTGACATGGGCTTTGCGATCGCTTTCTCGCTCGCGGAGTTCCCCGCTGGAACAGCTGTCGTCGAGTTTCCCGTTGCCATCTCATACATTTCTGCTGACCAGGCATTTGAGAATCTGCAAGCGCAGACGCAAGGTGGTTCCAGGAGGTTCGACGATATCTTGGGTGCAACGATGGCCAAGTGGTCTTCCTTGCTGTCGATCGTCGACATCGGAGCATCGACCTCAGTCTCGCCGAACAACGAAAGCTCCATCAGAACGGAAGACATCGGCAGTACGCGAGATGAACAGACTGTGTTTTACACGGCACTATATCATTCGTTCATGGCGCCATCGCGATACAATGAAGCAAATGGTGTGTTTATGGGCTTCGATAACAATGTCCATCACATCAGCGAATTTGGACTTTCTGCGTACTATTCCGATATGAGCATTTGGGACACTCACCGATCAGAAGCGCCGCTGCTCTCCTTCCTTGTCCCGGATGTCCAGACAGACATTGTGCGGTCGCTGCTGTGCATGGCGAAGCTCGGAGGCGATCTGCCTCGCTGGCCTTTTGTCAACGGTTACACTGGGGGCATGTTTGGGAATCATGCAGATGCCGTGATTGCGGACTACTTGCTTCGAAATTCTTCATTTCTTTCAAGGACGGAAATTGAACTCCTTTATGTGTACATGAAGAACCAATCCATTGAGCCTCGGCAGCACACTGGCCGAACTGGGCTTGCAGATTATCTTTCGCTGGGCTATGTCACCCTCGAAGACAGCGACCACTCTGCTTGTCTCACTCTGGCGTATGCATACGATGATCACTCGGTCGGGGTTGTGGCAAATCTTCTCGGATACGAAGCAGACTACGAGTACTTCATGAAGGCCTCGACTCGTTGGCAAAACGTTCTCGATCCCAAGTCCCTGTTTTTCTGCCCGCGCCAGAAGAACGGCGACTTTGCATGCGAAGCCGACAAGATCGCCATCTTCAGTCGGTACTATGTCGAAGGGGATGCCTGGCACTATCGATACTGGGTTCCGCATGACATCGAGGGCCTCGCATCGTTCTATCCGTCTGCTTCTTCCTACACGTCGCAACTGGAAACTCTTGCTTCGAATGGAATGGAATGCCCTCTGAACGACCTTCCCTGCCCCTACTATTGGCCTGGAAACGAACCAGATATTCTTTCGCTGTACGAGTTCCTGGATCTTTCCAAGACGCAACACTGGCTAAGAATGCTTGCTCCGTTCAAGTTTACGCAAAATCCAGATGGAATCCCCGGCAATGACGACTACGGGACCATGAGTGCCTGGTATGTCTGGTACGCCCTCGGGTTCTATCCTGCAACCGCAGTCGGCGAGTACCGCGTAGGCATCCCCCGGTTCAGCAACATCGCCATCCACAGGCCGCAAGGAGTCGTCCAGGTGATCTGCGCCTGCTGTGACGATCCTTCAGTCCCAACCGCCGCCATTCCACTGCAAGATGCCGACATCAAATTCAGGTACGATCGGATCGAAAATGGCGGCTCTCTCGTTTTCACATGCCCATCTTCCTCTTAGCCCTGCACTTTGCAGTTGTCGTCGTTGCTACTGTGTGTGCCCATGCCCATCCATACGTGTCTGTATCTGTATCTGTACCTGTACCTGTACCTATACCAGTACCTGTTTCTGTTCTTGTGATTGCTGTTGCCCCGTGGCTTGCGGGCCGTGGTCCTGTAAAATCTCTCGTTTGTTGTTGTCGATCAGCTATGCCGGAATGGCGATGTGGGACAGGCGTGAGTGGAAAAAGTTGAATGCAATACCACTGTCTGAATTTTCTGGATAAGTGCGGGGGTAGGGCAGGGCAAAGAGAGTGTAACAAGCGAGACGTTGTTTGCTTAGGAGCGCATTACGATGGCTACGGAGGCCCAGTTGCCTGCCAACGACCCGTCCTTCGTTGCCGATACCGCTCGCCAAAACATGAATCCTTGTTGGTCATCATCGGTGAAGCTGTCCAAACGACGTGTTTCTTTGATTTTAACTGGGGGCGAGCATCAACTCTTCCATGCAGACTGCTCTGCATCAAAGGGTCATCGCAACCACCAGTTTCTTGGTTCTCGGCATCTTCGGGGGTTTGCGTTTGCTGAGAAGATCCCTCTTTGGAGCCATGGGATGTTTTGTCTCTGATTAAAAAAAAGGTGCGGCTTGAAGGTTCGTTTATTATACACATACAAACAGAAAAGAATAGGAAAGAATAAGAAAGTGAAAGAATGACAGACGTTTCTAGACTTGACTACGGTAGGAATAATGCGTTCTCATAGGGTTAGATAAGCAAACTTCCGATATGGTACTGTTTGTCTGATGTTCAACGTTGATACACCTAACGGTCAAGCGTGGTTTGTGGCTCTTCTGATATTGACTAACGGGGTCCTACTGCTGCACGGAGCATCTAGAGGAGATTGTGGGGCCGCGAAAAGAAAAAAGAAGAGAAAAAAATGGAGTTACCGGCACTTGCGCCCTACGAGGAAAGGATCGTTCAGTCGCATCTTGGTGCTGGCTTTTTTTCCTTTTTTGCGGTTGTGTTTAAAGAGCGCTCTGTCCTTGTGCCAGACAAGGCGCAGCATCGTCGAGGTGGTGGTGGTGGCGGTGGACTAGCCTCGGATCATGCTTCGTCGTCGTCGTCGTCGTCGTCGAGTCGACCTTCTGTGCTTCTTCCAAATTTTGGGCTGTATGAACGTGCGGTTCCGTCGTTGCGTGGAATCAAGCGACTGCTGAATTTTCGAGCGTATGAGCTGCTGCTGCTGGACGTCCTGCTTACTCCATCCGAGCTGATTTTCAAAGAGCTTGATGGTGATTTGGAGACTGCACTGGATCCGTTTTCAAAGTCGAAATTGCGGAAACGACGCTCATCAAGTCGCTCGTTTTTTTGTTTCAAACGACGGTCTGCGGGCAGCAGTAAAGGTGGAGATGGTGCGCAAGACGACGACGACGCGGAGGAGGAGGAGGAGAAGGAGATGACTGGAGAAACGGAACTTGAGAGGCTTCAAAGAGAGCAGTTTGAGCTTGAAAATGAAACGGGAAACTCGCCACGATCGCATTCCGCGAATGTAGGTCGGCCATTCGAGACGAAGCAAGGACCAGTGTTGCGAAGGGTGGGAAAAGTGGTCGCTCGGGTGCCGCTCACTGCGCACGTAGAGGTGTTTACGGATGAGCAACTTGGAATCGTGCACATCTGGATGCACCCGGACGACCTTCCTATCCGGTTAGTCTGTGATTCCCCGAGAATCTTGAGCTGTGTCATCAAGGCATTTATCGTGTACCACATATCCCAGCCGATGAGTTCGCTTGAACAGTACTGGATTCGACAGCATGAAGAACTGGCCCAGTCTCACCAGTCGGAAATGTCGAAATCGGAGATGTCGTCGATCGCATTGCAGAGCCAGGGAGCCTTTGGCCAGCCGACGAACCGCAATAGCCGCAGCACCAACGACACCATCAGCACCAATGTTAACAACAACAGCAGCAGCAGCAGCAGCGACAACAACAACAACAATAGCCACAATGATGCCAGCAGCATACGTATGACTAACGAACCGTGTCAGAGTCAGAGTCAGAGTCAGAGTCAGTTGTTGAGTGTAGAAGTGGACCAGCCGACGCAACGGTTTGAGAACAGCGAACCCAGGAATGCACCAGGGACACCTCATGAACTGGACAGGGTACATGCAAGCGAGTCTCCAGCTGCCCCGCGGCTGCTGTCCCTAAACGACCTTGCATCTCCCGGTCCGCTGAGAAGCAGACCAGAGGAAACCGCGCAGGATCTCAAGCCTTCATCCAGACCGGTTCGCGTAGAAGACCCCGTTAATGATGATCAGGATGTGATCTTTACTCGTACTTCTCCGCCTGGCCCTCTTCACCACGCTGCTGCTTCAGAGTCCACTCCTTCTTCCTTTTCAGCATCTTCGAACCCTCTTTCTGCTCCACCGTTCGCTCCGACTCCCGCGCAAAAGGTGCGGATCGAATCGCATAGGAGCTCTGCAGGATCGGAAGTCATGAATCCGCCGTTTGCACTGTCGATCGCATCGGTTCGCTCTGGCGTCCGCAAAGGCCCAATGACCATCGCGACCCCTTCCGCGTCCGGCAGCACAGGATACAAGAACGGTGTCCAGGAAGGCTGGAGTCCTCCAGTCACCAGCGGCCGCAAGGTTGCAGTCACTCCGCAGCAGCAGCGGCCCCTCTTAATCAGCGATTTCATTCATGACGTCATGAGCAGAAGAAGCGGGATGGGAGATGCAAACGAGTTCCATTTGCCCCCGCAACTGGCACCGTCCATCGACTATGTGCTTCCCAGACCACCCTCTCGGTCTGCCTCTCGACTCTAGCCAGCAGTTAGCAGCTGAGCACGTCATGTCGGTGTGCGGTCAAAGTCTGTATTCAACGACAACAAAAACCAAAAATCAAAAAAATGTAAAGTGCTTTATTCTCATGCTAGGATTGCGAGAATGCTTCCTCGGCGTCTTCGGAGCCAAGGTCAAAAGAACCAGGGTTTTCCTGAGCGCACTGAGAAAGCTTTCGGAAGAACTCGACACAATCCGATCCCTTTTCTTCGGCTGTTGACCGAGTATAGCAGTCGTATGCAGCAGAAAACGCATCCCCGCAAACGCCTTCCCGCAAGCGGGTCACGCAAGGGCATTCTTCAACATCCTCCTCGCCTGCTGTAGCCACCGGCACAGTGCTTGCGTCACTTGATTCTATGGACGAAGCCGAAGCAGAAGCAGCAGACGGCGTGGCGGCAGCATCACTTGAGGCCTCCGTTTCCGAGTTTGATGCTAGAAACGTATAAGGAGAAGGCGTCGTCGCAGCGTGCGCGGCGCTGTCCGTCTTCGAATCCACGGTCATTGTCTATGAAGAGCACAAAAATTAAACAACAAACAAAGCACAATGTGCGTATATTACATAATTGGAGAAAAGGAAAAAAGAAAGAAAAAAAGGGAGCATCAAAACCACGGGAAAATGCGTCTATTATACATGTTTTGGAGAGGAAGAAGAAAGAAAAAGGCAAACATCAAGTTCGACTTTTGTCGCATCGCGAAAAACTTCTGGGAAGGGCCGCATCTACAGTGGCTCAAACTGCATACTACAGTGGAGCAGCTTGCATCCTTTGCGACTGGCCGTTGTTGCTCAGGACGCAGAAGGAGTAGACTATGGACGGGGTCCCAGTTTAGGTAGAGGGGTGCCCGTCGGACTGGGGGGTGCTCGCCGGACAGAGCGTGCGTCAGGGGTCAAGTGAGCGCGGGAGAGGATGCCGAGTGAACGAGGTTGAAGCCTTCAGGCATTGGGAGGATCTCCATGCAGATTGCTGCAGCGAACCCGCTGAAGGTGGACCGCAGGAACGAAGCGGCGGCCATCACAAGGTTCACGGAGCCGTCGCTCTTCCGAATGGCTACGCTGTACGCAGACTTCTTAACTGACGGGTCCCCTTCGTCTTGCAGTATCTGGTTCATGGTGCGGATTGAAAAGGGGGAAGACATGTCGATGATAATTGGCAACACGTACGGATTCGCCTTCAAGCAGTCCGCAGGATACCCAACGACTTCCGCGAACTTCTTGTTGTGGCAAAGCATCTTTCGCCGAATGTCGTACATTACGCACGGAAAGGGCGACGACTGCACCCGTTCTGCAGCTAGGACATACTCATTTCGAAACTGCCGATCCGAGTCAAGGAGGCTGGAAACATTGCCAGACCACACAAGCTGCATATCTGGATCGGTCTGCAGCCGACGCTCGGTCCGGGCCATGCTGTCCACAGTCTCCGCACACAGGTGTCGGAACATCCGTTTGAACAACTCCAGCATCGGCTGCGCACCCTTCCGCGACATTCGTTGGATATAACATTGCTCCACGCCTGCCAGCGCAAGTGCCCGTGCGTCAATGATTCGCGGAACCGATGAAGTCCAGTTGCCAGCGTCACCTCGCCCGACGACTGCTCCTGCTCCGGGACTGCCAGTGCGGGCCACGGACTCCGTAGAGTCTCGATCGATGCATCTCGCGTGTGTGCGCGTCCTATCATACCCTTCCGTGAGCCACCCATCAGACACTTGCTCTTCATCGCTCTGGACGCTCCCAATCCCATCAAAATGGTCCATGATTGTGTGTCTACTCGTTGCGAATCTTTCTGCTCTCGATGCACGCCCCCACCGAGACGATGACTGTCGAGAAACCCCGACGGGCCCGATGTCATGTTGCCAGTGGAGAGGGTAGTATGCGCGATCTGCTCTGACACAGACGTACAAGCGCTCCTCACATTCTGCTTCTTTGTTGGTGTGCCACTCCTCGCCGCCGTTTGTTGTGGACTCTGTATTCGTACTAAATATCAAGGGGAGGGGCTTGTTCGATCCTTGCTAGATGTAATTGTTCGTTATTAACTAATTCCTCTTCTATGTCTTTCGGGCTGGCATTTCAGGAGGGCGAAGAGAACACCGAAACAGGATAGGAGTTTTGCGAATCCTTGCTGATCTTCCGAGCAAATGCGTGTGTGTGGAGTAGCAAAAAGGAGAAGAGGAATGACGGGTGAAAGCACAGTTCGATATGCATTACAGGGTCTCTTTGCGAGCTCAGCTCGAGCACGATGAAGAATGGTATCGCGCTATCAGCATCCTGGCCAGTATCGTCGATGGCCTAGCTATTTCAGTGGACGATGAGATCGATCCGACTGTGCTCTATTGCTTGGTTCTAGACCGTCTGAACTCCAGCGACTCTCAAGCCGCCAAAATACGTAGCAGATGATTCTCCGTCGTCAGCGCCTGCCAGGACAGCAGCACACAGTGGCGACTGCGCTCGCATTGGTAGCTGGAGTAGTATTGCCCATCCGGGCTCCAGCGATACTTTTGAGTGCCCGTGCTGCCGCGATGATGCTCGGTACCAGGAGAGTGTGTTTTGCACGAAGGACCATGGTGCGTGTAAAGAATGCATGCCATATGCAGTGCTCCAAGTGTAAGAAGGAGACGTGCTACGTATGCAGAAAGGCAGTTTCGGGCTACAATCATTTTCAGAAAAACAGAAGGGACTGAGTGTCCACAGTACTCAGATGACAAGCTGCTCCATCTCAAACATACAGGCAATGTTGCTGGAGAGGCTCTTGGAAGGCTGCAGGGTGAAATCGCAGACAGAACCTGCATTTTCCAATGCAGTGCAATTGGTCACCACCGAGCTGTCCAGGATTCGCAAGCAAAATGGCAGGCAAGGGCGCTGTCGATGCGCATGTGCGCAGCATCACCATGGAGGTAGCAACGAGGGCGCTCAATGTCACGGGTGTTCTGGCCTTTGCAGTCGACCCCGGCGGACTCGACAATCCTTCGAAATCGGGTGGCTCTGGTACAGTCGCCATCATTGGCTTTGGCTCGTCGTCGGGTTCGGCATCCTCGGCAGCGTCGGCAGCCATGCAATCACCCCGGGAAATCGCAAAAGCAGCACTTTCGACACTATGTTTCAGTACCAGCATGCAAACATGTACGAAACACGTCTCGCTGCACTCCGGAGCCGTCGCTACGAACTGATCGAGGAGCAAAGGTCGCTTGCAGAACGCATCGAAATCGTCAACATCGAAATACAAGAGCTCATGGATGCCAGAGAGTGTTTTGCATGTTGCACGTGCTCTGTTATCCAATCCGTCGCCGTGCCTTTCTTATGTGCTCAGCGACGATCTACCAGACCCTGTTCCTCGCCCCGCTGTGCCCGGTAGGGAAATCTGCTGTAGATCCATCTGCAAAAAAAAGGCCGTCCTTCCCCCCTCCAAAGGCTCAATTGACGGTGACTGAAAGGAGAAGAGAATGCCATGCGGGGATATTTTATCGGCGCTGGGGCGCCCATCACAGCCATCTTTGTGTTTCCCAGATGTCGCGATAAACATCGAAAAGGGAATACGGTATTGGGCTTCGGGTAGTCTTCGTTCCACGCCCCATAACGAGATGGTATCCGCAAACTACGTGCTTACCAGAGGCGATCCGTACGTCTCCGTTGTATACATGACGTTTGGCGTTGTTCTGGGCATCCTGATTGTGCTCTCCGCTTCCACTGAAAAGGGACCCGCACATACCGGGGCATCGTCGCCTTCAGCAGCAACCAAAGCAACTCTCGCAGATTGCCCAGTGCAATCGAATCCATCCGAAAAGTACAGGGGGGCGTCGGATGCGCAACCTGCGACTGTATCCAAGGACGCAGCTGGCCTGTCTTTCGTTTCGGGGCAGGTGAAGGTAACAGATTTCTCGACTGCGGCGTTTCCTCCGTCTGTTTCCGTGTTCACTTCGGACTCTGCTAAGCAAGCTTGGCTTCGTCAGTATCGTGATTTGCAGTATGTGAGACACCATCTGATTCGGGTAAAAGGAGAATGGACGTGTATGCGATCGCTTGGCCAACATGTTTCATTAGGCCCTTATGATAATGATTATGGACACTGTTTTCGAACGGAAAAGATGGAGTTTGTGGATGGAAAGCTCCGAAATTCTTGCGAATGGCCGCTTCCTCGCGACTTCTCGCCGGAGCCGCAGCAGACTACGTTTGTCGATCCGTCGACAAATCGGAAGGTTAACTTGATTCAGGGATCGACGCTCATCATGTCTGGCGTGTATCCGTGGATGGGGACATTCCAGCATTTGGTACAGGATGCCTTTCCGCAGATCGCGAAGTCCTTATTCTGGCTGCTCAGACAAACACCATCTGCAAAAGCGTCGGTGCTGCTGGACGAGTCCTCGTGGTTTTCTCACGTGAGAAGCAAGTACATGTCGGAAGTGCAGATTGTGGGGTTCAATGCACAGGACTATTTCTGTGCAAAAGACAGCATTATCGGATTTCATGAACCGTATTCTGTGTTTGGAGGTGTGGATGCGGTTGGGGTCGAGGCCGCACACAGGCTGCTTCACTTGGATTTTCCGGCGCGCGAGATCGGAACCTTGTTCCATGGTGTCGATCTGGGTGTTCTGGGCGGTGCGCAAAGGTCGTATGACAAGTCTGCAATGAATACGCTTCCAAACTCCGTCTTCGCATCTCCAAAGGAAAAGAATCTTGTGATTTACATGGGAAGACCAAACACGAGTAACCGAAAGGTCGACAACGATGCAGCAGTCTCATCTGCAATCGACGCTGTTGTCAAGGAGTTTAACTCGGCTTCGAACCGAGAATTCCAGTACGAGTATGTGTATTACAAGGAGCCCCTCCAAGATAAGGATGCGAATATTGATTTGTTCCAACGCGCAAGAGTGGTGGTGGGGCTGCACGGCGGCGCTTGGGCGAACTTCCTTTTCACCCCTATGGATGCTCGAGTCGTTGGCATTGAATTGCTGATGGGAGGCCGGCATGCACGGAACTGGAAGAATCTCGTCTTGGCATCCGGTGCGACGTACATTGATCAAATGATACCGTGCCCGGATAATCAGCGCGATTGCAATCCAGATTCGACTGGAGTCAAGATTCCCACGAACGACGTTGAAGTTCTTGTCAAGAGCGCCATGATGTCGTTGGAAAAACGTTTAGCAAGAGGGGACTTTGAGTAATGTATTGCTTCGTTTTCGCCGCACTGCGCTTCGTTCTGTTTTTGTCTTTTTCTTCCGCCTGCCTGTCTCTTCGTTTCTCCGTCTTCCTTCTTTTTATTTATGTTACGTTATGTATGTACAATATCATGGGAAAATGCGTTCTTTTTTGTCTTCTTCTTTTTGCTATTGCCGGCCCGGAGTTTGACGGGTCGGAGATCAAGATTTCGGTTCACTCACAAGCAGCAGACACTGCTTGTCCCACGCAGAAACCTTGACTAGCACAATTCCGCGCTCCAACAACTGTGAATGCGGAAGAAGTGAATCGTGTGGAAGCACGTCACACTGCGTATCTCCGCACGAAAACAATCGATTCTGCGAATCTATGACATACGAACACTCGTCCCCACAGGCAACGGCGACTGCCGAAAGATGCGCTGCAGGACCACCAGCGGAAGCGTTGCTTTGCGAAACAACAAAGGACGGTCTGCCGCTGGGCGATTTTGTAGCAGCAGAATTCGAGGACGTCGCCGATGGGGAAGATGAGGCTGCTGGAATAAAAGGAGGACAAAATCCAAACTTGCAGTCCTCCTTTTCGGACAGAGAGTGTCGGCCCAGACGCCCGAACAGCGACCGCCCAGCCGAAAGCACTGACCCGTCGGCCATGCACACAAGCGAGTGTCGCTCACCGCAAGCAATGTCAACTACCGGCGGGACACCTGTCACTCCGAGAGGAATGTTGGCAGACGAATAAACATAAGAGAGATTCAAGTACCCTGGTGTCCACTGCACAAGTCCGTTGCCCGTTCCAAGTCGGCCATCGCCCATTGATCCCCATACAAACAACCTTCCTGAGCTCGTGAACGCCAGAGCATGGTCCCTGCCGATTGCGATTTTTTCGATCTTTCGGTCGTCGGACGGAAAATGGATGTGAAGCGGGACAGGCTGCCGAGCGTCCGTTTCTTCCACGGAACACCCCAGTCCTCCAAACCTCGTACCCCAGATGTACGCCTCCCCGGTTGACGTGACAGCCGCCGACATCCGTCGAGAAGCCACAATCTGCACAATCTTCCCAGAATACAAGGGCTGCGGAGACGTGCTACCGTCTGCATTTTGATGAACAAAAAACGGAATCAGCACTGGAGACGGTCTTGACTGTAAATAGCCCAGCAGCAGGTCCGGATTGGTCGATGCGGCAGCAAGAACGGTTCCGGGCGCGCCTCCAAACCCTGTTCCCAGAAACCCGTATGTGTTCTCCCCCATTGCAAACACCCTTCCCCTGTTGGTAAGAAACAAGATCCATACCAGGCCGCATGCCACCTGGACAACTTTTTCTCGGCCAACTTCCTTTCCTCTCATCTTCGACTCCGTCTCCATGCTGCGTCCGTGATCTTCATCCTGCAGAAATGGAATACGCACTTTCTGAACTAATTTTTCCAGACGCTCGGATGATGCGTGCGGTCCGCTATAAGGCATTATGTACGCCTCGCCATCCGTGTTGCACCACACCACAACCGACGAATTGCATGCACAATCCACAACGCCTGTAGCCGCAGCCGAATGAACATCGTGCGGAAGCCGCGAAAACTCGTGGTCGGAGGGATACCGCAGGAAGTACAGACGGTGCAGATGCGTGGGAATGCCCGCTCTGCCGTCCGAGTTTCCAGCCATGGTCCGTGCAGCTCGGGCAGCTGTGTAGATGCGGTATGGACCAGTACTTGTGCATACACAGGAGTCCGAACTCCAAGACACTGCTGAAAACGACAAATACAGAACGGCCATCGAGGATTGCTAGGGCAAATGGGGTGGCGGGGGTTTTTGGCGGAGATTTCTTCTCGATTTTTGGACTGTTTGATGTCCTTGACGTTTCTTGCGCTTGAAAAACCCCCCTAAGGGGAGTACCGTACGAACGTTGCGAAGAGTTGGAATGGTTTTTACGAAGTTCATTGAACTGTTTTAGAGCTTGCAAAACGTACGCGGTCGTCACGAGGTGGCTGCAAAACACCTTGATGAGAACCGCCGACGCGCAAATCCCTGGCAATCCGAAGCATTCCCGATCCAAGTCTTTTTGAATGCTTCATCATAATGTATTGCTACATTCTTTCTTCATCTGACTCCTTTCCATTCCAATTCTACGTCTTTCTGAGCGGCGGTGCGGGAGTGCAGTGTCGGACGGCGTGGGGACACTGTCTCTCCCTGCACCTCAGCCTCTCAGCTCTGCAAGAGTTTCGTAATGTCCTGCAAAATGTCCTTTGGGTACACAGTGGGCGGATACCGCTTGTAGGGAACTCCCTTTCTGTCAATGAGGAACTTTGCAAAGTTCCACTCGACGTCCTTAGGGGATATGGGTCCCCACGAGATCATGGAGACATCTGCAAACATCGGGTCGCTTCCTGAAGTTGGGCATGCCGATTTCAAGAAGACATAGTGGGCAAGCGTCGATGCACCGTTCACGTCTCCCCGGGCAAGCATGGTTCCATTAAGCACATATCCGCTTCCAGGGCGAACATACTTGAATGTATTCAAGATTTCATCGGAGGAAAATCCGGGCATTTGTCGATAGAACTGGTTCGACGGAGTGGCAACGATTGCCAGCCCTTGTGAACCGTACGCCTCGGCAAGGGCGTTAAGCTGCAGCATATTGTCAACAGTCATTCCTCAGAACGAAGCAATGTTGAGCGCGAGAATTACTTTTCCCGAAAGCGACGAAAACGAAAATGCATTCCCGTTAATGTCCACTGCATTCATCGAGTATATGCTCGACGAACCGCTGCACAGCATCCCTGGATTGCTGCTCTGTGCAACCGATGCACTGATCAGCAGCATCACGACTGACAACGCAGCAAGCAACAGCGTGGACAACCGCGACATTCTCACAGTAGCCCCCTGAAAAAAATAGAGATAGATAACTGAATACTTTAATTTAAAAAAAAGAAAATTATTATTATTTCTATTCTAAACGGAAATACCTAAGCGGAAAAACAAAAACCCACAGATTTCGAGATAACAATGAGGTCAACTCAACCTCTCTCCGGACGTTTGGCTCGCATATGCTGCGCCTCAAGCACTTTTTTTTTTTTTACAGTCAGCATCAGCGCCCATCCAAAGAGTTCCCCGCTTTTGAGTGGTCTGCGCACCCCAGAACGGAAACGACCTGTTTTTTCATTCAGAGCTCTCCACTAGTTCAATTAGTGCATTCGTTAGAAGCCGTTTGGATCTTAAAACCCAGGAAGAAACCGGGGATTTCAACGAGCTTCATTTACTGCCATTTCGCCTTTTTATCCACTTGTTCATTCTCTCTCTCGATCTTTCATTCTCTGTTTTCAGTCGAGCAGATATTGTATTGAGTTTGTTGATTGGCAATGTTGTGCGCCACAGAGAGAGAGAGAGAGAGAGAGAGAGAGAGAGAGACTGCGGTGGAGGAATCGGTTGTCTATATTCGACAGTGTCTCATTGGGCGGCGAGAAGGATCAAGGATGGGAGGAGAAACGGGGGACCGCAGTTGGGAATGTCCATTCTTATTATTATTGTTGTTGTTTTTAAGTATACAGACGACGACGAAAGAATTTTCGCGCAGAGTGAAGTTTGTACAAAGGAAGATAAAGAGGAACGTCGCGCGCACAGAAAGAACTTACCAGAGCCCCAGTGAGGATTTGACGGGAGAGCCCGGGAGGGGAAAGGTGCGGAACCTATATACGCAATTCTCAGCTACCGGTCGACTCGTTTCTGTTGACGACCAGGAGTTGTGTTCCGCTTTGCACTCTCTGGGCGAGGAACTAGCTTTTCAACGCGTTGCCCATACGCTCGACGAACCTGCTCAAGAAGTCCGCAGATGACATCTCCGCGACCTTGCAGTACCTCGGCCTCGGACCACAGATAGTCCAGGGGCATGTTTTTGCGCGAGCGCAGAACCTCCAGCGCCTTGCGAATGTTGTGCAGACAAGCAGCGTTCGACTTTGGATTCTCCGTCAGCCCCTGCAGCGGCTCGTGCTCGAGGTATCCAACAAGCTTGCAAAGTATGAGTCCGTTTCGGAACTCTGGCACCACGGCACCCTCCAACACAAATGGATTCGACAGTCCGATGCCGATGGATGCGAGCCATTTACCCAAAAGATAGCCTGTGCTTGGGGTACCGTTGGAACCGCTCTGCATGTTTGAAAATCCGGAATCGCCGTGTGGACCGCCAAAACTTGACGGATGCTGCTCCATTCCAGTAGAATTCTTCATTGGTTCCAGGAAAGGCTCTGCGTTCACAAATGCTCGGGCGTTGTTGGAAGAGGTGAAGAACGGGTCTGGCGCAACGAGCTGACGATCAATCCCCATCAGGCGAGCAGGGTTCGGGATGTGCGGTTTGAGCTCGGTTGGTGGTGCCGTCACTGTATGAGCCGTGACTAGATTCTGAGGAGGGATGTGCTCTTGCTTGCCGAGAGTTTCGTGGTCGGGATCGGACTTCCACATGTCCTCCAACAGACTCAAAATAACTGTTCGATCGCCCTGGTAAACCTCCTTCTCCGCGTGGAGGTTTCGGATTGGCATACCTTTCACTCCCATCAGCGCCTTCATCGCACGACGAATGTTGGACAAGCACGTGGCTTCAACTCGAGGCTGCGCAAACACGCCTGTCAAACGGTTTCGTGTCATTTTCTCCACAATTTCGCAAAGCAAGGTTCCATTCTGAATCGCCGGTAGAATGGGCTCCACGGAGTCCAGTCTACTGTACTGCGCAAGGCATCCCATGCTCACCATCCACTCGATCAACGACCGCTCAAGCTCCTTCTTTGCATCAATCGTCGTATCCGATTTCGGCGGGAAGCTTCGCAAAATGTGGTGAATGAGACTGTACATGTGGGAATCGGACCCACGGATCAGCGACTCAACGTCCCAAACCAAATCCGTCGGAATGTGCGTTCTCGAGCGCAGGATAGAAAGGACACGTTCAAAATTCGTCCGAACAGACGAAAGAGTTCGGGGATGGCGGAAAACGGGTTTCGCACTCTCGTCATTCGTCAAAAGATGCACAAGATCCCCGAGAAGGATTCCGTTTCTGAATGGATCATTCCAAATGGATTCATCCTTCTTATCCAGGATTGTAAATCCGAGCGTTTTAAGACTCCGCTGGACAGATAACATGAGCTGGGGAAGGTCCTTTTCATCCCAAGACCAACGACCTGGTGCTGACCCTGTGGCGGATGAGTGCACAGTGGATTTGTCATTTGCAAAGCCTCCTCCGCCCCCAATGGAAGAACCTGAAGAAACGTACTGCTGCTGCAAGGCCATGATCCCGGATGCCGCAACCGACGCTGGCGTCTGCCCTTCCGCGATCACAATGTCCATCGCTTGTGCACGTCGTTCAAGCTGGAGAATGGATTTCTTCCCGGTTAGCTTATGGAACAGCGGCTGCTTGTACTCCTTTCGAACATCTTCCAGCAATCCGAAAACAACTTCAGCATTTCCATCTAGAATCTGATCAGCACTAAACAAATACCGCGGAGACATGTGTTTGCGACTACGAAATGCATTGAGTGCGCGGTTAATGTTTGCCATTTTGTGCGCAAGCTGAACGACGTTTCTGTGGACACCGGACAGCTCCTGTCCTTCAAGAACAGACGCTAAATCGCACAGCACAAGACCATCTTTCATAGATTGCAAGAAGGTTGTTAGGTCAATCGATGACGATATCCCCGGAATGTTCACCCCGCAGGCAAGAATCCATTCCACAAGAGACGATTGCTGAGCGCTCAGCGGCATTGGTTTGGACGGAACCGCGGTACCACCAACTCCGGATGATGCATCAAACATGAGCTGTTTCTTGGCGGAATGAGGAGGATGCCTCGATCCAAGCTTGGAAGGTGATCGCCTGGACCGAGTTTGCGAATTGAGCATATCGGAGTATCTTTTTCCATCCGAACTGCGGGCTGGTGCCTGCCGCGCAGCAGAAGCTGGAGTCTTCTTTGTCGACGAAGAGAGGGTTCTGATTGGTTTAGAAAGAGCCGACACCCCCTCTGTCAACGATGACTTTTTCGAAATCGAAAATCGTGCGGTTTCTCGCTGATGCTGTGCTGCCGATCCTGGTGTTTTCCCAAGAGCGGAGGCGGAGGAGGACGGCGTGGAGTGTGGGCGCTTCCGCAGGCTCATTACGGGAGTCGTCGTCGCAGCTGGTCGATTGACCGAGAATCCGCTGTTGGCCATCCATGCCGATGATGAGGATGCTGAGGATGCCGCGAGCACATGTCCTTTTGGAGTGGCGAAACCGCCGGTGAAAGATCCGCCAAGCCCCGGTGTGCCAGCGACAGCCGCAGATCTTGGTGTCTGAGAACGCTGCTTCACAGAAGGCGACGGAGAAAGCATGGATTTTCGAGACCGCAACCCGGGACCTGGGGAACGATGCCGTTGATCTCCGGTCGCTGCTCCTTTTTGCCTGGATTCCGCTCGCTCTCTCTCTGCATCACCTCTGTTCGATAACGCGCTTGCTGGGCGAGAAGTTTGCCGATCGTCTGCACCCTGTTTCCTGGATGGATCAGCAGCCTGTGACGGCCCAAAATGATGCGGATGTGGATGTGTTGGTGCTGGTGCTGGTGCTGAAGCCGCAGCAAGATGTGGAGTACCTGAAGAGAGGACCGGCTCTGCGGGTCTTGGTCCCTGACTTAGCACAAACCGGATGTATGCAATGATAAATTTGATGGCTGATGCATTTCCGCTAACGACTCTCGATGACAGCTCCTTGTCCAGCAGCGTCCGTGGAACAGACCCGAGCTTCGGATTTTCATCAACCAACGTCCGCAGCATCTGAACCGAAAGAATGATCTTTTGCTGTGCCGACAGCGTTGGATGAATCATCTTTGATGCAGCTACTGATCTTGTCTTCTGCGCTGTGTATTGCACAAGATCCGCAATGACAGACCCATCTGTCAGATCCGAAAGATCAGAGACAATCAAACACGAAGGAATCGTAAGCGTATTAAGCCAGCAAACCAACAGCTCTTCGTTTAGTAGCGATGACGACATGCTCTCTCCCCACAGTATCCAACAAATTGTAGAACCAATCCGCAGTTGCACCAAAATATAACAATTGCAGAGAAAAGGCAGCCACTACAGATGGGTCTGAATCTCTCTGTTCTTATAATTAGATGATAGTCTCGTATAATGCGGGTTACGAAATATATATAACAACAAGTCTGCAAAAGATTATACACGAAATTTTTGTCAGAGCTGTCAGCGGGAAACCCCATGCATTTTTCACGAAGGACTGCAGAAGAAACAACAACAATATGAACGTTAAGGTGTGAGCAAGAACTGTCAGAGTCATTCTCCGCTGACAAGTCGAAGACATTCCCCAAATGTCAGTGTTTCCCGCCTTGACGGAACACAGAATTGAAATTTACGGTTTTTTTGTGGGGTTTGTTATGTGGGTTTTGTTGGCTTTTTCATTGCAATATATTTAATCACGTTTTTTTGAGTTTCCACTTTATTTGGTTTTGGCGTTTAGAACTGAGTTCTCCTGCTTTGCTATTGGAATCGGTGGTGGTCGGTTTTTTATTGGAGAATCCATGGCGTCTGGCGTAACTCATACTCAGCTGGACGTGCTTAAAGAGAGGCTTACGGGACTCGGATACGCTGTGGCTGGTCTGAGTCCGCAGAGCTACTACCTTGTGGACAGACTGCTGAATGATCTTTCGTCGCTTTCCCAGGAGTATGGGGCTCTAAAAGGCAGCCACGGGTCTCTCTCCACCAAATTTGAAAACACGGAATCCATTTTGGCTCCGCTGAAGAAGGAAATCGCGAGGAAACTGCGCGAAAATGGGAATCTTCATGCACAGATTATCAAAGAACGTGAGGATTTTGATGCGCAGAGCCGGTCTCTACAACTCTCTGTTAGGAATCTGGAGTCTGAGGTTTCGAAATTGAAGTTCGATAATGTGCAACTCGCTCACAAAAACAAGGCGCTTGAGGTGGAGAACCAGAGTTTGAAGGACAAAGTCGTGAAGAATGATCGTCGAAGCTTTATCGACATTACACATACGGTTAGTAGCCAGGCTGCAAATGGAAAGGCAAGGGCTCTTCCTGTTGAGTACCCGGATGTTGTGCAGGTTGATCTCGTCAAAATGGCGGATGCTCAAATCGAACGTCTGCAGAGCCGCACTGTTGCTCTAGAGAAGCAGTTGGAAGAAGCCAATCAGGGTCTTGAACTCGAGAAGAACAAGACCGAGGTTCGCGACCAGGAGATCTCGAGGCTGCAGGCGATGCTTCAGGAGCTTCCTTTCTCCACCAACTATGCGGTCAAGTCGAAATCGACAGATGAGTGGCTTGACCAGGTCGAGCACTTGCATTCGCAACTTGCTGCGGTTTCGGAAGAGAAGAAACGGGTCGAGACGGAGAATACGAGAATTCTCCGCGAATTGCACATGCTCAAATTGACCGTTTCTGATTTCGAAGTCGAGCGGGCACAACTTCAAAATAAGGAAACTGCTTTCGTAAGCAAGGTCTCGCAGCTGTCGGAGGCAAATAAGGAGAACGAGAATGAAAGGGCAGAGCACGAAGCAAAAGAAAAGGAGCTGCAACGACAATTGAAGCAGTTGCGAAAGTACAACGGCGATCTCGAGAGAAGGCTCAAGAATGCAGAACACAATAAGCAGGCGGAGTTGGACGCAGTGCAGATGCATATGGAAAATCAAATGAGCCAGTTGCAGGAGCTGATGGCGGCTTCTGAAGAAGAGCTGACTCAAACAAGACTGCAATTGAGAGATTGCGAAGATAAACTGGAGAATATGCAGGTCGCCGAACTCGAGAGAGCGCCAGTCGCGGTCGCAAATGCTTCAGTGAACACGACGCCGGTTCGCATTGTCGATCGAAGTGTGGCGCAGTGGAAGGATTGCGCAACGCAAACAGTTGTTTTCCAGAACTCACAGCCATCGCCGCAGTCTCCTCCTTTGCAAGCCGTGGCAGGACCGTCCGCTCATGATGTTTCTACGCAAATGCAGTCGACCATTCGGAGGATGGACGCTGAACTGGATCAGCTTCGAGGAATGCTAGATTCTCGTGCAGAGGAAGTGGCTGCTTTGAACAAGGCACTTTCCAGCAAGCAGGAAGAAGCGAGAAGTTTGGAGTTCATGATTTCGCAGCTGGAGGATCGATTGCGTGACGAGGTGAATGAAAAAAGCAAGATTGTCTCGCAGATTGAAAGTGAAAAGCACAAAGTGGACCAGACGAGTTCCGAATCAATGCTGCTGAGGCACGAGAATGCGAAGCTTCAAAAGGAACTTGGTCGGGCTGTCGATGATGTTCAGAGACTGCAACGCGAATGCCAGGTGCAGCATGAGCACTTGCAACGTCTGCTAGCACAGGAGAGTGTTATGCGCGCGGAGATCAGAGACCTGACTGACGAAAAGATACGGCTCCGACAGGATCTCGACAAGAGCCAGATGGAGTGGAAAGATTTGATCGCACAGCAGAAGATGCTGAGCAATTCTGCCTCCGGTCTCAAAGCAGAAAAGGATGCGCTGGAGCGTGCAATCCAGGCGATGAGGGAAGGCATGCTATCTCTGGAGCAAGAGAATAGTACGTTGAAAGAGCGGTTCAAGATTGCAGAATCGGACGCACTGCGGTTCTTGCGAGACGTGAAGGACTATGAGATGCAGTGCCAGACGCTTGCGCGAGCCTGTGAGAGCTTGTCGCGCAAGTTGCAGGATCGTGAATCCGACGTTAGTAAGGTCAAAGAACAGGAACGAAACGCCAAGTTGAATCTGGGCACCGCTCTGGATCGTACAAATCAAGTACTCCGCGAGCTTGGTGTGTTGCAAGTCGAGTGTGAAGGATGGAAAAAACGCGTTGCAGAAAGCGCCAAGGAAAAGCAAGATCTCGAAAACCTTGTGCGACATGAGCAGGGTCGTGCGGAGGAGCTCGAGCGAGTCGTTGAATATTTGCGAGGGCGTGAATACGAACTGTCGCGGCAGGTCCAAAGTTCGTCGTCGTCATGAGCGGCTCACACGCAAGAACCCAATCCCCACCATCACCGTCCCTCCTCCAAAACAAAAACAAAAACAAAACGAAAAAAAAAGACAGTAACAAGAACAATTCGTTCACATGGAAGAAAATTTATTCTGTACAATTTCCCCGAACTACTTCTTCTTCTTGCCACCTTTTCCCTTTCCACCCTTTCCTTTGGACTTTGATTTGGCACCGAACGCAGCAAATCCAGCATACACCTCTTTGGGAAGCGTTTCTGACACTTGAATCGATCTCCACCCGCTGTTAGCAACGGTGTGCTTCTTGCAGGATTCCAGAAGTGCTGTAGCTGCTTCGGCAGGAAGCTCGTTGTACGCAAGATCCAAGACCTCGAGCGATTGGTTACGTTCCACGGCTCGTCCGAGAGCTTCGATGCCTGCAGAATCATGGCCCACAAGCGTGTCCTTCAGCAAGAGCTCGACAATCGTAGTATTTCGTGAGAGTCCATCAGCAATGCCCACCAGCCCCGTGGAAATTGGGTTTCCCTGCAGATCCAGCACTTTCAGCCGAACGTACACTCCGAGGATGCACTCGCCGATTGCAAGTGCCCCCTTTGGTCCGATTCCGCAGAACTTGAGAGACAACGTATCGATGTTGCACTCATTGATTCTAAATGATTCTGCCAGCGTGATCGCGCCCTGGTCGCCAAGTGCGGCGTTGTAGTCCAACTCAAGACGGGTAAGTGTGTCATTGACCTTTGATCCGGAGCCAAGGCAACTGCTCAGGAACAAACATCCGCGAGGAGAAATTCCACAGTCCAACACGTCAATTCCCTTCAGGTGTGTGTCCATCTTCAAAAACTCAGCCAAAACATGCATGCCATCGTCTCCAAGCTGGCATCTCCAAAAGTGTAGGCTCCTCAACTCAGTATAGACACCGGGCGTCTGTCCGCTCCCTGCAGCCGCAGCTCCTCCTTCGCCGCCCTTGTCTTTCCCTTCTTTTTCCTTCCCATCGCCCTTCCCACCCTTCTTTTTATCGCCTCCACTCCCACCTTTTTCCGGCTCAGGCAGCGAAGTACTCGATGGTCCCGCAATCCCAAGAGCTGTCGAAAGATGCGCAACGTTTGTGTCATTGCAGCATTCAAGCAATGCAGAGAGCTGTGCCGGAGAAAACACGTCGAAAAACGTAAACCTCCGAACCAGCTCTGCACCGTCCTCTTTCTCAAGCGCGGCCTTCACCTGCTTCAGAACTGCATCAATCGCATCCACTTTGCGATTGACGCACGTCTTCTTGTACCATTTCACAAACTCGTTCAGAATATCCTCGGGTGTTTTCTCCCCATCCGCCCCCGCTTTCTTTGCTGCTTTCTTTGGCGGCATGTTCTTGATTTAGCTCAGAGATTGTCGATTGATCCGCTGTGCTTACTCTTTGGAAAATGAATCTGTATGCCTAGCTATCCAAAATGCCAAACACGAAATAAGAAGCAAAAGACGTGCGTATATAGTAAAAAGAAAAAACGAGTCCCTTTTTTTGTCAACGGAAAATGGCGCAAGCATCAAGCGGGGCCAGCATCACTTTCAAAGTGTGCATCAAGCGCGCCAAGAAAGATCCAATTATCATTCATTCAAAGGGATCATTATTTATTATTTTCTTAACGTATCTTTTTTAATTTATTTTTTTTTATTTATTTTTTTATTTTTTTATTATTTATTTATCTTTTTTGCGAAATGTCAGAGACTCAGCCTGCGCTGTCGCGTCGCATGGGAAGCGGGCGGTTTCCAGCGGCACGCATCAAGAAAATCATGCAAGAAGACGACGACGTGGGGAAAATCAGTGCTGAAGTTCCGGCAATGGTGTCCCGGGCAGCGGAGTTGATGCTTCATCAAATCGCGATCAAGTGCGCCGAATATCTGCAAGACCGCGCCGTCAGCACCATCACTCCAGCGCACGTAAAGGCCGTCCTGGAAGGCGACTCAAAATTTGAGTTCTTTGCCGAGCGGCTGGTCGACATCGAAGAGGACAAGCAATCGGAAGCTCCTAAGCGAAAACGATCCAGAACTACGGCCGCCGTCCTCGGTCATGAATAATTTTTTTAAAAAACACCTTTCCTTTTGTTTCCTTTGCTTCTGGTTTCCGTATTTCTGTCTTTCTTTCTATTTTTTTATTACTATTATTATTTTTTTTTCCTGTTTTGCTGAAAGCCTGAGGAGGAGGAGGAGCCTGGGATCTACTTGCGAGTATGGAGACGGTTCACAGACTAACTTCTGCGGACACGATTCGCGAGTTGGAGCCGATGTTTCGAAAACCGCGAGCTTCGTTTCCGCTTTCGCTGTTTTTTGGAGTTTCGGATCAAGTGTACTACTCGAAGCTTGAGGAGTATGTGATTGCGTTGATGGCTGCAAAGCGGGTAGACGAAGCAGAGAGAGTTCTGGAGAAGCATCTGTATCCACAGTTCCCGCCTGCATCGTACAGTCGATCGAATATACTGAAAGGCAGGGTTTTCGAGGCAAAAGGAGAGTATTCTGAGGCATTGAAGCTGTACGAAGGGATTCTGAAGGAGGATCCATTTCATCTTGGGGCTCGCAAACGAGTGTTGGCTGTGTACGCAGAACAGGCCAGCTTGGATGCGCCGGGCAGTGGTCAGAAAGAGCTGCTGGTGAAGGCGCTTAGCATGGGAAATAGCATTTTGGACCTGACTCCTGATCGTGACGTGATGCTGGTGATGTACGAACTGTATATTAGAGTGGGTGATTTCGAACGATCGCTGTTCTGCGTGGAAGAAGCGCTGCTGCTGGAGCCCATGCATCCTATGCTGAATTGCTTGGCAGCGGAATGCTGTGTGTGCATCGGCTCCGTCGATGCTCTGCGAACGGCGCGAAAATATGCTGCGAGGGCATGTGAACTGACAGACGGGGAGGATACCAGGTGTTTGGCCGTGCTTTCTGCGATTGTGGACAAGTTGATGGACCAAAAGTGTAAGGACGAAGTGAATGAGCAGCTCAAGACATGGGTTACACACGCTCTGTCTGCGAGATCGCCGAGCAGCACTTTGCAGTAAATTTTTTAATTCCGACATCAACTTCTTTTGGCTAAATGTTCAATGCTGATCTGATCGGATCGGATCGGATCGGATCGGACCGGATCTGCACGGCTTGCCCAATCGAAGTCGCGTGGGTCGAGAAATTCGTGTGAAACGGCCAAGTCTCGACGACGCTGCGTGCATCCAGTGACCGTCGCTTTTTGAAGCAAGAGACCAGAAGGCTCGCAATCTACTGCACCCAACATCTTTCATTGTCCAAGATTTCTTCCTTGAGCTCCAGCGGCAGGGAAGAAGGATCCACGGGCTGCAAACACGTCTTGGTTTTCTCGAAGCCGTTCACAGACGAAAGCATCTTCTCCAATGCCTTCTTTCTCTTCTTTTCCTTGTATTCCTGCTGAAACCAGCGAAACAAAAAGCGAAAAGACCCTCTAGAACTGCTCAGCAGAAATGCCGTCGATTCCGCAGAAAAATGGATCACAGAAGGATCGTTGACAGCAGAAAGACCTGCAAGAACATCCAGTGTTTCGGGTGAAAGGAAGAAGATGTGAAGAACACTGGATTTTGTAAAGTTTCGAAACGCCATGGCAACCAAGCGTAGGATCGCCGTGTACTGTGTTCCGGAAATCGACTTTGGGTCCTGAATAGAGGAGAGCCGTAGGATGCACGTTCTGTACAGAATCCTGAGAGTCTTGACGATCGTGATGGATCGGAAGCACAACGGGCCCAGAATCTCGTCTGCCTCGATTCGCAAGGAGACGTTTGCCAGCGTGCCAGCACAATACAGCAGAACGCTGTGGTCCGCCTCTCGATCTGTGGAACAGTTCAGGATCACATCGAAAAATGTGATCGTAGAACACCACCTACGAAGCGCCGGGGCGTCCGCTGTTCCCACAAGGTTCGAAATTGCGCGAAGACACTGCTGGCGCATAAGTCTTAATTGTGAGGGCTTCATGCTGCTCTTTGACACATCTGGAATATGAAGAAAGAACTTTTCCTTTTCAGCCAGCTTCCTTTGCTGCTCCCTGTGATGTTCCGTTTCAAGCTCCTTGACCTTGTCTTCCTGGAGATTCCCAGTCAAAATTCCACTTTCTGGCTTCATCTTTTTTTTCTCGTTGGTGTCTGCGTACCGCAAAAGCAGCGGGAGTGAATTCAGGCGCTCAAGCACCTTCTCTGTTTCAGGAGTCATCGCAAGGTTGGCGATGATAGCGGCAGCTTCGACGTGTGGATACTTCCTCATGCCAATCTCAATAATTCTCGAAATCGAATCCTGCTGGAGAAAGAACAGAGGACACTTTGTTGACGCGGAAACATTCGACAAGAATCGCAGCCCATATTTGATGCAAGACGGTGGAACAACTTCCAAGAACAACGTAAAGATGCCGATAAGCTGAGACATGAATGGATCTGCGGACGAAAGCCCAGCAGCTGACGAAGCTGCCGTATCGAGGAGATCTTTCTGAATTGCGATGTCCTCAAAACTCGAGATGCAAAACAAGTTGGCAAGTAATGTGGAAGCGGTGGTCAGAACGCGGGCACAGCAGTACGCAGCGACGCCTTGTTTGGACGGGGTTGTGAAATCCTGGATCCGGGAGATGTCTCCCGAAGGACTGGCCTGAAGAAGCCGTACGGAAAATACGGTATCCCCAGAACTTAAAAGACTCTGTTTGGCGTAGCCGACGGTTGCCTCTAGCAGAGTCTTCAACGGCACCAGCAATCGCACCAGAGAAGACGCATCGGGAATCCAGTTTCTCCAAACAGTCAGAGGAAGAGGAGCAGAGGCCTTTAGTGTCAACGGCAGTCTTGGAATCGAGATAAGAAGGTAGCAAGAAACCAAGGAGAACAGACGAGAAAGCTCATCGACGGTGCCGAGAAGAACGAAAACCGTCTTTCCTCCAAGGCCTCCGAATTTCACCCATACGTCAAAAAGAAACGACAGAACAGCAAACTGATGCATGGAAAGCAACCCTTGCTGGACAGAAAACTCTCCAGAGAGAGAAGTGGCAAGTGTTCTTTGGGACGGGGGAATGGCAGAGAATTTCACAAGAGAGTCAATCAGATTCGAACAGGACCGGATACAGTTCCTCATGGTGTGAAACCCAACCCAGTCATCTGGACCAGCCATGTTGAATACACTGAGAGGCGAGTCCATGTCCTTGTCTTCGACGAGAGACTCTAGGATCTCCTCCCCCCACAAGCTGCTCAACTGATTCTGTCTGTCAGGAATCAGCAAGGAGAAGATGTTTTCTTTGATGAAGTACAGAGCACACTGGTCAAATCTTGAGCACCTCGCAATAAGCGAAGAGACAGCAAACATTCCGAGTCGGCAAAACTCCAGTTCCTCTCGACCAGCATGCTTCGAAGAGAATCGCTTGTGGTGACAGAATCCGATGAAGTTGAGAATACGAGTCCATGCGTCAGCCTCCAGAATCCGCAAGCTGTGATGAAGAGAGCGAGAAATGTTGGAGAGTGTCATAACTGCACAGACGCTTACAAAGAGCGGTTCTTCTCCGACGATTCCAACAAGAACATGCACGAGCCCGACCTCTTCCACGCATTCGACAACAGTCCTCACCACTGAAGAATTCTCGGCAGACTTTTCTACGACGTTGCTGCTACTGTCCGTCTCTTCCTGCGCGACAAAGGCAAGATGCGTGAGCCTCTGCAGAATGTGCAAGACCACAAATTTCGTCATCGACGAGCAGTTTTCCAAACGACGGACGAGTTTCCTGAGAAAACCTGGTCTGCTGACAAAGCCTTCCACTTCCCTCAGGATCTCAGTGTCTTTGAGGGAGTAAGCCTTGAAATAAGAAAAGTAAACTAAAAATAAGCAACACTCATGGCTGTCAACCTGATCAACGTACCAACTGATCACAAGAGTACTTGGGAACCAGGATCCGCGATACATTGCCGACAAAAGGAAAACGTGATACTGCCATACCAATGCGAATCGCTGTTCCCCAACAGCAGATTCTGTTTGCGAGGCACAGTATTCTGAAATCATTGTTCTTCCAAGTTCCTCGGCGTCCTTCCACGGAATTCCAATACCACAAGACGCAAGGTAGGACAGTGCACGGCAGTGCTGAATGTTTTCTGCAGTACGGGATGCCGTTGAAGAAATTAGTCGTCGCTGGAAGACTGCAAACACGTTCTTCGCTTGCTTCTGCACAAAAAACAGTGTGTCCTTGTTTGTGGAGTCCGCATCCATGGCCTCTGCATAGTACGCACATATGTTCGCTATCAGTGTGCACAGTGAGACGGACGTGCTCTCCGGAAGGGGCTGCTTCTCCGTGACGTCCAGAAGAATGGCGACGTCAAAACTGTCCAATACTGTGCAAGCAAGCTCTCGAACAGATGCCAGGTTCGCTAACGCAGCAGACAATACGTCTCTCAACAGTGCTTGGCTTTCGGTGAGCGAGCTTGAGCGAACCACCAAGTCTTCAAACAGTTTCAGAAGCCAGTACAATTCCATGTCTTCCCTTAACGCAATCCCGTCTGCAGCGCTCCAGTCGTTTTCATTAGAAAACGCACTGACAATGCATGCGAGTGCCTGAATGCGGACGTGAATGCGCGAATCGTCTTCCCATCCTGCGACCAGTCTGGCGAGAATTTTCACACCTCCGGCATGAATCAGAAGGCCGGCATCTCCTGCATCGACGAGCAAACTGCTGAGGAAATTCAGGAGTCGCTCAACCCAGAAGCTGGCGTTTCTTTGAAGTGCTGGCTCGTGCGATTCACAGACGTTTCTTATCCACTCCAGGATCCGGTCTACCAGATTCCAGCTTCTTTTCCAAAGCACACGAAGCGATTTGTTTTCACACATCCTGACTATCAACGACAGAACAGCCCAGAATCTTCCAGACTCAGGGTCCAGGCTGTCGAGCAGATCTGATAAGTACGAAACGTCCAACTGCTGTGCGACGTTATCAGGAATGGACGAGTAATTCAGACGACGAAGAACAGCCAGGCAGGCAGGCTTCCAGCATCGCCGAATAGCAACCGAAGCAAATATTAAGATGGCTGCATCACCGCAAACCTCAATGACCGGAAGATATGTCTCCAAGACCTCTGCCGCAGTAGTAGACGTCATAACGCGTGCGACTGATTTGAGAATACTTTCTGTAAGGGCTGGGATCATGATTGCCAAGGAACGGAGGCACTGACTGACTGCCAGGCATGCATGAAGCGAGAGCGAGGAACTGACACCGACGAAACGAAACAGCGTCTCTGTCAGCGTCATCAGTGTCTTCTCCGGTATCACTGGAGCAGTGCGCGACGAGCACAAGAAGGCAAGCCAGGAGGACAGGCAAGCGAGACACACCGCAGTAACCTGCGTATCGCTGACAGTCTTCGTAATAACCAGCAGTAAATCTGTGTCGGCGTGGACATTGTAGAAGTGCAGCGTGTCGCGCACCGGCGCAGTCGAAAAGCTTTCTGTGACTGTCGATGCGTGCTTGCTTCGACTCGCCATCGCAATGTGCTTGAAGAAGAGATCAAACGACACCTCTTCGTACAGTACAGACAGTCCCAGCAGGCAGTGGACAGCCATCTGTTTGGCCTCTGCAGAAGAAACGGTGAGGGTGAACTTTCGAGTCAGGATTTCTCGAATGCGAATGTACATTTCGGCAATTTTCGGGTAAGCTTCTTCCATCATGGCGAACTCGTGAATCCGGAGGCAGGAGAGTGCCTGGAACGCCGCGATAGTTTTGCTGGTATTCTGCGACATCAGCATGACACATATTTCCTCGAGGTTGAGAAGCGTAACAGATCGGAACAGCTCTGTTGTGCTCTGTCCTCCTTTGCTCCGCGTCGTCCGCTGCGATTTCGATGCCAACATTCTTATTTCCAGGATGCTTCATGACACTGCACCATTTACTCGTTTACTAGGATAACGATGCGGAAGAAAGATAGTGCGATGCGAATGTTGTCGGGTGCGGACGCGTTACTGCTGCGGATCGCCGTGCCACAGTGACGCTTCGCAAGTAGTTTCTGCTTTGACGAAAGCCTGAGGGGGCGGGGGTTTGTGGGAAACTCTCGGATATTCCGTGAAAATGTCAAATTCGTTTTTTCCACTGTACATCGTCGACAACCGAGTCCATTATTAACGGTGCCACATCCTTGCTGTGGAAGAAACTGTTGTACGAAAGCCGTCCCGCCAACCAGAAAAGCTGCTACACACCGGGCGAGCATAGCGATAACAACATCGTTTCTACGCCCCGAGCGCCGAAGAGAGAGGCCTTTTTGAAAAAACCACAAAACAACCACACAAAACTTTCATATTCAAAAAGTCACCCTTTCTTACGCCTCTAACCTTACCTTACTTTTTGTGTTTGTGTGTGGTGTTTTCGCACTCTTACTTTTTTGTTTTCTGTTCTGACTGACTAACAATGACCGACCCAACTCAAACGGTGGATACTTCGACTGTGGCGATTGACTCTTCGATTCTTTCTCGTGCACTGGATGATGCGGTAAAGCGAATTGTTCTCCCGGAAATTGCAGCTTTGCGTTCCGAGGTTCTTGCCCATGTGACTTCGCTTCTCAATGGCGGCGACAAGTTCGTGCGTGCGTCGCATTCGATTGTGGCGGCGTCAGGCGCGGGTTCAGGTTCAGGCGCAGGCGCAGGCGCAGGGCAGGGGTCAGGCTCCGGATTAGGGCAGGGGTCAGGCTCAGGGTTGGTGCAGGGGTCAGTGTCAGTGTCCGGTATGGCCAATCCTGCGGCGTCTTCGGGAACTCCCACTTCGACGTCCTCGACGAATCCAAACGCAAACAAAGGAAGGGGGAACTCCGTGGGACCTGCAATGAAGCGCCAACAGCCTACTCCCCCTGCACATCTTCACCAGCCTGCACACCACCACCATCACCACCATCCGCATGCTGAACCCGATGATGCGCCCGGTGATGTGCCTCCTGCGGATGACGAAGTCGTGGACAGTGCTGCGCTAGGACACCACGGACTGCATCATCACCATCCTGCGCACCACCATCACCAGCATGCTGCCGCTGCGGTGCATCATCCTCATCATCAACACCACCATCATGCCATGCACCATCCTCACGATCAAGAAGACAGTGATGACATCCATTCGGAAGCAAAGAGAGCGCGGCTGATGAGTGGAATTGTGGATGCAGAAGTCACATCGTCTTTTGCAGAGGAAATTGAATCGAGATTGTTTGGGACACTGAATGTGACGAATGAATTCCGAAAATTCCGTGAGGAGCGAGGATATGATTTTGAAGGAGGAGCACATGCCACAAAGGTCTTTCTGGAGGAGTATCTCGAAATTATGAAATCTCCGAGTTACGATCAGGCATGTCGAGAGTTTGGACCGGAGAATGTTCGCAGGACAATCGAAGCCAAGAAAATCAAACTCGCCAATGCGTACAATACTGCGATTAGTCGGAGTCGACGTCGCACTACAAAGCAGCAGCTGCACGGCGCGGGTGGTGGAGTCGCACAATTGGAGGCGCATCATCACCACCACTCCCTTCCTCATTCGCATGTTGGCTCCCACGCACAACTTGGATCACATGCGCACCACCTCGGGCAGGACGACACGACGACCGAAATAGATGAGCAAGGGGTCCAGGTTCCGGTTCCTTTGAAAGATGACGGCAAACGAGGGTAATCTCGAATCGTTCCTGGGCTTTCTCACACTCCGTTGTTTATTATTATTATTTTTATAAATTTTTTTTGTATGTAAAATCAATTTCATGTGCAAGTTTTATTCTTGAAAATATTTAAAGGACCGTTGAATAATAGCACGTCGTTGTCATGCATACGGAAGGAAGTATGCATAAACAGACATGGTCAATACTGGTCAACACTAGCGCGTTTGCTTCACAGGAATTCGTGCTTACGCGTAGCCATCTATCATTCGTTCAGCGCACTTCCAAGACACGATCTCGTATCTCCAGGTGCATCAATCGCTGCAACTGAGGACACGAAAGCGCCTGCTGCCAGGGCCGTCAGAATCAAAAAAATGCACCCTTCTCAGGAACACCGTGTCACGCTGAGAAAGTGGCTCACCGATTGATCGAGATTGGGAACGGAGCGCGGGACATTTATCTGAAGAACGCCGTGAGGCGTGTTGGGGCCGATCCCCTTCCAGCCAACGGGATGCAGGATTGAATATGCATGTCTATTCGTAGATATGCATGTTCACTGTATAATGTAGGCGCTCACTCTAGTACATTGGAGATCTTTACTTCATTCAAGTCAACGTGTGCTGGACGCGCTTAGCTGGATTGGTTCCAGCCCTGACCATGCTGTCCATATCCACGCTGCGTGCCACTCTGCTGGTATCCTCCCATGTTGTGGTGGCTGTGGTGAGCATGGTACTGCGGGGTTTGCTGGGGCTGGCCTTGCGCAGACGATCCGTAGTAGTCATTGCTGGGAATAACGCCCATGGAATTCTTAGAACCTTGCATTCCGGCAGCAGAACCCTGCATCGAGTTCGGGTAGTAGTTCTGGTAATCGTGGTGCTGATGACCGTGATGACCGTGATGACCGTGATGGTGTCCCTTGACACTTCCCTTTGCGCCAGCGGCGTTCATCGAACCATCAACCATGGGCATGAAGTACTGAGGCTGTTGGTAGTAGTCGTAATCATATCCGTAGTACATCGGAACAGGAACCTGCTGGGGAACGCCAGCTTGCTGGGATTTTGCATCCTTGTTCTGCGAAGCAGCTGCACCAGCGGCTACGCCTGTCGCGCCTGTCTGGGAAGCTCCAGCTGCTCCAAAAGGAACAGGTGCTGCGCCAGGATGATGGGGCATCATATACTGGTACTGCTGCGGGTAGTACGGGGGATAGAAAGACGGGTGGTAGTACGCGGCAGGGTACATCGACATAGGAACAGCCTGCGGATGGTTTCCTCCAACAGACGAAACACCTTGCTGGGCATATGGTTGTTGCTGAGCCTGCGCCTGCTGTGCCTGTGCGGACTGCTGGGACGCAAGATGCTGTTGCTGTTCCTCGGTGAACCCGGAATTCTGCATCTGGTAACCAGAGTAGCCATAGGTGGTGTCGGCTTGTTGAGGGGCCTGTGCTGGTGCAGACTGCTGCTGAACAACTTGGGACACAGTTTGCGGAGTTTGTTTCTCGATGGGTTTGGATTCTGCAACGTCGATCGGAGCTGCAGCGGCAACCGAATGCTCGGTCTTCTTCGATACATCAATGCCAAACGTTCCGAATTGGAATTGGAGATCCGGAATCTCTGAGAGGCCTGGAATCTGGACGGCCTCGTGAGGGATCAATGGCTCCTCACGAAGGGCAGCCGGTGCAGATGTGACAGTCGGATGCGGGACGGCAGTCGGTTCTGGTTGAGGGACTGGAGCAGGAGCAGGAGCAAGAGCAGGAGCAGGAACAGAAATAGGAATGGGGACTTCCGCAACAATGGGCGCAGCAGAGACCGCAGCAACGCCAGAGTCCGGTGACGAAACAGGAGTTTCCGCTACAGTAGTTGTTTCCTCTCTTTGGTGTGATTCGTCCCTCTTTTCCTTGTGGTGTTGCGGGCGAGGCTCCTTTCGTGGAAGGCTCTTCGTGACCGGCGCTGCGGAAGAGACCGCAGGTTTTCTCTCTTCAACTTTAAAAAGAGATGCCCAGGTGGGCTTGGAGGGCGCGGGAGGTGCGGCTTGAGCGGCTTGCGCTGCAACTGACTCCTCTACCTTGGCTTTGGGCTTCTCTGCGTAGCTTTGGTTCTGATATCTGGATTGGCGTGCTCGAGTACTGTCTCGCATGGTAGGAGCAGCTGCAGGCTGTGGAACTGAAGACGAAGAAGACAAAGAAGATGTAGAAGCAATTTGGGAGCTGCTTTCGCTGGATACAGGAGCAGCCACGGGTTTGTTTTCAGATGCAACAAACTTGCAAGGCGGGCGCTCGTGCCTCTCACGGGGAAGTGTTTCTGTTTCCTTTTTGTACTCGTCCTTCTTCTTCTGTCTGGAGATCACATCCTCCCAGCCAGCATCCTCATCCACATACGCCCCTTCCAGATACGCATTGGCAGCTGCATTCACGTCCATGTCGTACTTTGCAAGCAGTTCCGACAAGACCTTATCTGAGACATTCGCACCAAGGAGTTCGTGGAGATCCTTCATTGATTTTGCGTATTTTTTGGAAGAGACCTTGACGACTTTCTTGTCCGCATCTGCAGGCTTCGACCGCGAAGAAGCCGTTTCGGCGAGGATGGCATGCAAATCCACCGCTCGTTTGAAGTCAGCGTTGACAGAGCTCATTGAGGAAACTTTCTTTTTTGATTTGGCTGGAAAAAAGGGGAGGGGGGAGAACGACAAGGTGCCTGTGAAGAAGAGAAATTGGAGAAAACCCACACAAGAAAACAGAGAGGAAAAGAGGAGCAAAACAAAGAAAGGAAAAGACGAAACAGACGAAAGAGAGAGAGAGAGAGAGAGAGAGAGAGAAAGAAAATGGAAGACCGGAAAAGCCCCACGAGTTGAATTGCAATGACGTCCAAATCACTCAACAGAGTTCCTGACTCGAAGGAATGGGCATGCTTTTTTTGTCAGGATGAGCGACAAGAAGTGTCAGTGATTTTGGCGGTCATTTTTGAATTCAGGTGCAGTTTCCAGCATCAATCAGAAAGCTCAAAGAAGCTGAAGGAAGAGGACTACGGCAGTTGGCTTGATATTTTTGCGGACCACTGCTGCTTTGAATGGTTAAAAAAAAGCGCCCCCGGTCTTCGCGAAGAGATTTTGACGGTCTTCACACGCATCAGTTCGACTCTGATGAAGAGATAACGCGAGAAGACAGGTTGCCGTCTTTTGTTGCTCGAAAATGGTGAGCAACATTTTCCTACAAAGAAAGGAACAACTCGAGTGGTTCCCCACGGAACAACACTCGATTCGCGAACAACCCACTGAACAGCTGGTCGCCAGACGGTGACAAGCGCAATCATCAGAAGAAAGAAGGTTGTGCACAGGAGACGTTGACATGCAGGAGAGAGTGCTGTGACCCCCCGAAAAAGCGCGGATTTTGATGATCAGCGTCCCACAAAGTGTGGAGTCCCTCCTGATTGCAGCCGGAGGAGGACAGTCTTTCTGGGTAAGGCATCCGATGTCTGATGACGATTCTTTCTGACTGTCAGATTCACCGTCTTTGGACAATCGGAAGATACCTTTGCAACAGACTCTTTCAAACCAAAGCTGGAGCCCTATCGAACACATGTTGCAGGACATAAAAGGACAACCAAGTGAACAAAAGACCGGCTGGCAAAACGGAAAACGTCGTCAAGAATTTAAGAGGAAACGCCGGGCATAGAATGGGCAGCCAGCAGAAAATGTATCACAGCGCTGTGCGAGTCAACAGACTTATCAACGAACTGGCATGTCTACTGGTTTCGGAAGCCAAGAAGAGGCCTTCATCCAGCACAACAAGTTGCGCCAAACAGCGGATCACGCGAGAGGCGTCGAGCGGGTTGACAGAGTATGGATAGAAACAACGACGGCAGACTGATTTGCAAGCGCTTCTGCAAGAGCTGAAACGCAAAAAGAACAACGGTTAACGGCGGAGATGAGTGCTTGGAACCAAAAAAAGTAATTGTAGGCCATTATGAGAAACGATCATGTGCGCCAATTCTCTTCGATGAGTTAGTTGCAGATTTCGTCATATTACCGACGCTCACATGAAGCAGCGGGGGGCTTCAGACCCCGTAACTTTCAAGACCATAGAGCAAGCACCCGAAATGCTTGTAAGAACTTTGAGAACATCGCGCCCGAGCTAATTGGAAGCCGACGCTTGTCTCAGTACCCCAGAGGAAAGAAGTTCCCCGAAACGTACGGGAATGAAAACATTGGGACGACCTCGCAGATGATGATGAAATGACTAACTCTGACTATGTACGGAAAACGAAAACAGAGTGGACACCAGTTTCTTCATTTCAATCCACTGCATGAGTCTCTGTCACCTAAAAATTTATAACTGCGAACCATGCATAAAAACATCAGATAATCTTGGCTGCTCGTCATCAGTTCTGATTCTCTTATCTTTGCTCACCGCTTTCTGTGCAGCATGATCTGCAAGGAATTGAATTTTGTACGAGGGCAGAGACGGGTTGTCTGCACTATGTGACAAATGCATTCATATAAGGCCAAATTTACGATAATTGCACAAGGATAGTACGAGTTTGCAGTTAAATTATACTGTCGAAAAACGAGGACGCTTCTAGCGGATACCGTGATGATTACAAAGGAATCACTGAACAAATATGATTCCTGCTGTTACCGAGAATATCTGCCATGCAGAAGATCTTTTTCAGAGATGCGGTTTTTGATTCTAACTCTCTTGCCCTCCGCAAACCGTTCAATATTTATACGAGTTGCCTTTCGGAAGAAAAACTCTGCGTGTCTTTTATTCTTTCTTGGTTCGCATTCTATCGGTTTTCAAGATTTTCCACAGCGACGGATAAGTTTTGCGAGGATCTAGAATCTGCTGTCATCAACGTGCTCTGCTGAATGGAGTACGGCTTTCCGTTTTCGGGTGCTTTTGTTTTGCGTGCTGCTTTCGACGGTGCCGTTAATCGTTTATTTGTGGCTTTTGGCCACTGTTCTGAATGGTAATCAATTGCTGTCGGGGAGTTTACGCTGTACATTTTCAAATCGCAGTCTTCGTTGCAACGCAACCACTGTTACGATGTGATCAGCTGGAGAATGAGCAGAATTTCTGGAAAGGGAGCTGTCAACGTTCTCCCCTTCCAATAGCAGCGGGTACAATGTTGAAGTTTTTTAAAAGCGCAAGATCTTAAGTTTGTTTGAATGTCCAGATCTGGTCATCCAGAGGCGTTGGAAATGCAAGTCCTCCAGCTTGCTACCGGTTGGTGATTTTTTTTTTTGTGAAAGTGCTGCCTGTTCAGTATGTTGCAGAAGTTTTTAGTCTTTGGACTCTTTTCGTGTTGTTTCTGAACGGTAACACTCATTACAACGAATCTTCGCAACTTTTCTTAAACGGAGATTTCTTTTCCCACTCTCCGAGTTTTCAGCAGGGACAACATGATTTTTGAACGATAAAATGCACATCTTTGTACATAGATCTCTGAATTGTTTGCATGGGTTTGTGAGAAACGCAACTGACAAAAATTTCTCGCACTGCAATGGTGTTGGAATGTTCCCAGCCTTTCAGCCATCGCTGAAGTATCCTGCCAGCTGTAAGAAGTACATTATGCCCGCCTCGCTAATTGTGGACGACATCCAAAGAAAACCAGGTTGTCCGCACTTTGTTCAAAAGCATTTTCATACTAATTTCCACACTAATTTCCACGACTGCAAAATGCCTCTGGACACATCCTTTTTCAATCCTTCATCGATCATTATCAATGAATGCTGCTCTCGAATTCGCGATTGTTACGTGTCTTCATACGGCACTTTGCACGGAGAATACGGTGAAATTCTCCAGTGGGTATGTTTCTCCCCTTCAACGCCGATAATTATTCTCCTCATGAATGATCAGTCTTTTCACGTTTCGACAGGCTGGCTCTATGGCCCTTGAAATTATAGCCGGATCGGATGCTTTATATCATAATGTTGAGCATACGTCGTTTGTGACCCTCGTTGGTCAAGAAATTCTGCGAGGCCGACACATCAAAGAAGGAGGCGTCACTCCCGAAGACTGGCTGCACGTCATGATATCTCTTTTATGCCACGATATTGGATATTGCAAAGGGGTCCTTCGAAATGATAGACCGTCCGAGAACATGTTTGCAACAGGCATTGGATCTGAAATGGTTTTCATCGCTCCGGGACGAACGGATGCTGCGCTTACGCCTTACCATGTAGATCGTGGCCGTCAATTTGTCATGGAACGCTTCGGCGGACATAAGATTATCAATGCGGAGATTATCAGAAGAAATATTGAACTGACTCGGTTTCCAGTTCCTGATGACGATGACCATAGAGACACGTTAAATTATCCGGGACTCGTGAGAGCTGCCGATCTGATTGGTCAATTATCAGACCCTCGTTATCTCTTCAAAGTCCCAGCGCTCTTTGGAGAATTTCAGGAAACAGGGACTGCACAGCGTCTGGGCTATTCAAATCCAGGCGACTTAAGATCCTCCTATCCGAAGTTCTTCTGGAATGTTGTCTCTCCGTACATCTCCAAAGCGATTGATTATTTGAAGGTCACTCAAAACGGCCGTCAAGTGGTTGCTAATTTGTATTCCAATGTCTTCATGGTTGAGCACAATTGCTAGCGCATTTTTCATCCCACTTTTTGCTCGCTACAGTAACCTCCGTCGGATTTGAACCAAATAAAATTTATTCTACTCGCAAACTTGGTGTTGTGACGGCGAAGGACCGACCACCGTCCACTTGAAGATTGCTGAATCCCGACTTACAGAATACAAGAACGATCCACACGACGACCAAGAAAGCGCACAGATTGCGGTGCTGTGGCCATGATACTCTCGAAACATGGCAGGAGTCTTCATCTTCCAGCTCTGCAAACTAAAACCGGAGCCAACGCACGGGGAGCCATACAGCGCCAACGCACCGTCGCGACGACCGACTGCCAGCAGCGGATATGCGGGATTTTGTCTGACGATTGGAGTCTGCGAGAGCTCAACCGGTTCTGAATCCCATAGCCCTTGAACATCCCAGCCAAAAGGGCAAGAGTTCTTCGCCCACTGCACATTCTGAACATCATGCAAAGATGAAACAGTCCTTCCGCAATGCAAGTCCCAAAAGAGCAACTCAGAATCTTCTGAATTCGTCCGCAGAAAGTGAGAGTCTTGCGAAAAATCGACGTACTTCACAGCAGATGAATGTCCTCGCAAGCGAAATAGCAGACTTCGTGAAGACCAATCGTACACATACACATACTGATCTGCGGATGCAACACAAATGAAAGACTTGTCAACTGCCACGGCCACGCAATTGATCATTTCACGCGCATCATTTGATCTCCATAGTTCGGCATGGTCGAATGTTCTGTCCTCAAATTGATAAAGCGTCACTGATCCCGATTTGTCACCCAACAGCACTCCACTCGGTTCCAAAATACAGCCTGCAGTCGCACAAGGATCGCAATTCCACGAAGCAACTAGACACAATGTCTTTGCATGTAGCAGACTCACTGTGGAGCCCACACCTCCACATAAAAGTACATCAGTACCGCAGATGCTGCCAAAAGCAAGGAAGCGGCTCGTGGGTCCAGATGTTTTCCGAAGATCCCCACCGTACCCAGTGAGAAAGCGTACCGGTTTGTTCAGAACAGTCGCTTGCGGACGATCCGGAAAACACGAAAAAACTTCTCCAGCATTCGTGGATGTCCACACGCCACCGCATTTAAACACAAGCTCCAGTATATCATTGCTGGAATCACTATTCGGAGCGTCAAAAATGCTGACCGAGCGCAAGGACGCGGAGGTCCCGTGATCATCCAAAATCGTCCAGCTGTGCACCAACGAGAACTCGCTCTCATCGGCACGGAAGTGCCATAGACAAAGCTTTCCGTCAGATGCACATGTCAGAAGACCACTGTCTGCAAATGACATGATATGATTTATAAATGCATCATGACACTTAAAAGTCCACAAGGGGTGCTGCTGACTGCAAACCAGCACATATCCCGTGGATAGTCCAAAAACAACAAAACTTTGCAGGAAACAACACGAAGTGACAAAGCATTTTGCGTCCGGTATAGAGAACGATTGTTGAAGGACCAGCTCGGCCTTTGAAATGTTCCAATAGCATAAATGATTTAATCCGCCGGACACAAACGAGCTGTTATCTGTATCGTGACCGCAGACGAAAACGGGAGATGCAAACCGCGAAGGGACAGACAAACAGGCCACTTGGGCGCCAGTGGAGGCTTCAAATACTTTGACGGAACACAGGCTTCCAACACCAAGTACAAACAGAAAATCCCCTGCAGAAGAAAAAGACATACTCTTGACTGTCTCGTCGTGTCCAAAATGGAGCGTGCAGAGGATTGCAAACGTCGAAGCATCCCAGACAAGGACGATTCCGTTCTTTGCCTGCGATGATGCGATGGTGTGTCTTTGGGGATGATACGCCATTGCGGTCACAGTCTCTGAATGGCCAAAGAAAAACCGCTGAGACTGATTGTCAAGTGTCGACAGAATGCAAACCACGGTATCACAAAAGAACGCCAGCTCTCTGGATCGTAGAGAAATCAAATTTCCTCGACAATCATGCCCACGAGGACCAGACACCATCGAGAGCGCTGCGTGATACGGAGGAGGACAGAACAGACGTGATCGGTCTTCACAGAAAACAGGAGCATTTGAAGGCGGAACAATTCCCGAAAAAAAGGGAAACGGAGGAACGACATCCGCAGGAAGCAACTCCGTGGCAAAATGCTCCAGCTGAACGGGCACATCACGATCTTTTACAAGACTGACACTCTCCTGCTTCGATGCGGGACTGCTAAACAAGGGTGATTCCAATTCCAGTGCGAACAGATCATCCCGAAAGGACAACTCGAATGCCGCTGCGAAGGACGTACAGTGAGAAACATTGTCAGAGTGCAATCAAGAAAATCGAGGACATACCGTGCTCCAAATGTGGAAACGATTCAAAATCCGATTTCTTGCGCTTCGAAGTGCCACAACCCATCTTATTATTATTATTATTATTATTTTTGGTTCCCACGATTCACAGTCCACTACGCGCAGTCCACACGAGAGTGACGCTGGTGGGGGAAACTGGTTATGTGGAAATCTGCACTGAGGCTACAAAAAAAAATAAAAAAAAGACGATCAATCTCAATCTCGCGCACTCAAGCATTTCGAGTGGGAAAGCAAAGTCCCCGACATCAGAATGCAACACCACCACAAAACGACGAATCGTGAATCCCTGGCTGTCACTCGACTCGTCTGACTGTGTTCATGTTCAAACGGGACTGTTTGTGTCACCCCGCGACGCATATACCGCCATCATCAAACCCCGCATCCAGCATTCGATGAATTTTCTTCAAGAATTCACTAATATTCCCAAGGAATTCCTTCGGGACTCTACATCAAAGTATGTCGGATTCTCCCCTCCCGATGTTTCGCTGGCGTCTGACATAGTACTGAAAAACCTCTTTTTTCTTTCTTTTCTGTCGCAGTCTTGGTGAGGAGTCTGCCAAAATAATGTCGTCTGCCATCCTTTCGTGTTCCACATTGTTGAAATCCGGAATGAAAGAATCTGGTGATTCTGTTGCGCGTGAAATCCGAATGTTCCAGGCTTGGCGCTCCGAGTTCCGGATACTGGTTGCTGCTGTCTTTTCTCTTGCGTTCGTTTTTGCGTTTTGGAGTGGTCTGGTGAGTGCATTTGCACAGTCAACCTTTGTTCTCAATGCTTCCGGCGCTTTGGCGATTTCATTGTACACTTTGGACGCAGATTTGTTCCGAGCCCATGCTCTTTTCCCTTTCACATCGGCCTTCGTAATGTTCTTGATTTGCTTTTGGCACAGTATTCATATCAGCTGGTTCTTGGTTCCGTTTTCTTGCGTATGGGCTTCCGTTTGCGGAATTGAGTATCACAAGCATTATGCTTCCAAAGCAAGCAGGCGAAATGCGAAAGAAGCGTGACGTCCGGACGGGACTTGTCGGTCACGGTGTTCTGAATTCGCCGCCAACGCCGCAAAAAAGCCAGACACTCGCCTGCACCGCTGACCTCACGACCTCCAAAACGACAGGAAAAGGACTCTCTGCTGCCGATGAATCAGATTGCGAATCTGGATTCGGAGCGGACCATGCTGGGTTTTTTGTTGAGTGCCGACGGGTCTCACGGGGAATTTGATTCTCCAGTGGACGACGACGTCGAGAAGGAGCGCGCGTCCGTCATCGTTCGTGTACATTGTTGGGGTCTCTCAAGAGACAGTCATCTGGGGATGCAGGACGATAAGAAAATGAGTTTATATAAGTAAGAAAGCATACAAACAAACACTCGGCGAGCTTAGCCCTCTAGAGTGGAAGAAACGGGAGAAGGTAAACGAAATTGATTCATGACAGAAGAGTTTGGCACCAATGCATTGTTTGTTCAGCAGCAACCTTTCTTCTTCTTGTTTTGACCTTCGTTGACGTCGATAGTATCCGGTACGTAAATATCCTCATCCACCTCTTGCTTCAAAGCATTTCTCGCAACAACTTGGAATGCTTGTTCGACGTTGATCGCCTCCTTCGCAGAAGTCTCAAAATACGGAATGTTACCCTTTGATTGGCACCATGCAAGAGCTTTCTTGTGCGGGACAACACGGTTCGATTCTACATCAATCTTGTTTCCAATGACAATGAACGGGAAGTTTTCCGGGTCCCTGGGTCCAGCCTGGATCAGGAATTCTTCGCGCCAGGATTCAAGGTTGTCGAAGGACTTCGCCGCAGTAACGTCGTAAACGAGAATGCACGCATCAGCACCTCGGTAGAATGCAACTCCCAAACTCTGGAAGCGCTCTTGACCGGCAGTATCCCAAATCTGCATCGTCACAAGTCTGTCGTCCACCATCACTTCCTTCGTCAAGAAGTCAGCACCAATGGTTGCCTTGTATTGGTTGGAGAACTTCTTGTTCACGAACTGGTTCATCAACGAAGTCTTACCGACCCCTGAATCTCCCAAAATAATTACCTTCAACAGAACCTTTTTGCGGGACGCCATATGTGATGCAAAAAATGAGTGCGAAGATGCGAAGCAAGCAGGAAAACAGAAAGCAGAAGAGGAAAAGAACGCAGAAGAATCAATGTTTTTTACCAGTCGGAGGAAATGGATGACGATTTCCCCCTCCTTTCTCTCCCCAATCCTCGGTGGCCATAACCCAAACAGAAGAGGCTGACAACTGACATCCTCTGACACTCGTTTTCGGGAAAAGCCTCTTTCTTGTTTTTGTTGTTGGTGCGTTTCCTCGGTTGTAGTTGTTTGGGTAATCATCAATTAGGCGGGGGCTCGTCAGTTTCGTCTCCAGCAGGTTTGTCTTTCCGGAACCCTAAGCTAGGGTTCTGCTTCTTGGCCATTTTCTCCCAATTCCCCTAATTTCCCGATGCTGCAGCCTCGTTTCAAAAATTCATTTCGTTTCTCTTGGTGTCCAATCCATATTTTTAAGTACAAGGTTTGTGTTGCTTTTATCCATCCTTCTGTTTGGCAGTGATTTTGTGAAGAGTTTTACTGAAGTTTTTCTTTTTTCAACATCATCCAGAAATGACGGCCGTGACCAAGGTAAAGCCATTGACATTCAAGCGTGTTACACACAAGCGCTCGAAGAAGTTCATGCGCCATCATGCAGATCGCTATGGACGTCTTTCTCGCACTTCGTGGCGCTGCCCGAAGGGTATTGATAACCCCGTTCGCCGACGCTACCGTGGCATGCTCCCCCTTGCCAATGTTGGTTATGGCACCAAGGTGGAGGATCGCCATGTTTGCCCCGACGGCTTCGTCCACTTCCGCGTCTTCAACGTTAAGGAACTTGAGGCACTCATGATGCAGAACCGGAAGTATGCCGCGCTCATTGCACACACTGTCTCTGCCCGTGCCCGCAAGGAAATCATCGCCCGTGCAGACGGTCTGGGCATCAAGGTTGTCAACCGTGCCGGACGTCTCCGCTCCGAGGAAAGTGAGTAATTGTTCATGTGTTAGAACCCCCCAAAACATAAAAAGACATACTGTTTGGAGTGTGGGCATCGTCCTTCCTTTCTGGTGTTTTGTGCACAGTCTCCCTTCCATCTGCGGATCGTTTTTTTCTTTTCAAAAGCACGTCCTCTGTGTGCGAAGACGAGACGAACAAATCAATCTGCGCCCGTTGGACGGACCGCAATCGGAAGCGACGTATGCTGGATCTTTTTGTTTCTCGATCACACCAAAGAATAAGGCACTGAAAAAAAGTGTCTTCTTCTTCTTCATTTTTATGCTTACTCTGTGCGTTGGATGACATGCACGCCAGAATCGGTGAAGACCGGCTCCGAGATTTCGCCAACCTTCAGGTTGAATGCAACATCCTCGAAGGCCTTTTGCATCTGTCCTCGTCCAAAGTGGCCAAGATCTCCTCCACGTGGGGCGGTATTGCAGTCTGACTCTGTCTTTGCCAGTTCCGCAAGAGTGGCTTCTCCGCTCTGGATTTTTTGTCGGAGGTCATTGACGATGGCCAAAGCTTCTTCTTCGCTGCGAGTGACATGTTCCTCACGCCATGAAGATGGGCGGCGAGACTTGGCGTGTTTGACGACAATATGAGAACAGCGGATAACTTCGGGAGCTTCCCAGCGGGTTTCTCCAGTCTTGGCATTCACAAAGTACCAGGTTCCGGGACGAGACTTGGACTCCTTGCATTCCCAGCCAGGCGGCAGAGTTACCTTGGGAGGAGGGTTCGAAGATGGGGTTGTCGGCTCGTCAGACATTTTTGATATATGGCAATTTAGTGGATTTCAACAAATAAAAAAGAAAATTTAAATAAAAAAACAAATGAAAAAGAGAAAACGGAAACGACGAGGAGATCATCGAGTAAGAGAGACTTGCAGGCCCAAAAAACTGGGCCCAGATTCGAGTTTGGGGGGGGGGAGGGGTTTGTGAGAATCCAGACAGAAAAACCAACAAAACCAACAAAACCACAAGGGACTTCGAAAATCAAAAGCTTACGCCTACGGCAGGCAAAACTGCTCGATACCAGCTTTGGATGTTGGTGCAGGCTTGACAGGCGTGCATGAGATACAGTAACTACACTGTTTGGACACTCAGACCAGGAAAGAGCAAGAGAAGAAGGAAAATATAAAATACATTCATTCAACACACCAGCGATCCATGCTGCCCAAAATGCAAATGAGGCGGCACAAGATACACCGCATTCCATCGATGCATGGACCCACGAGTCCCCAGCATAAAATTGCGCATACATCGCATGCCGCATCTACAAAAAATAGATATCAGCATGTCGTCCGAGAGAGTGGAAGCTCAATCGTACGCAGCCACGCCTCTGCAGAAAACAGTGAATCAGAGAAAGTCCAGGATATGAATCACAAAACATTTGCCTCGGAAGAAATGTAGACAATCTCATTTTCGTCGTTCAGGAAAGCAACGACTTCTGCATCTGGAACCGCTCCCTTTGGTACTTCTTCGCATACCGAAAACAAGCCACCGATTGCGACAATTTCTGGAGAAAATCGAGCACAAGAAACGCACAAGTGCCGAGCAGCGTGTGCCGAATCTGCATGCACTCCTGCAATGGCTCTCCCCGCAAGTTTTCCGAGCACATGGATGCTCCCGTCTGCGATGACTTCTGCTCCTGGATGGACGTTTCCAATGACGATCAAGTCTCGACCTTGTGCATACAGCATCTGTCCGGATCTAACATGACCCGTGTGAACCATTGGCGGACTGGTCAGCCGAACGGAAGATCGGCTGCCGTGGCTGTGCTGGTCTTCCCTGGATCCGGCAGCCGCTGCAGATCCGACTCCGGTGGCTTGGACATCGATTGGAATGACGCCAAGAGAGCGCATGGCTTCAAACAAGGCATGCCTTTCAATCTGAGGCGCATTCACCAAAGAAGTTCCATCGACGACCATTGGGGAGCCGCGGAAGAAAGAAGCCTTGTTGGTCAGCGATGAAACGACAGAAGAAAGAGTGCATGACGACGTCAGGCGCAGCGTCGGAAGTATGTACGTCTTTGCAATCACATTCATTGTTCCGCTGCCCACTGCCAACTGTTCGCTTGTGGAGTTTACTTTCGGCGCAATGACTTTGACTGCCACCTCGACTCCCGAATCTGAAATGATATTGCTGTTGTGTGGACTGTGGAGGACTCTCCCGAAAGGTTTCCACAACGCAAAGAAAGGGGGCGCATGTCTTATCTCGTTCTGTTGTGTTGGTTGAGGATTTGAGGCTCGGCAATCTTGCGGGAAAAGAAAAACCCGCGTCCAAATTCTTCCTCCTACAGACGTTCTTGACTGTAAGAAGGTTCCAAGCTACCGAGAAAAGTAATCCTACACTTGTATTAGGTACATAAGAAAGACAGAAAAAGGTTTCACAAGGATTGAGAAAGTAAATCAGACAAAATAGTCATGAACAGCCTGCGCATAGTCATCCAGAGAGGCGAATCGGTCTGCGGGAACAACTTGGTTCTTCCAGCTCAACGCATCCGTTTCCTTGACAGCTTTGCATACCCAAAAGTCGTATCCGAGTTCCTTCCACGGAGACTGTGTGAACACATTGGCCGCAGAGGACGAAGTCAAAACCACTACCGCGCCTGCGTTCCAAAACGTTGAAAAACGAACGAATCCAAACGGCGCACACAGTGCCTCGATCTGTGCTGCCTCCAGCGGCGCTCTTGGACTCCAAGTTACAAGTATACAACATCGCAAATCCGTTTGCAACCTTGCAGTTCTCAAAGTCGCATTCGAGTCTTTGAAGATCTGGTGCTTACGCGTGTATTCTTCTGCGAACCTCCGGTTAGCCTGCGCAAGATCATCCAATTCCGCAGGAGTAAATGACTTTGCTTTCGAAACAGATACGGTCTTCTTGATCTCGTGCGCCGCCTCTCTTTCTTCAAGATCTCGCTTCAGCCGTTTCTGCACGTCGGATCGCAGCTTTTCCTGGGCAGCTGCCGCCGCATGCTGCTCAAGCCGAGCGTCAATCTCTGCTCTGCGAACAGGATCGCAAAGGACGCCATATGCTTCCACTATCTTTTGGAATTCGACTTTCGCCCATTCCACGCGATCTCGGTTTTTGTCTGGATGAACTTCTAATGACCGCTTTCGATACGCCGAAGATATGACAGAATCTGTCGGATTCGCATTAAACGAGAGGCCTAACACTTGGTACGGATCTACGACATTGTTCATCCCTCAAAAAAAAAGCGACGGGGCATCTACCCAAAATTAAAGCGGCGTTATTATCCTTCAGTAGTAAAATCCCCATGCGGTGCACTGCACAGCTTCAGTGGATTGGAGAAAACGGATGAAAAAAGAACAGGAAGAATTGAAAATCGGATTGGCTTTTGGTGTCGAAAACCATCGACTGAAAAAAGCACAGCAAAAACAAGAAAGAAAAAAACCCAGAAAAAACAAAACACCGCACAACAAACACTGAATTAATGGTTTTAATGAGCTCCAGAATATCACATAAGACAATTGCTGCGCAAAAGATTATGCAAACGGATTCCATTCCTCTTCCTTCTTCGCGGGAGCATGGGTCTGAGCCGGGGCGGAGACCGGAGCCAGTGCGGGACCTCCAAAGGGATCAAATGGATTGGGTGCTGCGTGCGTATGAGAAGCAGGCGCAGGAGCGAAAGACGGCTGCTGCTGCTGCTGAGGCTTCGGCTTTGCTCCTCCAGAGCCCATGAGCCCAGCAAATGGATCTGGTTGAGCAGGTGCTGTGTTGACCGGCGCCGCTCCAGGCATAGGACCTCCCATACCGGGCATCATGCCAGGCATCTGCTGCTGGTGTTGCTGAGGCATTCCCATTTGTTGCTGGGGCATTCCCATACCCATACCCATACCCATTCCCATGCCGGGCATCTGCTGCTGCGGCATCATTCCCATACCTGGCATTGGCTGCATTTGTTGCTGCGGCATCATTCCGGGCATCGGTTGTTGTTGTTGTTGCATCATTCCCATATGCCCCATGCCGCCCATCATCATGCCTTGTTGAGGATATTGCTGTGGGACTTGGTGTCCTCCAAATCCGTCAAACATGCCTCCCATACCTTGTTGTCCCATCTGCGGCCTGCCTCCCATTCCCTGCTGACCCATTTGGCCCATACTACCACCCATCATACCTTGTGGGGGTTGCTGACCAAATTGCTGTTGCTGTCCTCCGAAACCGTCAAACATGCCCCCCATACCCATTTGTCCCATACCTTGCTGGCCCATGCCTCCCATTTGCCCCATGCCACCAAACCCTTGCTGAGGATGTGGCTGCTGCATTCCGCCGAACAGGTCGTGGACATCCAAAGCCTTTGCAGGTGCTGGGGCTGGCGTTGGGGTCACCGTAACTGCAGATCCACCACCGTCTGCGAATGAAGCACCCGCAAAGAAATCTTCCTGGGGGGCCGCAGGCGCTGTGTGCTGAGCAGATCGAGACGACGCCGATCCCCCAAACGCATTCTGAGCTTCCGAGGCAGCAAACCAATCATCTTGGGCAGGTGCATGGGAAGCAGAGGCAGAAACTGGAGCAGGAACAGCAGCGGGAGCCGGAGCATCAAAAAAGTCCAAGAGGCCATTGTTCTGCGAAACAGCAGCAGCAGCAGCCGCCTTGGATCCGGCAGCCGCCTTTGGGGCAGGAGCAGGCGCTCCACCACCTGGAGGTGCAGAGATTGCCGAAGACGCACGCGGACGTCCGACCTGCAATTTTGGCGTGTCCTGGTCTCCAATGAGGTTCGAAAGGGGTTTGGGAGTGGGAAGCCCAGTAGAGGGCGAAGAAGACTTTCCAGAGGATGCAGATGAAGAGGATACGACGTACTCCTTTCGTTCAAAGACAGATTCAATGAAACTGACAACGCGACGAGAATCATCGGTTGCCGGCTTGTCCAAATTGAAGCGCGCCAGCCAGTAATCTGCAGCAACCTTGTTTCCGTGAGCTTCCAAGAACAGAACTTCCTCCTCCGTGAACTTGGACATGGAAATTCCCTTAATCTTGTGCTGCTTCGATCGATGATGGCCCGAGCAGGACGTGCAGACAAAGATACCAAAGTCCATGACAACATAGTTGGTGCTCTTCAGAGGACAATCAAAGCACACGCGGTTGTCATTTCGATGGGAAAGAGTACGGACTCGCTCGGCCAGTTTCTCTTCAGACTTCTTCTGAGCTGCAGACATTCTTGTGAGGAAAAACACACTCCAAAAGATGATATGGATATTCTCGAAGAAACTAGAGGATTCGAAAAAGTGGAAATGCTGGCTGGCGGTGCAAACACACCCAGCTCGACGCCTCTCGTGGCGGCTGAATTGTGTAAGACCAAGTCAGCACTCTGACACTAGTGGCAATTGAGGCTACAGGAAAAAACGGCAGCGGGGAGGAGGGAGCGGGGAATTTCTCCTCCTCATTTTTTCTTTTTTTGGGCAAGACGAGGAAGCATTGAAAAACGAAACAATGAAAGGGAAAAAAAAAAAAAACACGCTGCAATTCGAGTCTTTAATGGACTTGTAGTTTGCATTGGAACATGGGATTCAGATTGGAAACCGGAAGCGGGCAAACTGCTGTTGACTATTTCCGAGTCGGATTCTCAGTACTAGGCTTCTTGATGATTTCCACGCTTTTAATTTGTTCTAGATGGAATCATCGTCGGGCAAAATCACACAATGACAGTCTCGATGCATCTCGGGCGCGAGCGCCTGCCCGAGCATCCAGGAATACACGTCCTGCAGATGCATTTCTTGATGAAAAATGTGAACTGCACGAGTCGCTGATTGCTTCTCATCGTCAGAGACCATCTAACACTGCGTCCAGTGTGGTGGATGCGCATGCCGACATCTTGGAATTGAGCAAGTATCATGAGATGGTTCTGGATCGGTTGGTCGACTTACCACACCTCCCACAACTGATGCTGCAAATGACTGGGTACTGGTGGGTGTATCGATATTCAGCTACCAAGTATACCAAGCGTGCAACTGTGTATTCTCGATTGGCAGTTACATGTGCATTCTTGTTCATGATCGTGATGCTTGTGTTTCCCGGTCTTGCGCAACGAACTGGAAAAAGCATCGTGAACGCAATACTGCTGTTTGTCGTGTTTTCTTTTGTGTTTGCGTTTCTCTGTCAGTCATGGAGGTGCTTCTCTAAGCTGGGTGCATTATTTTTTGTGGCCTTGCCGTCTGCAAAATCGTCGCATTTTGCAAGGGTTCGAAGTGTTTGGAACTGGGTTTCGTTGGTTGGATTCATCATGAGCATTGTCCTCGGTGGTTCTTTTGCGTTCATTTGTTCCTTTTCTTCGAATGATGACAGTGCCTCCGACGGCGCATATACTGGCCATTTTATCGTTGAGCTATTTGTGTTTTTGTTCTTCATTGATTTTATTGTTTTCTTTGCGATAAGCAATTCTCTGACTGCGTTAGCAGCCACTGGCGCTGTTACCCAGGTGATGGGGTCCATTATCAATGGCAAATTGGTGGAATGCTGCTCGGGATCGAAGGGGCGTTCGCATTCACTGTTCCGATCAGTCGTCGGAAGCTTCTCTCATTTCGCGTATATGATGCCGTCGATCACAACGTCTGCATCGTATCTTCTCAGTCCTTCCTTGATCATGTTTAGTTGGCTCATGGCATTCGGCATTTATTTCCAATTTGGACGATCACAAGCTGCTGTCACCAACTCAGATGACATTCCGTTCTTTCTCCTTTTTTTCATTTCTTCATTTTGCACGTTCACAATGATAATGACAGCGTTGATCCCTTGTGCATTCTCGTCTGAGCAGTTCAGGCGATACAAACGACTCCTCTCGTATCTTTTATGCGGCTATCGGGATTTTCACTTCAACATGCTTCGTCCACATTCGAAAGCGTCTGGTCGACATTGGACAGCGCTGTGCGTGGATCTTTCCGACAATCCATCCGTCACTGCGAACCCCGATTCGCTGGGGGACTTTTTCGCAGATCCCGCAGAGAGGAGTGTTGTTCGTGACGCCTTTCTCTTTGCGTCATTCAACGACGTGTCTTTTTCTGTGCTGAATACACGCATCTCGATGTCTACACTAGGCACACTGACTTCCGCCTATGTGACAATTCTCCTCATTTCCGTCCAGGCGTACAGCACGGAGTCGTTCTTGGGGTTCACGCTGTAACCGCCTCTCGGGGCTGGACGATCACCTTTCCTTTTCCTTGCTGTCGTAGTGCTTGGGATACAGCAGTTTCTATCTTTCGAGGCGGATTTCCTCTCGAGGTGCTTTCACAAAATTTAAACAAAATCCGTTTTCTCCTTTTCTTTTGTATTTCGCAACGTTCATTTTTCATTTTAGTTCAGTAAACGTATTAGGATGGCCAAGAAGAAGCAAGTCGTACCCGCCGTTTCTTCCGACCAAGAAGATGGCCACGGGCAGCATCCACCATTGTCCGACAGGTCTTCCTCCAGTTCTTCCGGCTTTTCAGCAGGAGAAGCCGAAATTGAAAGACTGAAAGAAATTGCAAAAAAAAGTATGTATATCAGATTCAAGGTAATTTTCGAAGCAGGTTATCTTATTTTTATTTTTTAATTAATCAAAATAATCATAATCATAACCAACGTTCTTTGTTCACGTGCTGACAATTTCGGAGCGATTTTCCTCTTTTAATACATACGTTTTTGAATAGGAAGGCAAAAGAGAATTGATGAAGCACGTGCCGCCGCACAGGAGGAAGCAGAAGCAGCGCGTCTTGCTGCAGAGTCTAAAAGCAAGCGCAACTCCAGTATGTTCTTCCCTGTTCTGCCTGTTTCTTCTTCTGGCGTCCGTGCTAGCAGAGAATGACTAATGACGAATGACTGAAAAATGATAATGGTTCCAGGAAACAAATCACGATCTGCAACTGGTTCGCGCGGCCACTCCGCTGGCATCGGTCGCGACACTCCCTTGGACGATCCAGAATATGAAGAAGCGTTTCGGGCAGCGCGTCTCCAGTCACAACTCGAGGACCTCCGTATGTTCCTCCGCCTTTTAATTTTAGTGTTTCGGTTTTTGCCGGATATCTAACTGTTCATCTGCAGGGCTCAAACGAAAATCAAAATCACCGAAAGATGGGACACTGTCGAAGGCATTCATTGATATTGAGGATCCCATAAGAGAAAAGGTCCATGCTGGTTTGCCTGTGAATGACCATGAGATTCCACCACATTTTCGAGAATATATGAGTTATGCTCGCGCTGCAGTGTTCATAGTGTTCGCTTCCATTGTCTGCATCACGTTGATTGGTTACCACGCGTACTTTGGAGGCGTTCTCATGATCATGAACACCGAGTATCTGAAAGGTTTCTACGTATTCCGTCAGAGCGATGACAGCGATGTTTCACTGTTTGTGCATCACGACGGATCGGTGGGCCTTTTCACAAAACCAGAGTCTCACGAAATTACAGAATTCCAGCTGTCAGACGAAATAGATCGGGTACTTCGTTTCAGCGGAGATGAAGGAACTGAGGCTACTGTTGGGAAACTGTCGCTGTACACAGCGCAGGACTCGGTTACCGCCACCCTTTCACCGTCTGTGAATCCTGCTGTTTCATCAGTGAGCATGAATTTTTATACGAAGCCGAAAGGGAATTTCTCTGACGGACTGTTACGAGAATCTTCTGCCACTGGACTTGTAGAGGTTTCGTCCATTTTCGATGTTCAGAGTGTCGGTACTGTGAATGGTTCAGCTTATGTTGTCGGCCCGTTCACCATCTATGGCAGCGGAAGAGGTGCTGTCTGCGATTATTCAGGCGACCCAGGATGCGTGGATTTCCAGTTCGTGCATGGCGAAGATGGAGGCTTCCGCATCGACCGAATTAACAATTATTACGCAAAGGACTCGGATCTGCAGCGGTCCATGCTGATCGGAGTATCTGCTGCAGGAGAACTTGCGTTCGACGCTGTTCTGAAAGTTAATCTGGAATCCCGAGTCAATTACACCATTAGCAGTCACTACATGTCCGTTGCTTCTGCGCTGTTTCGCTCCGTGGACAGTCATTCGATTTTCGATCTCTACTCGTGGAACTTTTCAACCTACTGGAGTTTTGAGAGGGAGCTTGCTTCTGACAGCAACCAAGCCTCCAAGTTCACCATGTACGCTGATCATCTTCGGCAAAACCTGCGGTTTCGGAAAGGGACGGCGGATGATCTCGTTGTGTTTCAACAACCGCTTCCAGCCTCTTCTCTTGCTGCACGCACCCCAATGACAATGTTTGTGTACAACACTCCGAGAATGGTTTTCTCACAAAGCGACAAATTCTTGTCGACAACGAAAGGCATTTCAACCGAGTTTGGCAGCAACACCAAATCTTCCACGATGTTCCTAACCACAAGAAGAGAGGAGCGCCCATACGTAGAAATAGCATCCGGGTCATCAAAAACGACAATTTCTCACAACATCAGAGACATTAACCCTTTTCTTACGCGGTACCAGTTTCTTCTTACAGGAAAGCCGTATTCTGCAACTGGGGATTTTGTGTTTGAAACTTCGGAGGACATTTCTCTGGGGAAGGCATTTCTCGTGAAGAAGACCGTCTTGTCGATCATCTCGGGTTCTTTCAGCAGCTCGGCGTATCTTGGGTCCCTTGCCCAGAGGACTGTTTTGAATTCGCCGGGCAATTCGACACTGCTGGTGTTGTGTTCTCATGCTTCTTCTCCTTGTTCTGTTGTATTTTTCACTCTTTGGGGGTCGTTTTCGCTCAAAAGCAATGCGTCTGCAGCAGACGGAGTGAGCTCCTTCACTGTTTCAGCGATCCCGTTCGGGTCAAGCTCGAAGGACGTGCTGCAGTATCGTCATTCATCCCAGGATCGAACGCTTCGCATGAGCACTGTGAATTTCATTGTCCAAAACGTCTTTGGAGACTTTGCCAAGACTGCGATTACTGGGTCATCGGCATACGTATCGCTGGCTGCTCCCTTGGGCGATGCCGTGGCAATACTGTCGCTGAATCAGACCGATATTGGATACTCCTTGGGTTCGTCGAATTCTTCCTTGAACATCGAATTACTCAGCAGATCCGATCCGACCAGATCGTTTTCTCACATCCGCGTACTGGATCGAACTTCGGTATTCGTGCACTCCGCTTCCTGCAGCCTCGCTGGCTCGATATCTCAAGACCCGTTTCACACGGATCCTCTGATCACCAACCGCGGGATCTTCAACTCGACCGTGCACGTGCTGAGCGGTCTGAAGTTTTACCGTGATGCCTTTTCCATCATGACCATGCAAAAAGTGTCTCCTTTTGCAAGTACAGTCTTCAATCTTCCCAGTGCTCTAGTACTTGGAGCGGCCAGCTTTGCGGTTTCGAAATCCCTCCTCGTTGAAGGAGTCGGCTTGATGGGCTCTTCTGCGTCCATTATACGTATGGTTTTTTCTGATTCTTCTTTATTTGTTTATTTGATTATCCAGTTAGTCGTTTAATTTTAATCTGTTGTTGCTGCTGTTGTTGTCGTGGTGGTGGTGGTGGTGGTGGACTCGCACGGTTCTAACAATATCTTTATCTTTATTCTTTTTGGATTGTAGGAGATTTGGAGATACGGAATGGCTCCTTGTTCTTCGGTAGCGCTTCGGATTTGCGAATCTACGTGCAGAATTCATCTGTCATAGTCTTCAACTGCAGCGTACTCGTCAAAGGTACATTGACAACGGACATTGCTCGCTTCCTTGGAGTCCTGAAGGTTGACGGAACCGAACTGCGCATACCAAAGGACGTTTCTGCAGGAAAGACTGCAATCATTTTCCGCAGCTTGTCTGCGTCTCCAGCTGTTCGTCCGGCGCTTACCCATTCCGGTTCGGAGCTTGCCCTCAATGCCTCACTGTTTCGTTCCCTGCGCAATTTAAAGATCGCCAAAGACTTGGTCGTTGTTGGCGATGTGCAGGCTTCTTTTTCGACAAATCCCGGATTCGGAATGTCTTTCCTTGATTCTGGGACTGAGACTTCTCCTCCTCAACGAACGGGGATCTTCATACACCTAATTGTTGGCAATGATGGAAGATTTATTGCAGCCTATAAAGAAGGCCAGAACGGGGCTCTGAAAACTTCCTATTGTCAAGACTCGCTCTGCAGATCCGTGAAGATCTCCAAGATTGTTCCAGACAAGGTGGTCGGAAGAATCGGCTTCTGGGTATCCCGTCGTGGCTTCCCGCAAATTGTTTACGCAGGAGAAGATAATGCGCTTCGAGTTGTTACGTGTGCTGACTATGCGTGTCTGACGACGCTTCCTATTCGAAAAATCGCAGATTGCACATTTGGTGATACAATCAGTGCCATGATTGGCGCACACGGATTTCCGATGATCGCACATGTCGGTGCTTCGTCAACTGTCGTTACGTATTGCAGCGACGATCTTTGTGATACGTTCGCGTCGACTGTGATTGATATTGGAAAAGCCGCCTACATCAGCATGGCTGTGGGGCCCGATTCTTTTCCGCTGATCGCTCTGTATTTTATTGCGTCGTCTTCCATCAAGGTTGTGAAGTGCGGGGACATCCGGTGTGCGGACAGTTCACGATTCAGGTCCGTTGCCGTGGACGGTTCCGGAACGGTTGCAGGCGCGTTTGTGGATCTCAAGTTTGGAAACGATGGTCTCCCGATTATGTCGTACCAGCAGGAGAACGCCCTCCGTATCGTTCACTGCCGTTCCCAGGACTGCTTTACACGCGACTTGACGACTGTTGACTCCAATCCTGACGGAGCGTCCACTGGAGAATGGACTTCTCTCCAGTTCGGTGTGGACGGCATCCCAATTGTTGCCTTTTACAATTCCGCAGGCCGTAATCTGCGATTCGCACGCTGCAGGGACGAGACATGCGTGACTGGAGCGTCTGTTGTGACTGTCGATGACTCGGGAAACTGCGGCAAGTATGTTTCCTTGATTCTGGGTCCAGATCTCGCACCAACAATGGCTTACTTTGACGAATCTGTTTCCCGTGCAAAGTTCCTGCACTGCTCCAACCCGTTCTGCATTCCCTATGCTCGGTTTTGAAGCTGCATTTTCTCTTAAATTCAGAAATGAAAAGGGAATCGGAAGGAAGGAATTCTCTCTGCACAACAACAAGAGCACCATCGAAAAATTCTTATTATTTACTTCCTTCTTCTACGCTATCAGAGTGTCCTGGCAATTCGAAAACGACGACGTGCGACGCCTGGATTGGGGACACCGTCACGGTGCTTTGTTTTCCCAGCAGCAAGCGGCAACCAAGATTATCCGGATCCGCGGCGAGAGACAAGGACATAAAGGGGAAGCCCGAGGCCAACTCCGAACATTGCTGCAAAGAACACACGAACGGATCCAACAGAAGGTGGCGCGTTTCCTCCATCAAACAACAGAGGCTGTATTCAATATTAGTATCAGTGGTCAGTCAGAAAAACACCATGAACGAAATAGAACAAGAACAATGACGATCGCCGCTTTTGTTTCCTTCTTTGCAAAATCGACAAGAAAACCAAAGCAAACACACACACACACACACACACACACACACACAATCAATCAATCAATCCATGCAGAGAAAGAAAACATCTCGCCAAGAAAATAGTTCGGAACCTAAAACAACATACAGGGTTGTGGCTCCCACGAACCACGGTGCGTGAAGCATCAAGAAGGCGACGAGAAAACATTACAAACTGAAGCTACGAGCTACGAGCAACGGGCAACGGGCAACGGGAAGATGAAAGGCTATGCAACGTAAGAAAAAAAAAAAAGAAAAAACAAAACACACGTGTGAAGAAAACGACTGAAAAACCAAACAAGGAGTCCGACTTCTCGAATGCCCCAGCGATTCCCAAAAATACGTGCGTACGCATAGATGGTACACACGCATAGGAGTCACGACGCCCGGAAAAAGGTCCCACTACAGTCGCGATTGCACCTGCATCTGGGGTTGCAGAACATTGCATTTGCCCGAGGTGTTTGCGGCGCGGATGTCCATCGGGGAATAAGCACGACGCGAGAACACGTCGTCTTGCATGGCCGACTCTCCGGCAATGCGGTTCAGCACTGGATGATTGATTCTGTGTCTGAGCTGTGTCAAGTCGTCCTCGGCTACCTCGACAAGCTGGAACTCGAGCTGGAGCATTTGCGGCGGGGTGTCGAGCCGCAGCAGAACTTCAGAGATCCGCTTCATGTATGACGGACGCGTATGGATGCAGAGCAACGGACGCCCGGGCTCGTCACCTCCAGATCCACCGTCCGTCATCGAGGGCGGCACATACGCCTTCACAGAGGACTGCAGCAATGGAAGTGGTGTCGACAATGCTTCGTGGCCCCCGCTCGAGCTTCCGTTGCTCGTCATTCCATAATCCTCTCCGCGAAAACTCCCCCCTCACAAACAAACAAACAATAGCTTTCTCCGTCTCTCGGCGTTCTTGAAACCAGTATTTGTGCCCCACCTCAAAAAAAAAACAACAAAAAACAACAACAAACTGACTGCTCAACCATCATGCCAACCATTCGCAAGCGAGTGAGTCCTTGGCATCCACCGTATAGCACGCATAGTTTACCTCGCTCATCCAGAAATTTCAGATAGCGTTCTTCCGCTCGCCTTTTTTCATCCATGCCAGTCCATCGTCATCCCGGCACATCTGGATCGAGATGGAAAAAGATGACACAGTACGGGCCATGTCTGTTTTTGAAGAACGCTTCGGAGCTGAATTCACATTCGGTTCCGATGCACGACTGAATGCAGACGGCCAGCAACGATCAGCCATGCAGCATGCTGAGTGTGTGAGGATGCAGGACTGCATTGCGAGCTGCGACGTTGGGCCTTGAACAAGCTCCACATTGGAGCCCGGTATGGAGGGTACAAAAGGGTCGCTCCTGCGAGCTGCTGCCATTCTGGTCTCCTGATGTTTAGCAATTACCTGCTGCCAACGTTCTGGAGTCGACGCGAGGGTGCCTTTTTTAATTATCCGATTGTCATGCATCGCTGCTGCAGTGTACGGACCAGCGTATTCACAACTGGGAGCTATGTAGAACGGTTAAAAATGTGGGACACATGAATGTACAAAATATTGAATACAATGCGTTACAACAACACATCCATAAAGGAAGGAAAGGGAGGAAGAAAGGAAACAGCGAGGGGAAAAAGAAAAAAGAAAGGGGGAAACGATAAAAGGAATTACTGAAATTCAGCAATGAGTTTGAGAGCTTCTTCCAACTCGCGATCTTTGGAGCGCAGACGATCTTCATAGGAGGACGAATCACGTCTTAGATCCTCCATTTGAGAATGCAACGCTCGTCGGATCGCCTCTGCAGACTGCCGTTCTTCTTCGGAAGCGCGATACTTGGCTTCAAGCATAACCGCTCGAGAATGTTCATCCTCCCAGCGCATCTTTTCCACTCCGACAGCCTGCTCACTTTCTGACGCCCTACGCTTCCAGAACTCCAACTGGGTGGCTACAGCCTTATGTCCAACATCCAGCTGTGACACCCGATCGGACACCGAAGAATACATGCCCTGCAAGGAAGAGAGTTGCTCCGAAACAACCTGCAACTCAGAGCGCAGCCGCCGCGATTCATCGTCCGATGCTTGCCGCTCTCTTCGCTCAGAATCAAGAGCAGCGTACGCATTCTGGAGATCATGACGAAGACGACGCGCTTCCGCCTCAGCCGTCAGCAAAAGCTCAGTGTTTCTGGTCAATTCGCCCACAGTGGATTCAAGCAACTGCTCAATTTCGGATTTGTCCTTCACTGAAGCTTCAGCAGCTCTCCACTTCTCTTCCACACCTTTCATGGAGCGCAACTCGGCGTCAAATCTCGAACACTGCGCTTCGGCGCGCTGCAGAGACACACGCTGCTCTTCTCCTTTGCGCTGCAATTCCACAATGACCTGGTCTCTACGAGATAGCTCCGTCTTCAGTTGAACGATTTCCCGAGCAGATTCATCCACCAGTGCAGAGTGCTCGGCGGTGACCGAAGTATTTCGAACCGCCAGCGCACGACATTCTCTTTCCTTTTCGGTGCCAAATGACCGGAGAGAGTTGCATTCATTTTGCAGCGTTTCCAGCGCATTTTCCAACGCCAACCGTTCGTTTTCCTGGACAGTAAACGCTTCTGAGATTCTCTTCATTTCGCGGTTCGACGCTTCCAGCAGATGCGACAGTTCGGCAACGTGTTTTTGGGTTTCCGCAAGCTGAACAGTGCAGTCGTCATTGTGCTTGATCTGACTGGAAAGCTGTTGCTCACGCGAACGCGACTGCTGAAGTTCTTCCAGGAGAGTTTCATGTGCGGACTTGAGATCATCAATTGAGCGATGTGCCTTGTCGAGCTCGTCTAGACGAGCTCGATACGACGACTCGATGCGTGCCCGTTCAGAAGACGTCTGGCGAAGGCGATCTGACAACAACTGAACAGTGGCTCGAGAAGACGTGATCTTCTCTTGTGCAACGGCCAATGCAGCCCCATATTCATTCATCCTATGCACAGACGCATGAAACAGAGAGACGAGCTGAGCAACCTTTTCGTGAGCACTGAGCGATCGGCTCACGGACAGACCATTGCTTGAAGAACCACTCAAGGACTGGTTCTCAGGGAGAATCAAATCTGATTCTAGAATCTCTCGGCAGCGACGGACGAGATCTGCATGATGCACTCGAATGACCGTTTCTTCGGTTCCATTCGACTCACCTCCCGAGTTCACAGATTGCTGAGGAGAGAATAAGTGCTCGAGATTATTCAGATTGATACCGCTCCCATTTCCCATCCCAGAATTTCCAGACGCTCCCCCGTCAAACTTCACATTCTTGGTACTATGGCGGGGAGAAGCAGCACTTGGATGGTGCGCATTTGAGGACGGAGGCGGGAGATCAAAAATATCATTCATACTACCTGACGAAGAAAGATTGCTGGATTGACGAGCATTGATGGACTGACGGGGAGAGGAGAGAGGGGCATTTCCAGTCGATGGTTGCGCTACATGCTTCAAAGAGGGGCTCGAGCGATTTGCACTTGGTCCAACCGGCTTAGAATCGTCAGTTCCAAAGCGGGGCGTATGCACCATATGTCTCTTGATATTCTCTGAGATTCCCGTGGCAATCGCTTCCTCCTGTGCTTTCGTAATGCTGTTGTGACTGACATCCAATGTATGAAGGACTGCATTCGAACGCAACATGTCTAAAAACCCTTGGCCAGCACGGAAGCCAAGCATGTTCCGAATAAGAGACAAGCGCTGCAACGTTCTGTTCTTATCCCGCAGGACTTCAGCAAGGGCAACGCCGCCTTTATCCGCGATTCTGTTATTGGAAAGAATCAGCGTCTGCAATGAGCGGTTTGTCCGCAACGAACTGGAAAACGCAAACGCAAAGTCATTGGCAAGCTTGTTCGATGAAAGATCGAGAAAAACGAGTCGTGAACCCTTGGTTGGCAAATGGCCATCATAATCGTTTCCATCAAGATCAGCGCTATTCAGGTTTCCTAGAGCAAGAGCGATTGACATTCCGCCAGCATCGGAAACATGGCAATCTTCCATCGACAGCGAAGACAATGAAGGCCATTGCTGCACAAGATTTGCAACCTCTTGCGCTCCAGCATCCCCAAGAACGTTCCCGGATAACACTAGCGAGGAGATAGTGAGGCAGAACGGCAAGCAGGCGCACAAGCAACGTAGGTCCTTCATTTCAAGGCCAACATTTCCCAAATTCAATGAAACCCCAGAGCGAGTTCCAACTGCACTCGGCGCAAGCTGGGAGACAACATCCGCAAGCGGATTTAGCGCGGAAGCAGCACATCGCGCCTTGTAAATTTCAAGGAACGATGCAGTTGACCCATCGGCGCGATCCACTGCAAATTGATAAGCAGACGAAACCGCATTACTGCTTCCACCGGCCGCAGACGAAGACGCGGACGACGAAGCGGATGTTGCTGCGGCTGTTGTTTGGGGAGGTGGCGGGAGGCTCCCCAAAGGCATTCCAGTGGAGCCACTCCGAACGTCCCCAGTGTCAACATAATAATTATCATTATTATCATTATTATTATTAATATTATTATTGTTGTTGTTGTTATTCTTGTGATTGTGATTGGTACCGCTGCTGTCATCATTCGCGCTGGAATGCTTGCCATTCGTAGATGTGCTGGCAGTGTGACGAGGAGACGCACCAGCCGATGACCTTGCTTGAGCAGGGGTCTTTGACTTGTGCTGCTGACTTTCAAATTTGTTCCGATACGACGAGCTCATACTTTGGCTATTTTCATCAATCAACGAAGGAAACCACAGCAACCCTAACTGACAAACGTAAAAATACGTTAAAAACAAATTGCAATAAATTCAGATGAACAAAAGAACAAGAAAAAGACAAACACGAAAAAACTGAATCGAAATGATTGTTTTAAAGGATGAAAAGATCGTGCGGTCTGCGGAGGGCGCTCAACGAACTTTTTGCAGGGAAAAGGGGGGGGTTGTGTAGAAAAGCGGAGCCGAATAAAAGAAATCGGACGCGTTTTTCTTTTCGCTCGGTGTTACCCTCCAACACAAAACATTTGGCTCGCGTATGCTGCGCCTCAAGCAGATTATTTGGCGTAAAAAAACGGGACTTTTTTTTTTTAACAGTCAGCATCAGCGCCCATCATCGATTACAAGGAATCGGTTGTCAGTATTCGACAGTGTCTCTCGTTGGGTCTCGACCTTGCACATCTTCAACCATACCCTATCTGGTGATATTCACCAGGCGTCTCCACCAGGCGTTTGGGTTGGAGGGTTCTAAGAGCACAGCATGCTTGAGTCGGTGCGGGGTAGTTTTTCTTCTGGTGAAGAAGTGGAAGTCCGGCTTAAATTAAATTAAAATAGAAAATCTCCGACAAAATCCTATTTTGGGAAGTTGTGACGTTGCACGCTATTTCGCAGCTTCTGTTCTCTTTTTTGTATCACGAAATGTCTCCTCTTTCTTTGCTTATTATTTCAAGAGGAGGGCTTTTATAGGCTTTTTTGTTTTCTCTTTCTTAATTCTTCCGAATCACGGTGAAAGAAAAAAGAGGATCGCCACATTCGTTTTTTCGATTCTTCTTGCAATTGCAATTTTCATTCTTGTATGGGCGAAGCGATATCCACGATGAATGAAAATGTGCGTCGGCAGAGAGAGCGATACTTTTCCTCGCTATTCCATCATGGCCAACCAGAGTCACAGACAGAGACACAGCCACGGATGGCCAGTCAACCTCAAGCGTTGAGCAGCACAGGGCTGGCGTCACATGCGGATGATCAGAGGGACAATCCATACGCTCGAGAAGCGCAGATTATTGATGATGAGCAGCTTGCACGGAGGCTTCAGGAAGAAGAAAACCAGGGGATGGCTGAAGAGCAGAGAGGGCCTCAGGCTTTGGCTGGTCCGCGCGGCCCTCGTGGATTTGAGAGGAGCTTGAACCGTTCGTCTGTTGCGGGAGGGCAGTCCGGGCCAGCGGTGCTTTCTGAATCGGATGATGAAGAGGATCCAGACATGGTTGTTCTTCGTCCGTCCCGCCGATCGCAAGACCCCAGAGAGCGAATGATGATGTCGATGATGTCCAGCGGGTCGCCTTTTGATTTCTTACTGCGACAGCTGCTCTTAGGAGTTCCTATGGCACAGATGTATCCTCGCGGTGGAAGAATGTCTGGCGAAGCGCAGAGAATTGCAATGGATGATGAACCCTCGTACGAAGCTCTTCTCCGATTAGGCGACTTGCTAGGAGAATCGGTGGACAGGGGAGCGACAAAAGAGGCAATCGATGGGCATTCGCTCAAGTTCAAGGTGGATTCAAAGTCTTCTCTAAAGAACCAGGATTGCCCAGTGTGCCTGGACAAGTTCCAAGAAGGACAAGAGGTCCGAACCCTTCAGTGTTTCCATTCTTTCCACGCAGATTGCATTGACCAATGGCTGAAGAATATCAAAAATTGCCCAGTATGCAAGGTCGACATTGATGCAGACTTTTCGTTGGAGAGTGACCAGCCGCACCAACATGTGTCTTCTTCTTCCTCCTCCTCTTCGTCGGCTGCTGGCCGTCAACGAGCATAAATGTAAACAGCACCGACTCCATGTGCATCACACCCGAATATTCTCTCAGTTTTCACAAGGCGATGATAACGCCAGAACGAGCCATTAAAAGAAAAAAAATAATAATAATAAAACATTAAGAAAAAAAAATCAACAACATAATAATAAACGATAATTCATTTATGGAAGTCAAAAAACCATTTGATCTAGTTTCTTTTACGTGTAAACAATAAATACAAGGGTGCGTCCACACCGAAGCTTTCTCTTATTGCAAACAAACAGAAGCAAGTTCGACGCTTCAGTGAGACTCGGAGGTTGGCAGCGGCAGAGTTTCGTACCGTGTTGAGCTGTTCCCATGTCGTTGCACGAACGCCTTCCTCTTCTTCCACAGACAGTACCCACAGAGCAACCCGCCGCCGGCGCAACCAAGGCACAGCACAACAATCATAACGACGATTCCAGGAGAAAGCGACTCGGGTTGCGTGTCCTTTTTCGGAGTAGGCTCCAACTCCTGCAACGCAGCGTCCAACCGCGCTAGAATGACGGCATGTGCTTTCCGGACATCGGATTTTGTCTCAGCTGCTACATTATCCATTGCAAGAATGTCCGCATACACATCCACGCTGCGGTCTGTAATGGTAAATGCATCCTGTGTGGTAGAAAGAGAGCTTTGGATCTCCAATCCGCGAGTCATCGAGTATTCCGATCCAATAAAAACCATGTTCGTACCGTGGGGTCCCGGGCACGATGCGCCGCCATTGAATTTTGTGTTGAAGAGTTCGACTGCCGGCACACTTCCATATCCCAGAATGCGCTTACACGCATCGAGATACCAAATATCGTCCAGCATTGTTGAATAAATGGACCGATTCGTCGCAGTGCTCGTTTGGAACTGCGCCAAATGGGCGCACTTCAATGCATAGACGGTCAAGAAACTTGTCGCGGGTGGTGCGATGCTCCGACTATTCGCAAACACATTGTATGCATCAAACAAGCCGGGGGGTACATTTTCCGCAAAAGCATGTGCAGCCATTGAGCTGTTTGCAGCGCCAATCACATCTGCGCACAATTTGGCGCCTGGTAGATAATTCACGAATGCTTCACTCATTCTCGAGACGACATACATGACATCTCCCATCCCGGACAGTCCATTTTTTTGTGATTTCGTTCCCTTCAACAGTGCAACTGCATCTGTGTACATGGACATGGATGAAATGTACTGGGCAGCATTGTGAACAGCAAAGGCGCAGCCAGGTTGGATGGCATCGAAAGCATCGGACAACTTCAAATCATACTCTGGATAGTGCATTCTGGCGAAGATGGGCGCTGCAATAGAAACGGACATGAGGGACCCGACAGCATTCGTTGCGCGATGCCACGCCACAAAATTGCCATCGAATGCGACTCCAAACCACACCCAGATCGGCTTCCTACCATCCGTCGAACTCGAAAGGTACGAGGTATTCTGCGAGACAAACAGCATGTCATTCAGGTTCTGTTCAATGGTCTGATAGCGCTGAACATTGGTGTCCGTAAGATTCAGCGTTGGATACGATGATTGCGTGTACCGCTGTTGGACTGCAACAACACCTGCCCTGTACTTGCTGGCCCAGACGCGAAGTGTGTGCGAGCTCTTTTCAATTCCAGAAGAAAAGCTTGTCAAGTATCCAAACACGAGTGGCGGGTGTCCCTTTGGATCCGGATCGAACGCATCATCACAATATGTAATATACTGTCCGGATTCCCAGTATCCATCCGCCAGCGCGACATTGTCCTTGTACTAAGCAAAAAGATGATGCAAAAATAAAAAGAGGAAACACACAAGCATGAGAATCAAGACTTCAGCAAATGAAAAACAAAACAATAACAACAACAACAACAAAAATAATAATAATAATGATAATACCTGTTTGAACACCGTCGTTTTGCAGTCCGCTGCAACGGTTGTTTGTAACATAAACAAGCAGACCACAACGAGAGTTGGCAGCAAGCAAAGCCCGCGACTTCTTGATCCAAGTGCGCTCATAATGACAATCACAAAACACACTTTTCCCTTCTTCTTTCGTGCATACGCACTTTCATTATTCTAAAGACAAGGGAAGAAAGAGTGTCATTGGAAAAAAAAAATAATAAATAAAAACCAGCACACAGAATTTGAGATTTGGTTTTTTCGACTTTCCGCATCCGAGTTTTCGGAAGGAAAGCACGGAATGGGGCGGTAGTGAAGGACGGAAGACCACTTTTGTATTTTGAAGACTCGAGTGCTTTCTGCCGGACTTCTCGAAAAGTCCCCGACATTCCCGAAAGGCCCGAGATGTTTTTGGCGTTTCGGGAAACCTCTGTAGCATTCTGATGAGCAGTACTTTCGAGCAGTACTTCCGAGAGCGCGCTGGATCCCCGAAGGTGAGGAGGCTTCATTGGGCCGACATTACGCACAAGACAATGGTTAGGATGCGTCGAATGCAGTACTATTGCCGACTGGGATTGGCGTGGATGCAGGCTGCACATTCATCATCATCATCAGCATCGTCGTCGTCGTCGTCGTTGCTGTTTTTTAGTACCACATGTAGCAGCAGCTTCTCAACCTTGGATTTCAAAAACAGACTGCCCGGGAATCATGTTTGTCGCTTCTCTACCACCTCCTCGTCGTCATCATCCGCTGATCAAAATGGGAATGCGTCGAGTAGTTTTGACGCTGCATTGTTTTCACAGAATGTGCGAAAAGCCTTTGCAAAGCTCGATGACGTGTCTTCGTTTTACTCGTCGCAGGATTTGTTTCATAGACTGGAAATGCTGTCCAAGCGGATCAGCCAAGGCAGCCAGGAGGATCTGTGGAAAGATCCTGAAAAGGCGCAGGAAACCATCAGAACGCATGCACAGCTGGAATCACAAGTTCGTCAATTGGACAGCTTTTTCGCCGAGCTGACGGAAATCCAAGAAATGATCAGCATGATTACGAGAGAGCAGGATGCATCGCTGGAGGAAGCGTCATTGTTGGTTCAGGAACAGTTGGACAAGTTTCGGAATTGCAGTCGGGGTATTGATCAGCTGCACGTCCAGACGCTTCTGACAGGACCGTACGATCTCCTGCGCGGCTGCTTCTTGGAGATTCATGCAGGGGCCGGTGGTACCGAGTCGTGCGATTGGACCGAGATGGTGTGCAACATGTACCAGCAATATTGTGGAAAATCAAGGCGGTTTTCTTGCTCAATCGTGGACCGGCGCCCTGGAGAAACAGCGGGCATCAAGTCGGTCACGTTGCATGTGGAGGGCGAGTGTGCGTATGGGTTCTGGAGACAAGAAGAAGGAGTCCACCGGCTAGTGCGAATGTCCCCGTTTGATTCTTCCGGAAAAAGACATACCTCATTTTCGTCCGTCTCTGTCTATCCAGATCACACTTCTTCATCAGCCCCGTCTCGATCGTCGTCCTCCTCATCCTCAACGGCACCGACACCCGGTTTTGTGCAGGTTCCGCAAGTCCAAGAATCCGATCTGCGAATTGACACATATCGTGCAGGAGGCGCGGGAGGCCAGCATGTCAACAAGACCGAGTCTGCGGTTCGAATCACCCACATTCCGTCTGGTCTTGTGGTGACCTGCCAGAATGAACGTTCGCAGCATCGCAACAAGGCAACCGCAATGGCAATGCTCCAGTCTCGACTGCAGAAACTCAGAGACTGCCAGGTCGCATCAGCAAAACAGCAGCATGCTGCTGAATTGGGAGACAATGCATTTGGCAACCAAATCAGATCCTATGTCTTGGCTCCGTATCGACAAGTCAAGGATCTTCGAACGGGTGTCACCATCACCAATCCACAGGCGCTTTTGGACGGCGATCCCGAGCTCCTCGAATCGCTTGTCAATGCGGCCATGAAGGAAGGCTAAGGATGTTTTTCCTCGTAAAAAACTGGTACCGGAATCGTTCACGCTTTTCACAGCACCAACGTTCGTAGGCGGGGGGTTATGATCATCTGTTGTAAAAACCAAAATGGCGTTTTCATTAGCAGCGGCTCATTAAAGCGGAAAAAAAAGGGGCTCGGAACCCTAGGCTAGGGTTGCTTTTGATTGCAGACCGCCACGATAATTCTCCTCGACTAAATGGAGACGGCCGAGGAAAAAAACCAGCAAAGAGGTTTCAATTTCTGCGTTTGTTTTCTTCCTAGCTTTGTGCATCGTTCTCCCTCACACAAACAATGGAAAACCAGCCAGCCAAGTTCTGCCGTGTCGTCAAGATCCTCGGCCGCACCGGTTCTCGAGGTGGTGTCACCCAGGTCCGTGTCCAGTTCGTCGACGACGCATCCCGCTCTATCATCCGCAACGTCAAGGGACCGATCAAGGAGGGAGATGTTCTCACTCTGCTCGAAACTGAGCGTGAAGCCCGCCGCCTCCGCTAAGCCCCCAGACTTGCAGGCACATTATTCGCGACACTTCGATTTCTAGATGTTTTGTTCGTTGGTGTACAAGTTTGTCGATATTTTTGTTTTGTTCATTTTTTTATATTAATCATGTTATTTAATATCAGTATCCTCCATCGCTTTTCTTTTCCTGTTTTTCATCGTGGTTTTCGGCGTATTTCTCTGTGGTATCGCGCAGTGTTGGTGCTGCTGAAGAGGTTGGAAGACCGTTTTTTCCCCATCTCCCCATGTTGACGCGTTTTGGTTGTGCTGTCGCTGAGTCGCTTGCTTGTTGTCATCCGATGGACTTGTTGCATTCATGCATGGCTTTTCTTCCGCTCTTGCATGCAGTGCTTCGTTAATTGGAGTGTTGCAGACTGAGAATCACGTCTTTCCCTTGGAATTCTGCTCTCTCCTTCCGACTTGCATTCTGTTCTCTGCACATCCACGAAAGAACACACAACACACACGATACTTGACACACGACATCTATTCACACGAAAAAAGCATTGCTCACCAAACCAAAAACAAAACAGACAAACAAACCAAAAAAAAAACACTTTATAAACACACTAGGAAAAACGGGCCACCTTGGAAGCTGGACCCGACACTGCCGAGTCCTGTTCATCGAGAGGCCGCTTGCGATCTGCAATCCGATCCTCGGGTGTTTCGGCAGGTTTGGGTGTCTTAACGGTGCTCGCTGGATCAGGATCAGGATCTGCAAAGTCAAGATCGACAAATCCAGTCGCCTCGTCTTCGTCGTTGGCGTCACCGAGCAGAAATTCAATCATTTCGCGCTTTCCACTGGATTCCTCTCGTGTCTCCACTTGCTGTGCCTTGCCAGCGTCGTATACCGCTGCTTGAACCATGCGTTTCTGCCTGGCACGTAGCATGACCCGCTGTTCAATGGTTCCGCGAGCAACAAGTCTGTACACAGTAACCTGTTTCGTCTGGCCAATACGGTGCGCACGATCCGTCGCCTGCTCATCGCTTGTTGGATTCCAATCGTGATCAAAGAATATCACAGTGTCGGCCGCAGTAAGAGTGATACCTAGGCCTCCAGCGCGTGTGGAAAGCATAAACAAGAAGATGTCGTCTCGAGTCTGGAAATCATGCACACGATCTCGACGCTCCGAAACCGCAGTGGAGCCGTCCATGCGAAGGAAGACATAGCCTCTTGCGTGAAAATAGTCGTCCAAGATATCCATCATGCGAGTCATTTGGCAAAAGACAAGAGCCCGGTGACCTTCGCGCGCAAGTCGAAGCAACAATCGATCAATCATAATCATCTTACCAGAGTAAAAGATCAGCTTTCGCAGCGACGGAAATCGAATCAGATGCGATCGACGATTCAGCACTGCGGTTGCAACTCGACAGCCCAGCGCGACTTCAGGCCATAGTGATTCCACTGCAGTGATGCGATCCTTGTGAGAGAATGCAGCATCCCGGTAATTCACTCGGAATGTGCCACCATATGGAATCAGCGAAGACGTCAACAGCGACAGCATGAATGGATGCTGCTCCAACCAACACGTCGATTGGACAAGAAATCGCCGATCCGAAACGATCATCCGAGCCGGATACGCTTGCACTTTCGGAGTGCAAAGATGAGTCAGAATGTCATCGCAGAAAGAAAGCGCCTCCGCCCGCGCTCGCTTTCGTACGCCAATTGTGGAGGGTCTCGTGGTATGCTCCTCAATCCATGCATCCGCAACGAACAGCAAGTCTTCATACATTGCACGAGTTTCGCGTGTGAATGAAATATCGGTCGCCTTGGAGCGAGACAGTCTCAATGCTGGAAGCTCATCTCTTCCGTTATCCGAACGCGTAGACATCATCTTGGCGTTCTTGCGAGCGTAGCTGACAAAGGATAAAATCTGCAATCGGGGATCCGAAATCTGAAGACAGCAGTCTTCAATGCAAACTCTGTGACGAACATAGGCGGGCGGCATACGATAGGTTCCAAATGCACTTTCTGCAGGCGGCGTCGACAGACGACGAGCACGAAAGAAATCGTACGGAGAAATGGAAAATAGACTGTCAAAAGGGGTGAACATCGTACTAAATTGCAGGACAACAGTTCGCGGGACCAGCAACTCAATCTTATCGTCACTCTTTCCCATGAACAATGGAGATCGTACTGGCTCGTGCTCGAACAGTGAGGGGTGGTTGCACACCTTGCGTAACTGCATTACCATATTCATCAATTCGGAGTCCTTTTGTGCAGCAACAGTAACCTTTGACTGCATCAAAATCCTCTTCTTCAAGTGCTCGTACAGCGCAACCTGCATCGGGGTCAGTTGGCACGAAACTTGCAATTCCACCTTCGGCGCCATCTCAGACTCGACATCGCGCTTAATGCGGCGAAGCATAAACGGCTTCAAAATTGCCTGCAATTTTTCAACCTGGTCTGTTCTGATTTTCGATGTTTTCACGGCTTGGGCTTCAATGTCTTTTGCAAACCACTGGGCGAACTCATCGTGCGATTCGAACAGCGTTGGCATTATGAAATGCAACAAGGCCCACAGCTCAGCCATGTTGTTTTGAATGGGAGTGCCCGTAAGCAGCAAGCGATTTCGAGAGTGGAACCGCAGAAGGGTCTGCCAACGTTGTGAGGCAGAGGATTTGATGGCATGCGCTTCGTCGAGCACAAGATACTGCCAACCAAGTTTTCCGAAGTACTTGTCATCATCAACAACAATTTTGTACGATGTGATGACAACATGAAAAGGAGAATTACGTTGGTGAAGACGCTCGTCATTCCAGGACCTTCGAAGAATCTTCCGATCGCGAGCAGGTCCCCAGTACGGCAGAGTCCTAAGAGATGGACAGAATCGCGCGAGCTCCTGTTGCCAGTTGTGAAGCGTCGCCGTTGGAGCGATGATCAGGAACGGACCCCAGAGGCCTTTGACGGTTGCCAAATGATTCAGGAAACAGATCGTCTGAATTGTTTTGCCCAGGCCCATTTCATCTGCAAGGATACCATTAATGCCTTGGTCATACAAAGAAACAAGCCACTGAACTCCTTTTCGTTGATACGGCTTCAGCTCGCCTTTGAAATCCCCTAGACTGATTGGGGCCATATCCGGTTCTTCCGGTTCAATGACAGCATGTTTGGAGTCGTGCGGGTCCAGCGGCTTCTCAGCATACCCATCAAACTCTTCCAAATGTCCTATGTGATTCTCAATGATGCGCGCAGCTTCCATCTGTGCCTCGGCTTCATCGGTTCCTTCCAGTTGCACAACACCACTAACCTGGCTTCCAGCAGAGGCTCCAACTTTCTTTGCCATGAAATGTGAAAAAATCTCTGTCTGTCTAAGCAAGAAATTGAGCTTCTTTTGCTGTCTCGTCGCTTCGCGTTCTTCTTCTTCACGTCGCATTCGGTCTGTGGTTTCCTTGTCCACCTTTCTCTGGGCCTCTGCAGCAGACTTTTCATTCCGCTTCCACGCAAACACAAGATCCCTGGCGACTCTTTTGGCGCGCGTAACTGCATCCTTTTGGGCCCTCCTAACATTTGTTGCTCTCTTTGACTGCTCTTTTCGAACATTGTGAGCGGTCCGTTTGGCGGCGGCCAACATATTCGAATACCGCTGAAAATTCGACTTGTACCAGTTCGGAATCTCAACGCTTGCAATGAGTTTCCACGACGCGGAGACGCGCGCCGCAACGGACTCGAGCTGTCGAGCCCTGAAACTGCGGATGTCGTCTCTCATTGCCTGGGTGCTTCTCTTTGCTTCCGCTTCCATATCAGCAATGGTCAACACGCTGTTCGGAGTACTGTTCCACAGATTCGGCAAGGCTTCGACGCCCAGCTTCGGCCCACTACGCGACAGAGGTTGCAGATGGGAGCGCACAGCCTGTTGCACCGAATGGGATTGCAGCAGCGAAAATTCCAGAGCAAACGAGTCCCAGTGATACGCAGCAGGCAACTTCCAGTCCACCGATCCCAACTGATCCCACAGTCCAGATGAAACTGTGGTTGGCCACGCAGAGGGCAGTGCGACGGGCACTGTGTCGGATCCAAAATAAAGCTGCATCCTCGTTTTCCGGCTTGCACCAAACATTTTTTGCCGGCCTGCATTCAGTCTTTTCAGTCGTCTGATCTTGTCCACTGCCGTCACAAGATCCTTGAATTCGAACTTCAAACTAGGCTTCTTGTCTGCCTTTTCAGGCTGATTAGGGTGTGACTGCTGCCTCTCGTGCTGCTGCAGCACAATTGCCGCAGTTCGATCCACCATCCAATTGTAATACGATTCCAAGTCCGCGTAGTAGCCTTCATTTGTTTTCGCAGCAATAAAACCCAACCAGTTTCGATACTCTTCTTCGTCGCTGTCACGCGAAGCTGGCTTTTCCTTCTGTTCACTCCACAGCTGAGCAACGAGTGCATTTCCATCCGAACCGAGCTGAGGAACACTTGTTGAAACCGGTTTCCAATCGTCCTTCCGCACAGCCAGCAAGATGCCATTCTTTGAGAACCCCGGTCCGTACCCCGCATTTCGCTTCCCGCCGCCATCCATTCCCTCATCGGATGCTGTCTTTGGCGCTGACCCCGCAGCACTGCTGCCGCCTGCGCTCGCACCTTTCCTCTCCCTGCTTTTAGAAGGCGCGTTCGACGCCGAGCCTCTCAAATGCCCAGCAGAAGGCCCCCCTGCCTGATGACCGTTACTTGAACCAGCGCTGCTGTTCTTGGCACCCGCATAAAATGCGTTCGCCGCAATATTCCTTGATTTCGGCACGGGTCCGAGGTGGTCTGAAGCATCATCACCACCACCACCGCCACCACCACCGCCACCGCCACCGCCACCGCCGCTTCTGCCATTTACGTGATTTGCAGCCGTGAGACTATGCGACAGCGAAGACTGAGAGTTGGAGAGCAAAGAACGGGCAGTCGGCAGCGTGCGAGAACGACTACTTTTTCTCGAAGACGTCTGCACCCCTCCACCACCAGCAGCAAGAGTAGGAGCAGGAGGAGTAACCACCGAAGAAGACGAAGAAGAAGACGAAGAAGAAGACGAAGAAGAAGAAGAAGAAGAAGGAAGGGCAGTCACCTCCGTTTGATTCGTTGTCGACATGGACTCCTTTTTGCCGTCCTGTTTGTTGCCTGTGCGACGACACAACAACAACAACAACAACAACAACAACAACAAGAAGAAGAAGAAGAAGAAGAAAAATGAGAATCAACCAGGAGCAAAAGAGGGAACACACGAAAGAAGAAAGAGAGAAAGAAAAGGGGGAAAACAAAAGAAAAGAAAAAGAAAAGAGATGGAGCGAGTGTTAGTTTGAGAGAGAAGATGTGAATAAGGATCGGAAAAAAAAAAGGAATCGATGAAAAAAACCAATAATAATAAATAAAATAAATAAAATAATGACCATTAAGAACTTTACGAGGTAATAATAATAATAATAATAATCTCCATTGGTGGGGGTTTGTTTTGTAATGGGGCAAAGGGAACCCAAAAGGAATCAAAAGACCAAGAGCAGGAGAAAAAACAGGAGACACAATCGAGTGCGCTGCAGATTTTTCAAATTTTAAATTAAAAAATATATAATTAAAAGATAATAAGAATAAGAAAACTGGGCTTCTTGACCCAAAAAGGCAGCACGGAAAAAAAGCCGCCATCAAAAGAAAAGCCAAAGAGAGAGAGAGAGAGAGAGAGAGAGAAAAGAGATTACAGAGGGCGGGGAAAAATGGATCGGAGAAAAAAAAATAAAAATCAAAATAAAGAATTTCCCGCTCTCGAACTCGCGACCTTTTTGCAGAGGGGGAGAGACAGAGTTGAGGCCTTGAGGGTAGATATGAAAAATAAAAAGAGGCGCGCATTTCTGTTTCCCAACGATTCCTTTCTTTCTCTCCTTTCTTTCTTATTTATTAATTAATTTAATATTGATTTTAAAACATTGATTTTTCTCTCTCTCCCTCCTGGTAATTGTGTTTTTTCTTTCGCTTTTGGATACTCGTACGTACTGTCGCGGTGTCTACTGCCCGTTCGTGCATTCGTTGGCATTCATTCGCATCAACCGCGCATCCGCTGCATTAACCGCGACAGACAAGAAGGAACAGCTGGACACGCGGGACAGGGGAAAAAAAGATGAGTGATCTTGAAAGCGAATCTTTGCTGGTTCCAAAGACAACAGTGGCTGCGATTTTGAAAGACTCGTTGCCTGAGCATATGCGCTGCGGAGGAGACACAAAGGATCTGTTGACGTTGTTATGCACACAGTTTATCCAGCAGATTGCATCCGAGGCAAATGAACTTGCGGATAACGAAGGCAAAAAGACAATAATGCCGTCACATGTGCTGGGGGCTCTGGAATCCATGGGGTTTTCTGGACCCGACTGGGATGAAGAAATCCGGAAAGCTGGAGATGTGTCGAAGCAAGCGCATTCTATCAAGGCAAAGAACTCGGCAAAGTCGAAATGGAAGAATCAGACCATGACGCAGGAGGAACTGCTTGCGGAACAAGAAAGACTGCATGCTCGAGCATTGGCGTTCCAGAATCTGGAACAGCATCTTGGACATGGTCATGCAGCTCTCGAGATCGACTCCGTGGCCTCCTCAAGCACGACGGCTGCGGGCAAGGAGTCTGCCCGTATTGGTGGTGGTGGTGATGGTAGTGCCGACGCGGATGCAGATGGTGGTGGAATCAATTTTGATGAAGACTGAGAAGACTTTCATGACCGATCGTCCGTTTCAGGATGTTTTCATTGATCATAATGGAGAGGAGGGAGAAGGAAGCACAAGGAAGTCTGTTTGTCATAATTTATTTTGACATGGGTGCCATCGTCGACGAACCAGGCATGGCAGGCATTGATATCCCCCGCCTAAGTTGCTCGAGCTGTATCTGTGTGGAGCGAAGATCGGAGATATCTCGGCACACTCCAACAACATAGTATTCCGTCTCGTCTTCGCCGAACACGATTCCAAATCTGCTTTTCTTTGTCATGAAGTACTTGTCTCCGACCTTGATGTTGCTTTCCACCACCCTGCCAGTTCGCAACACAACCTGTTCTTCTGCATCGCGGTTCAAGGCATCCAGCAAAATCGGATCTGCATTCAGCAAAGACTGGAAGGCCTCATTGTACACAACGAGGAGATGGTTCGAGTCCTTGACGAATATCGGGTCCGGCATGTTGTCCAAAATGGACTCGAGCAGTTCGCGAGCTGCCATAGCATCTTCATGCTGCTCCTGAAGCTTCTTGTGTGCTGCTTTGAGCCGCCGTTTGACTTCCAGCAAATACTTCTTTTCATCGTGGTGGAAAGCTTCGACGATCATAGCGAGGACCAGATCAAGCACAAACAAGTCAACAATGACAAGGAACAGGATGAAATAGATCCAACCATAGGGGTATTCCTGGAGTACGCTGTTGGAGATTTCGTAGTATTTGTGACTGAACATGACAATAGAAAGCGAGAAGCAAGTCGTCGAAAACGTCCCAAAATAGTGAGGGGCATACCTGGAGAATGCAAACGTGCCAATAATAGCAAAGATGAAAAACACAAGGAATGCCGACAAGAGTATCCAATAAATCTCGGCAATGGTGTTGCGAAGAAAAATAAATAACCGGTTCGTTCGGACGAACAATCCAAATACGCGAAACACGCGCACAGAGAGGAAAAACCCCAGAAATGCATATGCAACCTTGCTGTCTCGGGCGTCAGTACCATATCCAAAAATTGGAAAAATAACAAATTCCAGGTACGTGTATGCGGACCCCGTGAAGACAAAAACATCAAAGACATTCCAAGCATGACGAAAGAACGACAGCGCTGCTTGCTTCTTTGAAAACAGAGTCGACTTTGTCGCAGTGCGAAAATGAAAAAAGAAATTCAGCAAAATCAAGGAAAATTCGTGGCACAACAACAGAAACATAACCACTGCAACGAAAATAGGCGGCTGTGCAGCGACCGTTGTCTCTGCCTGGTGGATCCCCTCCGCCTCATACAATGGTGATTGGAGCCACAGCACAAGCATGAGAAGCTGGAGAGCAAGTGCGAAGCAATGAAGGGAGCGTGCAATCTCCTTCTGGCTCCGTTGAATCCTGCGACGGACACCAAAACGGCTCCGACGATAAAATTCAGCAGACCCAGGCTCTGCATTTGATTCCGCAAAAGTGCGCGGCGCGTTATTGTACGCAAACAACGTGCTGTCCTTTTGCGGCGCATTGAATTCTGGCTGAACTCCTCGATCACCCACTGCGTCGCTGGGATGATGATGTTCAGCGCGGCCACTCTTGTGACGCTTTTGGCTTCCGTCCATTTCCCAATCTCCAGCAAACGAACTTGCATGTTTGCCAGAAGTGGGCGATTCCGGCTTACTGTTGTGGCTGAAATCAAATGACCAGGACTGGCCATTGTGCGGTGGGTGTCCGACGTCGTTATCATTAACAATATCAGTGGCGTCATCAGCATCATCACGATTCTTTAAACGATCACGATACTTTTCTTCATGGTCCTCATCCTGTCTACCGCGATTCGTAGCATGCGGCTTCACAGCCCGCTTGCGCATGTCACTTGTCCTTCCTGTGACGTACTTCTTGGTAATTTCATGAAACGACAAAGAAGACGAGGGAACGATGCCGGCGCTGCTTGTACCGCCAGGAATGAGAGGGCGTGTGGACGAAACTTCCGACGGACCTAGCACCTCTGGAGATTCGTAGGCAGAAACAGAAGGAGCAGTAGGAGCCGCTGAGGCAGATTCACCTGGCAATTCAATGGGCGGCGGTCGCACGCTGACGGATGACGAAGATGCGGAATGGCCAGAAGTCAACGCCGAGCCAGACGACTTGGATCCGGAGACGCTTCGATCCACATTTCTAGTAGAGCGGTCAGTTTCACCATGAAGACGATGATGCAGCTCCTGGTGGTCCACATCAACCCGGGCACCGTCATCAGCAACTCCAATCGATTTGCCTATACCGACTTGTTCGCCCACAGAGCTTCGCGCATGGGCGGTTCCCCCAGAGACTCCTCTCGCCTCTGCTGCAGATGCTTCAAGTTGCTGTTGTTGATGCAGTTGCAGCAAGTGTTGTTGCAGGATCGACATGCTTCTTGACTTCAGTGGCTCTCGACTTGGTCGGATCGGAAAAGCCTTTCTCTTTGCAGATACGGAGACTCTGCGCTCCGATTCTGCAAGGGGTGGCGAGATATGGTAATCCAGAACGCGCAGATCTTCCACAGTCGACGCATTCCCAGCCGCACCAGCCTCTCCCGCCTCTACGACACCGACACCGGCACCGGCACTCGTACTTGGGTCAGGACTCAGCTGCAGGGAAGCGCCAACCGGAAACTGCGACGCACCCAAGCTTGTGATTCTTCTCAGTACACTCGCTGGTTGAGTTGTGACTCCAGAAAACGACAATGCATTGTGGCTACTGGAAGCACTGTCGTGCAAACCGAGCGTAGGTGCATGCTGTGGAGCAAAAGAGCTCTTGTTTGAAACAAACGAAGACGAGCGCCGTCTGTTCAAATTCTTGCCATCGCTCGCGTTTCCGTCATTTCCACCCGACTTGTAATGCGGATTATGAAGGAAGTGGGGGTTGAGACGAGGGTTGAGATGGAGAGGAGAAGGAGGCGGAGAACGGCTGTCAGCAAAACGACTGTCTAAAACGACTTCACTTTCGTCGTAACCATCCGAATCGTCAAGATGACCGGGAGGGAGACGCTCGGAATCATCCGAGTCATCCTGGGCATTTCGTTTGGATTCGCTGCCGCCTTTGCCCTTCTTTCGACTTTCAGAAAGATGAAGGAAATCGTCTCGATTCCACATCAAGGATTGTCGATGAATGGAGAACGTTGCGTCGAGAGCATCGTCAATCGAAGAGTCTTCTTCAGTTTCAGTTTCCGCTTCCCCCTCTGTCTTGGAGCCATACTTCTTGTTTTGAACCGATTCTCTACGGCTGCCGCGCGCAGACGAACTGCTTGACGACAGAGACTCTGGATCCATACGGAGGCCGCAGGGAAACACCACCAAGGGAAACGCAACAACCACAGCAAATCACAATGCACCCCCACACACACTCGCACACGCACAATAAAACAAAAAGTACAGTAAACACAAGGACACAATAAAAAAGCAAAGGCAAAAACATTAAAAAATATTAAAAAACGATGTTTTTGGGAAAAAAGAAAACATCAGGAAATCGACAGAGCCGCTGATTAATAACACGTCATTGTCGTGCATACGGAAGTATGCATAAACAGACACCGTCAATACTGGCCGACACTGGCACGTTTGTTTCACAGGGAATTCGTGCTGACGCACGCACAGGCTCCGCATTTTCGACACTCTTTAACGCAACATCCGTAGCCATTTATTCTATCATTCGTTGGTTTCACTCTTTTACTCAAATATGGGCGTGAGTGCGCTGGGATGACGCATTCGCCTACGCCTACGCCGCTCGATGCCAGGGCCTCCTAGGTCCCGCAGACCTCCTAAGAGACCACGTGTCACTACGCCTACCGCCTCTTCCTTTCGCATCTCCAGGTGCATCAATCGCTGCAACTGAGGACACGAAAGCGCCTGCTGCTAGGGCCGTCAGAATCAAAATGCACCCTTCTCAGGAACAACGTGCCACGCCGAGAAAGTGGCTTGGTGCGGAGTACACGTCCAAAACGTGCGGGCGCTGCGGTGAGATCCATGCACGTCGAGGCGCGGAAGCAGCAAAGTGTTTGCATGTCCCGCGTGTAGCTCACCGATTGATCGAGATTGGGAACGGAGCGTGGGGCATTTATCTGAAGCACGCCGTGAGGCGTGTTGGGGCCTATCCCCTTCGCGGCAACGGGATGCAGGATTGAATATGCATGTCTATTCGTAGATGTGCACGTTCAGTGTATAATGTAGGCACTGTCTTTCGACACATGATTGCGTGCAACATGCGGGCTGACAGGTCCGACATCCAAAGGCTTTTTGGGATGCGAACTCCGGGAGAAATTGCAGGTTTGAAGAGGAGTTTGTTTTGTGACAGCGCAAGCGGGAAACGTGACTTCCGTCGGTGGCTTGTCCATCAGACATCCACGAGAGATTGTCCAAGAAAGGCTATCGTGATAGCGGCGCATCCAACCTTGTTGCCTCAACCCAGCAAGTTTTTTCTGACGACTTCTCTGGAATTTTGGGTTGGGGCCTTTTCCTGGGCCTCGTGCGCGAAACTTTTCCATTTAAGCCACCAAAGGCCAAAATCCAACACCACCACTATCCGTTTCCCTCCCTTCTTTCTTTTGATTTCCTTCCTCTTTTCCTTCTCTCCTTTCTTCTTTCAAATACTGTTCTCCTTGTCCTTCTTCATTCTTTATTCATTCATTCTTCTTCTTCTTCTTTTCTGTTTCTTGTTGTCTGCGGAACATTGTACATACAAGGGTGGTGAAAAAACAAAACAAACAACAACCAACAAACCAGTGGGACAGGATATTGGAAAGGGAAATAATGTCGTATGAAGGGTTCAATGTCAAGAGCATGGGATACTACGCCCCTTACTCCGGACCGTCGTTTCTGAACTCTATATTTGACTCGAATAATTCGTCATCTTCTTCGTCCTTGTCGTCCTCGTCTGCCTTGGATCCAAGCAACAGCAGCAGCAGTAGTAATAGTAATAATAGTAGCAGTAGCAGTGATGGTAGCAGCAGTAGCAGTAGTAGTGGTATTAATTGCAGTATCACTGGTATTAGTACTGGTAGCAGTATTGGCAGCGGAAATGTGAATATCATTAGTAGTAATAGTAGCAGTAATATTGGGAGCAACACCAACTTTATTAGTAGTAGCAGTAGCAGTACTCGTAGCAGTACTCGTAGTAGCAGCGCAAACAGCAGTACAGATAGCTCTCCGCTGCTTGAAGCCCTCCGGAACCAGCCTTCTTCCGCAACTGGCAATGTTTCGAGTTCAGAACTTGGAGCTGGAGCTGGAGTTGGAGTTGGAGCTGCGGAGGTATACGATGTGCGATATCCTTATGGGTCCGAAATCTCGCAGCAGTTTGTGTCGTCCTTCTATCAGCGTCAACATAGCCGGAATGCTTCTGCTCCACAGTACCTACCTGCAGGAATGGATGATCAGTCGCATGGTTACCAGCATTCCCAGCATTCCCAGCATTCCCAGCATCCCCAGCATCCCCATCATGGCCAGCGAAAACTGGTTCCAAATGCCAGCTATGAATATGCGCATTATCCACCGACACAGTATTCTCAATATGCGCAGCAGCAGCAGCAGTTCGTTGTTCCCAATCGATCCGCAAACTCCCTTTCGGCTCCGAGTGCGAATTCTGGATATTACCGAAACTCGGTCGATGGTTCCGATGCGTACGCAATGCAGTTTCACTCCATGCATGAGCCACAGCCAGTACAGAATTCTCTCAGACTCCGTGGAATGCAGCAGCAGCAGCAGCAGCAGTATGGCAGTGCGGGAAACGCTCGTTTGAATACTGGAAACGGAGGCCTACTGGCACAACAACCTATGATGCAACAATATTCTGGGGGACAAGTGATAGCACAGCATTCTTTCCATCAGCATCAACAACAGCAGCCCGTTTCTCTGGGAGTCCATTCAGGTTCGCAGCTGTCGCATCAGCAGATGGGTATGCATCTCGGTCCTCAACAACAGCGTCATCCGAATCAACACCAAGGACATCATCAAGGCCAGCCGCACCTTCAGCCGAGCCATCGTCATCAAGGTCGTCATCATGGACACCAGCATCACCAGGGTCATGGTGGGGTGCACGTGCAGCAAGCACCGCCGCAGCCACAGCCACAGCCACAGCCACAACCACAGTCACAGTCACAGTCACAGTCACAGTCACAGTCACAGTCACAGTCACAGTCACAGTCACAGTCACAGCAGTTTAAACCGGAACGTCACATCTTTTTCAACAAGGACTTTTCAGGCTTGCTGATCAAGAATGCAAAGTTGATTGGACAAAAGTGCTCTGCGTCCGTTTGGGTTGATGCAGAAAAGGGAATCGTGACGATTCGCGGAGTAGGGGCACCGGCCGAACGTGCAGAAATAGCAGTCCGCAACTTACTTGCGCAAGCTGCGTTTCCTAGACGAGTGTTTTTCCATTATGTGTACGACCATATTCCCGAGCACGCAATTGACGAGTCGAGTATGCTCGTTGAATTTGTTCCTGCCGGCACTTCAGGGACGGATGACTACGACTCGCTTTCTGGAAAGGTTGATTGTTTCTTGCGTTTTGCGAACCGCAATGTCTCGTTTTCAGCAGATCCGTTGCTGGACGATCGCCTTGTGGAAGAGCATGTCAATCGACGCGTCAGTGAATGTATGCAGGCGATCCAGCCTTATGCACAAGCGTTGTTCAGTGAGGGTGGAGTTGTTGGAGCGGGTGGCGCCGGAGCAAACGGTTCCGGAGGTGGCGGAATGTTTGATGACGACATCCGCACACCACTGGCAGATGTTGTGAACGTGCAGATTCGCATTGGATATCTCCGGTATCGTGTATCTCAAAACATGGTTGGGCGAACGTACACGCTGAAGGAAGTCCGCGAGCTGTTGGAACGAGACCGCCAAATTGACATGCACATTGACTACAAGTTGCGTGACAACAAGTTCACGCAGTTGCATCATTTGCTCAATACATTGCCGGATGTTCCTTCTGGCAACAATTCTGGAATCGAGGCGTCGTTCCCATTCGATACGTCAACGCTGAGTGTTCTTGCTGGACCGACTGAGCGAGATGGTCCGTCGAACTCCGATCACAGCGGGTACGATGAACCACTGCCGTCAATGCCTTATCAGAAAGGCGGTAGCCGCGGTGGTGGATCTTCCTCTGCTTCGGTTTCTGCTCCAATGCTGGAACGCCAGGGTCCTTCGATCTTGTCACACGAAAGAAAGCTTCGTGCGGGTCGGCGGTATGCCATCGAACGTGGACAGTTCGTTAAACTCTTCTTGCACCATCGGTACCGAGCCCCGCACAAGCAATGTCACATCAACTTTTCTCTTGAGGAAGATTCAAATACCCGAGCAGTAACTCGGTGGGAGCCCATTTCGTCGGTTCCTGGTGAAGATGTTGCGCGCACATTGTTTCAGGTCTTCCATGTTCCAATAGGCGATGCTCTTGGATTGTGTGTCGAAGTCAAGGGGAAGACCCCTGGTCAGATTCACGCAGCGCAGTCATCCACAGGTCCGGTGGTTCCTTCGGGGAAGAAGGAGAGTCCACCGCCATCATCCTCGTCGTCGTCCGCGTCTGCGAACGATGCGGGTTCGGCGTTGTCTTCGAATTCCATGTTTGAACAGGCGCTGCACAGCTTCCGCTGCGCAGTCCGCTTCTCTCGAGATGGCTTCCCCGTGGCATCGCCAGACGCAGTTTTTGAAGTTGGGGCCCAGCGATCCAAGGACACGGATGCTTTTGTGAACCCGACAACTGGCGTTACATTCTCGCTTTCCAAGATTCGCCAGTTTCGAGGAGGTGTGGAGGAGCGCGGACGGTGCGAAGTTGCTGGACATGCTGCATTCTTCAAAGAAGCTTGTCGATGCTGGGATGAGAACGGTGTCAAGGTCAAGGCTGAGCACTTGACAATGAGTCTGTTGATGGACTGTGTGGACAAGTGTCTTCGTGAATCGTATTCTCTTCTTGTCCGATCTGGCGATCTTCCATCGATGTAATACCGCTGTATTTGATTATTTTGATTTCCCTGCCCAGTGTCTCGTGGAGTTCACTTCTTCTTCTTCTTCTTCTTCTTCTTCTTCTTCTTTCTTCTTCTTCTACTACTACTACCACCACTACCATTATTTTTACTACTACTGTCTTTCTCTCTGTCCTTCGTCTGCGTGTTCTTTGTATATGTTGCTGTTCAGTATTTGTTTAATTTGTTGTCGATGCTTTAATGTGTCGTGGAGAAGATTATCGCCGCCTTTGCGATACTGTCTTTTGAAAATGGATGAAGCTCTTTGTGTACGTTTTCGCAATGTATTGATGTGTAACTGCGTTCTTTTGTGTTGTCAAGTTGTTGGATGTTTGCTTTCGCTCTAGGTAATTTCTGTTTTTGCCTATTTGCTACGTATCTTGTGCTGATCATGTCTCTCTATTTGCTGGATCTTCGTTTTGCGATCATGTTTGTCTACTTCCCCTTCCGTTGTGTATTTGTGTATTTGTTCTTGTTCCTTCCCCTCATTCCTGTCTTCGTGACCTGCAGTTCCTGCAGTGCTGAAACTGCTTGCGTTCCTTGTTCCTGCAGATCAGTCCAACGTGGCTTTTTTTTTGGTTGCCACAGACTTAATGTATATGTTTTGCCTTCGTCTTGGTGCCGAAGCAAGAAGAAGCGAGCTGTTGTTTTGTTCTTGCGTTTTTCTCCTCGACACAACGACTCGCAAGCTTTTCCGGTTCCGGCGGCTGCATGTTTGTTTGTTCCAAAAGGAATGATGCATATATGCATGGCCTGTGTGCGTCCTGAATTTCCTCTTTTCTTCTTCATGGTAAGAGTCCGGTTGATTATGTGGTAAGAGGGAACAATAAATGTTTGTAGAGGGGAAAAAGAGAGTAAATGTTTTTCCTGTTCGTTGTGGACGTCAAGGAGAACGGCACATCTTTTCTCCCCGTCATCTTCTTCCGTTTTCCGACACATACGTGTTCTTTTTCGAGTCTTTCTTTTACTTCGCTGCATAAGATCATGGCCGCCTACTTTGCACATCGCTCGGAAAGTGCTTCCTCGGTGATGTCGTCCTTGTCCTGGAAGTCCAGCACATGTGTGAGATCCAAGGTGGTTGTGACAGCGTGCTTCAGGCGGGTATACATCATGGACAGCTGTGTATTTCCGCCAGCTGGAGAGTAAAACACAAGGGCCAAAGGATAGGAGACACGACCGTCACCACGGTCGACCTTGAGAGAAAGAAGCACAAAACGCGGTGCGGCCTCCGGAAGCGTCTTTCGCAAGTCCGCAAATGTCTGGATTCCCTCTGCTGATACTCCGTCGTCAAGCTCAACTTGTTGCGTCTGTCGATTCACGCGCAGAATCAGTACCCCGAATGGACTGCGGCTCACTCGGAATTTTTGGAACGCGTCAACCACAGGCTGCGTAACCTACATTACATTGACGCATCGTTCATCACAACAACCAACAACCAACAACCAACAAACAAAAACAAAAGAGAAAGTGAGTGAGAGAGAGAGAGAGAGAGAGAGAGAGAGAGAGAGAGAGAGAGAGAGAGAGAGAGAGAGAGAGAGAGAGAGAGAGAGAGAGAGAGAGAGAGAGAGAGAGAGAGGAAATGCACGAAGTTAGCGATCTGTATCACGGTTACTCCTTTTTCTCTTCTCAGAAAAGTTTGGCGATTTGGACTCAATAGAAATAGAATTACATACAGTATCCGTCATTGTTGTTGGAAGTGAACTTTGAAGCAGAAACAGTGAATTCATGCAGCAGTGCGTTTCCTCAGTGCTTAAAGAGAAGGAAACAAAACGAGAAAGAGAAAACTCCCCCAATGCGTGGGAGCATTTTCTGCCGTTTCCGTTTTCCCTTGCCTAGACGAGGTTCGACTTTGTCGACGCGGCTACGAATGATTATTGTGATTCGTAAGATCGGAAGCATCAGCAGGAAGAAAAAAAGCAGCAGGAAAAAAGAAAGAGATTTACTCTGATGATGATTTTTTTCTTTGCTTTTTTGGATCACTGATCTCACATCCACGAGGAACAAAAGAAGAAAGGCAGGGGGCAAGGGGCAAGGGGCAAGGGGCAAGGGGCAACAACGACAACCACAGCGACAACCACCACCGCAGAGTGGTGGACCGACGGAAAGGCGTTCTTAGCTTCTGAGAAAGTTGAGCAGGATAGGATACTGCTGGATTTCCTGCCAGTTTGGCATACCGTGGCCGTAAACAAGCGTTCCTTGATGTATTCTCCTCGATGCAAATGCCTGTTTGAGCTGCGCAAACGTGACTGGTCCAAACTGCGCGTTTTCGTCGTCAAGATAAAAGAACTCGTCTCCTACGCTTGCAGTCGGATCCACAGCAACCGGTGCTGCTTGCTGCACAGGAACCGCCATTCTCATTGGCTGTTGCTGCTGTTGTGGCTGCTGGTACTGCTGCTGCTGTTGAATTGGTTGCTGCACTGCATAACTCTGATTCATTCCGTAATTCATCTGCTGCTGCTGCTGCTGCTGCTGCTGTGGTTGGACATTTGAAAATTCCGAGTGCATATCTGCGAAAGAGTTTGCAAACGCATCGTTTTGCGGATTTGCGAGAGTGGCCTCCACTCTTTCCTGAACCTGCTGTCGGACAGGAGCGGGCCGGCCTTGCGTCTGGACCGCAGTTGCAATAGGCTTCAGCTGCGTCGCTGCGCGTTCGACAAACTGTCCCATGAGACTCACGAGATCCGCAAATGTTGCATTGCACGCATCTGTCGTTGACGCATCAAAGATCTGCAGCGCTCCAATGACCTGCTGATTTTTCCTATTGTACGTGTCTCGCGTGGACGACTCCTTGATTCTGTACCTCTGCAGCTTTGCCTGATCGACCGTCGCCATAGAACCTCCCGACTTGCGCACCAACTCTGCAAGTTTCGTCCGTCTTGCATCGTAGTCGAGCTGCGCGTCTCGGCGTTCGCGCATGTCCGTTCGGACGCGCTTTGCTTCTGGAAACAGGCTTCCAATCGTTCCCCCGCACTTCTGGTTCATTGCATCGGCGATCTGATTTCCAAGCTTCTCATACATGTCAGAGGACGTAGCCTTGAACGCCTGCACAAGCGGATACAGCGACGACGACTCGTCAAGAAGAACCTGCAAATCATCCGCAATCAAATGCATCACTCCAACCGTCGTCCGAACACACCCTTCCAACGCAGCAAGGTTCTCGTACAGCCGAACCGTCACTTTCTGCCGTGCTTCAAACTCGGTCGAAAGCGCCTCAAACGTCTCATCAACCGTAAGATCTGCGCGTCCATTCCGAGCCATCAGCACCTGCTTTTGCCGACGATAAAAGTTTCGCATCGAATCCATTTTCTTTTCACTCTTTCTCCTCGTCTGTCGTGCACTACAATCCTATCCTATCTTACACGGTATGAACCACACGGGCTTTCGATTCTTGAGTGCAGTTTACAAATTAAAAAAAGACGGGGGAAAGTACGTGCTGAAAAAGGTGAAAAAAATGAAAAGAAAAAATGAAAAGAAAAAATGAAGAGATGAAACGACGAAAAGAAAGCCATTTGAAATGACCCCAATGGGGAAAATCCAATTGAACAAAGAATCCGGATTCCAGATGATGAAGTCGGGAAACCAGTCAACAGAGAGAAAGTCGGAAAAATAGTCTTAAAAAGCCCGAAGGAACCTCTTCTGAGTTCTGACATTTGAGCGGCGGCCGTAGATGAATTCGACATGGCTTGATGCAGGTCAAAGACCTTCGCGTTTGTCTCTCTCTTCAGCTCGTCGATTCCAGCGGATTGGCCAGCTTCTCTGCCTTTGTTCTGCGGGTTCTGCCAGTCTTTTCGTTTCCTTTCTGTTTTCCACTTCTGTTTCAGTTAATATTTTTAATATTTTTATTATTTTAAAATTAATTGTTTTAAATTGAAAATTCTTTTTGATCTGAATTTCTTCAAGCCGGAGAAGCTGAGAGAGAGAGAGAGAGAGAGAGAGAGAGAGAGAGAGAGAGAGAGAGAGAGAGAGAGAGAGAGAGAGAGAGAGAGAGAGAGAGGAAGGAAATGTCGAGTGGAAAGCAAGTGAAGAAGGACACGTCGCTTCTTGGAATTGATGCAGACAAACAGTCGGACTTTGGCGATTGGTACACACAGGTGATTGTTCGTACGGAGATGATTGATTATTCTGATATTTCAGGATGCTACATTCTCCGTCCGTGGTCGTTTGCAATTTGGGAGCGCATTCAGTCATATTTTGACAATCGCATCAAGACGGAGCTTGAAGTCCAGAACGCGTATTTCCCAATCTTTGTCTCGCAAAAGGCACTTACCGCAGAAAAGGACCATGTCGAGGGATTTGCACCGGAAGTTGCATGGGTCACAAAATCTGGAAATTCTGAGCTTGCGGAACCCATCGCAATTCGTCCGACTTCGGAGACAATCATGTATCCGCTGTTCAAGAACTGGATCCGATCGTGGCGTGACTTGCCCCTGAAGCTGAACCAATGGTCGAATGTCGTTCGATGGGAGTTCAAGCATCCGATGCCATTTATCCGATCGCGTGAGTTCTTGTGGCAAGAAGGACACACTGCCCACGGTTCCAAGGAGGCCGCAGACAAGGAAGTGCTGGATGTGCTTGAGTTGTACCGTTCGGTGTATGAGGACCTTCTGTGTGTGCCCGTTGTTAAGGGCCGCAAGTCCGAAAAGGAGCGATTCGCAGGTGCGCTGTACACGACAACAGTGGAGGGATTTTTGCCTGCCGTCGGTCGCGCAGTGCAATGTGCGACGTCGCATTGCTTGGGCCAAAACTTTGCAAAGATGTTTGGTGTCGAGTATGAGGATGAAACTGGCGGACGCTCGTTGGTGTGGCAGAATTCCTGGGGACTGACCACCCGATCAATCGGTGTGATGGTGATGGTCCACGGAGATAACAAGGGTCTTGTGCTGCCGCCGCGTGTTGCCCCAATTCAGGTTGTGATCGTGCCGATCTACACTGCAAAGACTGCCCCGGAAGTAGTGCAGGCCATCCTTGACAAGGTGCGGTCGTTTAAGAATGCAGAGCTCAAAGGTTTAAAGGTGGAGGTCGATGACCGTGCGAATGTCACTCCGGGATTCAAGTACAACCACTGGGAGATGCGTGGTGTGCCATTGCGCTTGGAGCTCGGACCTCGTGACTTTGACAACAAGACTCTGATGATGGTTCGCAGAGATACCGGTGCAAAGCGAGTAATTTCACTCGATGCGTTGCGAGCCGAAGTCGATGGTGAACTGGAGCAGATGCAGAAGGACTTGCTGTCAAAGGCAAAGAAAGAGCGAGACGAATCGATTATCCGTGCGGATACATTCAAGGACTTTATGTCCGGACTGGACGCACGAAAGATGGTCCTTGCCCCGTGGTGCGAGCTTGTCGAGTGCGAAGAAAACGTCAAGAAGGAGTCGTCGGAGATTTCAAAGAGGAATGCAAAAGAAAGCGAGGATGCACGAGCACTTTCTGGAGCCGCCAAGACTCTCTGCATTCCCTTTGAACAAGATGCATTGCCAGAAGGGGCGTGTTGCTTCAAGTGCGGAAAGCCTGCAAAGTCGTTAACTCTCTGGGGGAGATCGTATTGATGAATCATCGTGGGAAGATGGTGAAGACGAAGAAGGATAGTGTACTGAGATGATGATGATGATGATAATCTGCGTTGGGGCGATGTTGTCGGTTTGGGAAATGAGAAGGAGAAAAGAAGAAAAGGAAAAAGGAAAGAACGAAATAAAACTCGGTGTTTTCTTTTATTTAATTAAAAAATCTTTTTGTTTTCTGTTTTTGTTTTTAATTATAATAATCACAGCCAAGTGGACAAGGTGCAGCAAGATCAAGGAGTCTCGTCCAGATGATCGATGAACTCGGCGGAGACGTCCCAGCGCGAACCCCGAGCACAGGACGCAACGTACTTGGTGAATCGCAGTGTCTTGGGCGGGCGTTCAACGATGGACAGGACATTCGGTCCTGGAGCAATGTCAATCACTTCGCTGTCGTCCTCGGAGCTGTGTGCGTCCCCCGCGTACTCCTCTGCCTTGGCTACAGCATCCAAGTCCGCGGGAACGTAGCAGTCAAAGCCGCCAATCTCCCCCTCTTTCCACTTGTTGGACGGAACCACAAATGTGAGCATTGCATCCACAATCACGTTTTCAGTAAGTGTGGAAAATGCGCCAACAGTGTAATCAAGACCTGGACGAAACCGCCGAATCTGACCGCGAACAAACGCCAGCGAGTTCTGCGTCAGAATCGCGATCCACTTTGCAAATGCATCGGAAGTGAGGCAAGACCGGACAGACTCCAGGTGCTTTCCAACAGGTGACGTTGCCTGTGCCGTAATCTTGCCGGAGTCGAATGTAAGGAACCGCTGCAAATGAGGTGGACCAACAGCGACCCAGCCGTCAGTAACACCGGACGCATAGCTCGGCGTCCTGCCCACAATCATGTCGTCCTGCTCCCTCACAAGTGCAGCAATGGGCTTCGCCAAATCGTCTCGCAAGAAGTTTGTCAGCTGGATACGGCCCATCGTCGCAAACTGAGACGCAATGCGCTGCATGTTCTGCATTTGCAAGTACGCCGGGGACAGGAACTGCTCCAGATATTCTTGCTCACGAGGATTCAGAACAAGATCTTCTTCCTGAATACGATCGGATATTTCAATTGGCGTGCCCAATGGCTTCCACTGCGGATGTGGCGCATGCTGCTGCACTTTGCGATTGGTGATCTGCGAGAGGGTGCCCCTTTCGATCTGTGGGATGGTCGTCGGACCGTGGAACCATCCTTGGATGGAAATCCGAGTTTTGGAAGAAGAGTACACCTCCTGGACTGAGTGAACGGAGATTCCGGGTCGAACTGGGAAGAGCACCATTGAATTCCAAGCAGGGAGAATGCTCTTGGCGGGATTCACGTCTGCAAAGAACATTCCGGCGACATCCTCTGCGACCCCGCTCGACGCTGCGCTGTTTCCTACCAAATCCGCGACCGGATGCGTTTCATACAATTCAAGCGCACCTCCATCGGCCTCTGTCCAGCCGGCGTCTGGTTCCGAAAGATAGAGAATGTACGAAACCCGTCGTGTGCTCATCCCGTCGTCATGACACAGCAAGTGGCACCCCGGTTCATAAAAATTTGCGGCACAATCAACGCGATCCGAAAGATCTGTGATCCCCGTCATTGCCGACACAAACGTCTTGAACTGACTGGAATACAGGGTGTTTCGTAACGCAATCAGCCGCGACAGCTTGGACTGCTGTTCTGCAGGAAGTTCGTCCATCAGAGACAGTTCGCCTGTCTGATGCACTTTGAAAAGATCCGTTTCCTTGAATTTCGCACTGAGCAAGTCCTGCAGCTCAGCCCGCACTCCTCGTAAAAACGAGTCTGAAAACACGTGTTCAAAGTGCGCGTGTGGATAAGGATACGAAATCAAGGGCAGCGCCGACCCCGCACACACAGTCTGCATCATACTCTCTGAAAACACTGCATTCCCACCATCTTTCATCCTCTTTGCCGCTGGACCACTCTTCTGGTGCGATCCTCCCTCTTCTCCCTCTTCTCCCCCTGCTCCTGCTCCTTCTCCTTCTCCTTCTCCTGCTCCTGCTCGTTTCATTACAATGATTCTTTTTTGATTTTCGATTCTTCGTTCCCTAATAAATTACGTTCTTTATGTTGTCCGAACGAACCAGATAAGCATGAGCATTTGGAGTCCGTTGATTTCTACAGCTGCTGCGGAAGACGAGGACGAAGGTTGGACCACGGACTGGACGGCAATGAGACGGCGATGGCATCTGCATGCTGGGCCTGAATTGCATTGTCGACGGTGTTTTCGCCTTGGTTTTTGACGTGTGAGCATTGTGCCAATTCTCGCACTCGACGGCACAACTGTGTGAGATAGTCGTCCTTGTTTGTCACGCCAAGACGGACCATTGCGTCGTGCAAGAGCTCGAGGTACTGGATGTTTGGACCGGACTCACCAACTGCCCGCGCGATAATCTGTGCCTCCTTTTCGAGCTCCAGTGGGCCCACGTAATGCGGATTGTTCGAATGTGCCGAGAAGAACACCACATTATGGACCGTGACAAATGACGATGATGATGACGATGACGGTAGCAAAGGAGGTGGTGCGTCTTGCGTCAAAACACCATCGCAGGTCTCGATGGAAGGCCGCAAATGGTTTGTCCAGTCCAAATTGCAATCCAAGTGGTGTTTTTCACAAAGCACGGACACAAACTGTTCGTTGTAGCCAGCGCGCTCACGGAACCGCAAGTATTCCAAAACAGCTGCCTCATGCTCCGAGGGAACGACATACACAACTCCCCACACTTTGTCCTCTTCACTATCGGTTTCCAGTACGGTTACGACTAGACCAGGGAACTCTTCGTTTCCGCGGTGAATGGGATCCGATTGCCAGAACCTTCTTTTGAATTTCGGAAGAAAAGCAGCAAACTTATGCGTGTGGATCAGATGTTCCGACGGCCGAAATATCAGCGATCCATATCCAAAAACCAACATCATTATTAAACTATACCCCAGCAGCAATAGCAATGATAAAACAACAGCAATCAAACAGCCCGACGACAACGACGAAAAAGCTTTAAATAAAATACATAAAAAAGAGGAAGAGCACGTTAAGACCTCAACTGCACGTAAAGATGATTGGAAATTGACCGCTGATTAATAACACGCCATTGTCATGCATACGGAAGGAAGTACACATAAACAGACATGGTCAATACTGGCCGACAGTAGCACGTTTTGTTTCACAGGAATTCATGCTTACGCACGCTCGGCCAGAATTCAGCCGGTGACACAGGCTCCGCATTTTCGACACTCTTTAGCGCAGCATCCGTAGCCATCTATTCTATCATTCGTTCTTTTTGCAACGTTTGTTCCATAGGGCGACCGAGTATCGCGAGCGGCGCAAGCAAAGTGTCTGCATGTCCCGCGTGTAGCTCACAGATTGATCGAGATTGGGAACGGAGCGCGGAACATCTATCTGAAGAATGCCGTGAGGTGTGTTGGGAGCCTATCCCCTTCCCGGCAACGAGATGCAAGTTTGAATATGTATATCTACGAATAGACATGCATGTTCAGTGTATAGTGTAGGCGACTAACAGGACCATCCTTATTGAGTGTGCTATTCTGTTTACGTTTATGATGTACTATGTTGATCATTGTTCGGCATCTGTGTCCATTGGAGAAGGTACGTCCAAGGGTTTTTCGGAGACGACGGTTGGTCCTAAGGCCCGGAGTGCCGCCTGTCTAGAGACGACTTTCTTCGAAGGGACGATGTCTGCAAGGAAATCAAGCTCCGAGTGCCGCTTAACGGCAACTGCAACGTCCGCATAGCTCATAGTCTTGCGCGACGTCGCCTTCGTCACATCGGCTGCTCGCTGCGAAAGATGCACAAGAAAGAGCTCTGCGCAGCGAGTCGTCAACCATAATGCATCGTGAGATATTACCTTTGTGTCGGGATCGGCCTTCATGATTCGCTTCACTCGTGCCAGCGGAAGCTCTGTTTTGTATCCAAGTGACCCGGCCGCCGATGTCGATGCAGAGGCAGATGCTGCGTCCATTGAGCTCATTTTTCTCACTCTTTCGCTCACGAGTTGTGCTGTTCTTGGACTCTCGCCTCGGATGTGTAATGTTCAGAATATCTCTTTCCTTTCTCCAGAGAATAAAAAGCGTCTAAATGAAATGAAGTAATTCTGTATATGTACACACACGTAAAACAAATGATTAAATAGAATTTTTTCGACATTAAAAGGCCGGGATGTGAGGACGAGGACCATGACGAGGACTGGCGGGAAGGTTGAGTACACACACTCAAACTGCTCAAGTGGCGGCTCCGTTCTTGCACCCCGAGCATGCTGATGATCGTGTGGTAGGATTGTGTTGGCTCTTGCGCGTTGCTGGTTTGCGCGTTGATGAGTTGTGCGGTACTAATACGACGAGGTTTTACTGGCTTGTGTAAAAGAGGAATAGAGGTTGTCAGGGTTCGAGCGGAAAGAGAAGAATGCTGAATATCGATACTGTGGATCAGATCGTTCGGTCGTCCGTAGTGCTGCTTCTTCCTCCTTCTGAAAACAGCGACTTTTGGTCTGAAGTGCTCTATGCGTCGTTGGACATTACAAAGCTATTCCGGTCCATTTTTTTGAAACGAAAGCATCTGATACATGTGCATTCGCTACAGGTACATCTGATGCAGCTCGGGAGCATCTCGACAACATCGCCCGTTGTGTCGATTGCGTCGCTTCGTGAGCACAGCCGGTCGATTTGGGGACATATGGGCATTTCGCAGCTTGATCTGTCGCGATGGACGTTGCTGCTTCTTGATGCAAGTCAGGTGTCACTCGAAATGGCCATCGGGAGATGGAAGGGAGAAACGGCTCGGTGGACTGGATGTGTCGCCATCGAAAGCATCCGGTCGCTGTGCAAGTACATTGTTGCGAAGCATGGAATCAAGTGGGACAGCGATTCCATTTCGCAGTTAGACGGCCCGGATGAAAAACATATTGGGAATAGAAATACGAATCGAACAGGAGTTGCCGAGGACAATGATGCTGAAGGACAATCTGAAGAAGGAGAAGAAGGAGTGACCGATGCGTATCTCGCGGAAGCTTCCGATGCTGCTCGACAACGGGTGCTGACTGTCCGGTTGCTGAAACGAACATCGAAATCTCTAGATGCAACGTGGCTTCAGAATAGAAATGTAAGACCGGCGCACAGGGTCATGCCTGGCGACCTGTTTGCGATTCTTAGACCGCTTGTCTATGCGGCATCGCTGCTATGGCTGCGACCGTCGTTTCGGGCCTTGCTTGTGTCGCTAGCCATGGATCTTCTTTCCGATCTTTCTCCAGGGTTCCTGCGCTCACGATTCGAGATAATGCGATATCTCGTCTATCTCGTCCGATCGCCAATCTTTGAAAAGGTCGTCAAGCGTCTCCTCGACAAGGTCCGCGTTGGCCAGTGGGTCGACTGGGCTGTGTACATGCAATCGCACTATTTTTACACTGCGCACACGTGATGAACATATAGTACAAGAGACAGGAGACCGAGGGAAAAAAAGGAAACACGAACAGTTTATATATAATAATTTTAATTTAAAATAAAAACACATATTAAAAAACATATGATAAATAGCTGAATGTTACTCGACAGACATTTGGATACCGGAACCAAATGCCCATATTGCGATGGCAAATGCAGCTCCGTACACCAAGCATCGCGTCCTGCACTTAGCCCCCAGTTTGTCGACCTTTCTGTAGAAATCGATCGGGTCAATGGACAGTCGATCTCTCATCAGAAAGAATACGGAGAAAGAAGCGAGTGAGAGAATGGCGACGATCGGGACAGTTCCGGAGAACAGCAGCGAAGAGAGCATGAAGCACAGCAGAAACGGCTCGAACTTGAGAGCAGGAGTCAGCCGACAGCTCAAAATGATTGGATCCTTGTCCAGCAAAATCGACCATCCGATCAGATAAGAAAAGAAGAGAGCCGTCGACGAACACAACGCACATATCGAAAGCAAAACTGGATACATCGCAGACTATGACGGCGATGATGATCCATTCAGAATGCAGGATATAGATGCCGTACTCTTCTCTCTCTATCTCTCACAGACACACACACACACACACACACGCACGCATACGCGCACGCACGCACGCACAGACATGAACATGCGCAGACCTTGCCAAAGCACTCGGCCAAAAGGAGGCGCTTTTTTAATTATTGGACATTATTGTTGTCTGCAGCATCAATCGCAAGCATCACCTCACGCTGTTTTCGCAGCCTTTCCTTTTGAAAACCCCGCGAAACCTCCATCGCCCACTCTTCCTTATGAAGAATGCCCGAGATCGCGAGCAAGTGTGTGCGTGAGAAGCGTCGCGGAAAGAGAAAACAAAAAGAAGAAGAGAAAGAAAGAAACCAAAGAGGATATAAGACGGGAAAATGTCAGTTCTTACGCTTTCGAATGCTGGACAAGTCGTGTCCGCTACAGGAGACTTTTCGGACGAGACTGTGCAGTCCAAGACTGCGGCTGCGGTGTTGAGACTTGTGCTGGATGCCGGGATCGTCCTTGAGCAGTCCGGAGACCTTAATCCAAAGCTTGATCATCTGCGGGTCTCGGGAGATGGGTTCGATGTTGTGGTTGCTGTCGGCGGAAATCAAATCATTGCGCAAAAGGTCAACAAGGAATAGTTAAAATGAAGAAGCAAAAGAAAGCAAAACATGCCGAGTATCGTTATGTGGGTTTCCTGTCTTCCTTTCCTCTTTTCTCTTTCTCCTCCTTTGTTCTTTCTTGGGAGTAACAGTATTGACATGCGTGCTCTCTCAGCGAAAGTCGGATTTGCTACAACGGTTTCTTTATCTTCGTTGTGCCAAAGACGTTCAGGAGTGGGGAAGTGAGAACTGGGCACAGGAGAGGACTTTTTCCAAATCAATCAAGAATGCCGTAGGATTGTTTCCGGTTTCCCCACTTTCCAAAATTCAAGTTCACAGAACCCACCCTCCTTTTCCAGCGTTTCACTCACATACATACATACACACGTACACATCAGCCGAGGAAGGAAGAGCGAGGACGATGAGACGCAGAGGACGGGAGTTCAGTATAATATCTCTGTTGTTGTCGTCGTCATTGCTGTGCTGCTTCTTGTCGCAGCCGTCCAATTCGCTACATGTATAGTCGCTCTCACGCTCGCGGACAAGGCAAACAGCGGAGGGCAGGGACCACCATGGTCCCTGCAGTCAGCAGACAGCTCCATGCACATTCCGTTCTCCGTGATAACAAATCAAACGGCCTCGGTATGGTTAATTAGTGTTCAGTCGCATCAGGGGCTAGTGAAATGGAATGGAACGACAAACAGTGCGGTGTCGTACAAAGTGGCAGGTGCCGTAAACACGTACGCATCGTGGCTGTTGTTCACTTGCACCCAGCCTGATGTGAACATCACGCTTGGTGGTCTATATGTACACTCAGCGAGGTCTACTCCATTCAATGTGTCGATCGCGGTGTATGCGACATCGTTGGCAAGCGTCAGTGATTTCATTTGTTTCCATCCAGTGACCTCGCATTTTTACTCTTATACTGTTGCGCCAAATAGTTTCAGTTCAGCAGATGCTGCTGCATCATCGATGACCATGACGGGGATGACGGGCTACCTGGCTACTATCAACACACACGATGAGCGCAATGTCACCAGTGCCTGTCTCAACCAGCATGGGATCACTACAGATACTTGGCTGGGATCTCAGGCTGATTATTGGACCAGTGCCTCGAGTTTTAAGTACTCCTGGGCCGAGCCCGAAGGATTTGTCGTCTATTTCAACAATTCCTGTGGGGGCCTCGGTTTCTGCGGTCATTGTGCAGCAACGAATTCGTATAGTTGCTGGAGTTCCGGAGAACCGAACTCAGCTGGAGGTGTTCGGTACGTAAAGAGCTCGGGAGTGTGGGTTCTACGGTGTGGGTCCGCGACAACGGCCAGGCCATCGATGGTGGAATACGGCGGGCCTCTTTCGGGTTATCCAACTTCTTACATCTCGACGGCAAAGGTCCGGCTGTCCCTCAACGTGCAGCCGTTGCAGTGTCAGCCCGGAACCGAAGTGAACTTCGCAGGCACAAGCTGCATTTCTTGTTCTGGATTCAACTATTCGACAAATGGCGGTGCCTGTGTGCCTTGTGCTGAGGGCCATCAGCTGAGCGTCGGCCGCACAAACTGCACCCTGTGTCCTTTCGGGAAATATTCCAACACTTCAACGCAACTAAACTGTGTGTTTTGCGCGAATGGAACACAACCCGCTGCTTCAAGAGAAAGATGCGTGGCCTGCGCATCTGGGCAGTTTAGCAGTCCTGGCCTCGGTGTTGTGAACTGCACACGATGCCCAAACGGCACGCAAGTCCGTCAGGGTTTTCATGACTCATGCCTCGAGTGTCCAACTGGATCGTATTCAAATGCCTCGACGCAAGGAGCATGTCTTTTTTGTCCTGCAGGAAGGACAAATTCCAGCGACCACTCGACCTGTTTGTCATGCGCAGGAAATCAGTACTCGAATGCGACCAATGGGAATGTTTGCATGTTCTGTCCCCCGGGATCCCAGCCATCGGCCGATTCTTCGCGCTGTGCACAGTGTCCGAGTGGGCAGTACAGCAACGCGACATCCAGCTTTGCGTGTCAGCCGTGTCCCCCGGGATCCCAGCCGACGCCTGATCATGCGGCATGCGTTTCATGCCCCGTTTATCAGTATTCGAATGCATCGACGGGATTTACTTGCCGAAACTGTTCCCAAAATGAAGTGGCAACAGTGTCGTTTTGTCATTACTGTCCTTCAGGGAATGCATCCAGCTGTGCGGTTTGTGGTGACGGCTTCGGATCGTCACCTTCTGGAAGTGGGTGCGTGGCATGCTCGAACGGGACATTCTCGAATTCGACGACCGGCTTTCAATGCAGTCCGTGTGCGAGTGGCTCGACCAGCACGGATGGCATTTCTTGCACACCATGCACACCCGGTTTTTTCTCCAATTCCTCGACGAATTTTCAATGCGAACAGTGTCCGACAGGGTTCGACTCACCCAGTGAAAACCGGAGCGCTTGTTCAGAATGTGCTCCCTTGCACTTTGGATCATTTTGTGCCCTGTGCCCAAGTTGTCTAAATGGCGGAATCTGTGCAGATGGAGTCTTGAACAACGGAACATGCTTATGTGGTTCTCCATTTGCGGGCGTCGTTTGTGATTCTTGTGCAGCCAACTTTTACGGATATCCGAGTTGCGCTGTATACTGTCATGAAGATACCACATGTTCCGGGCACGGATCCTGCGTTGCGACTTCCGGACATTGCAAATGCGCAAGTGGATGGACCGGTACGGGATGTTCGGTTGCAGTCTCTGCAGCTGCTGCGACTGTGGAGCCACCCTCGTCTTCCTTGGTGGGTAATGTCGTGCAGCCCGGAGTTTCGGAATCAGTTGGGAAGGTTGGGGTTGCATCCTCGGCGGCATCCGGGCCGGGAATGGTTTTCCTCCTCGGTAGCATGGAACTTATCACCAGAATGTCCTATATCAACGCGAATTACCCGGTGTGGTACGTGAAATTCTGCGAAGGGATGATGATGCCGATGTCTTCCTGGACGTTTCCGATTTTGAACGGCGGGATTGCCGTCCCGTCGTTACTAGGATATCCAGCAGAAACTGTGAATTTGGAGAGTGATCCCAATCTGGAGATTGCCGCTTTGGATCAGGTGGGCACATATGCTTGCCTGGCGGTTCAAACTGTAATCATTTTGTTGTTTACCGCTTTTGCACTCGCAGCAGGCTTTACACTTGTATACATGGTTATCTTTGTGGTAGCCCTCCTGTGTAGAGTGACTCTGTGGAAATCCATTCCGAGAGCGGAACAGATGAGACGAAAGGCAGCAGCGGTCTTGCTGTGTCGCTGTGTTTTCGGGTCCTTGTTCTTCATGCTGTATTCTTCCATGTGCCTCCCGCTCTCTGTAGCCGTATTGAATAGCTTCACCAGCTTTTCGGATTCTCGTCCGGTTGTCGAGCAGGTTTTCCTCGCCGCTTTCATGACGCTGTACTTTGCGTCGACAATCTTTCTTTGGATGCCGCTTCTCCGCTGGTCCCAGAGTCAAGTTGGAACAGCTCGATCCGCTTGCTTTGCGTTCTCTGGATACAAGGACAGCCGAAGTTACTGGCCGTTCTTCTGCATGACGCTCACCGTGCTCGACGTTCTGGTGATTACCCCGGGAGTTGGTTTGAGGTGCGAAACGCAGCTACCGATCCTGATTATTATTGCTCTTCTGCGTATGCTCGGTCTTGTCACGCTCCGTCCACATCACTCGCTACGCGATGCGATCATTGACGGCTGCGTTTTCTTTTTCGACTTTGCGCAGTTAATTTGCGTTTATACTTTCAAAAACGCCCCGGAACGCAGCAATTCCACCGAGCTTGCAGAATTTTGCCTGGTTCTCGCAGCTTGGCAGATGGCCACCGTCCTTGCTATCACAGTGATTTCTCTCGTTGACGTTATCATCAACCTTGGAAAGGTTCTGGTGCGCATCCTCCGCATATTTTTCTCTGGCGTTCGTCGAAGGAGTACGTCGGCAACGAAAATGGAAAATGTTGACAGCGCACAAAAGGATGTTCTGCTTGAGCTGCGCCCTCTCTCATCACTGCGGCTCTTTCCAGCCTTCTCATCTCACAAATCGTCGACGTCACGCTTACCGCAGTTGTCCAAAAGTTTTCTCGAAAGGGTCCGACCAGCAGCAGCAGCAGAGGTAGCAACACCTTCTGCCTCGTCACGTGCCATGCCGCCAGTACCTCCCTCTAATCCTCTTCCGTGGATCTTTCATTCCCACTCTCTTTCTCCGAGTGCGAAGCCGCCGACTTTTCCTGACAACGGCAAATCGGACTGAAGCCTCATCTGCTGCTCGGCGTCTTCATGATGATGATGGTTCTCCCCCCTTTTTTTCTTTTTCTTTTCCTTCTTACGCAAGGAGTTTCCGTTTGCTAATTTGCAGTCATTGTTGTCGTTGCTGTTATTATCTAAGCATATCTTTTGGTTTAATAATCATGATAAGCTAAAAGGTGACAGAAGCATCTGCCCAAGGCCCATCCCAGACACAAGATGTACAATCAGTGCCACAAGGTAGAGCAACGTCAGCGCAATATGACCGAGCATCCAGTACAGGGAATCCTTCTTCCACATTGAGATTCTGCGGAAAACATCAATGGGTGCAATCAGATAGCTCTTGTGCAAATATCTTCTTCCGTTGTACACCGTGATGGGAATGTTCACAAGGAAAAAGAACCAATGTCCCGTGAATAGACTGATGAGCATGATTAGCGCCTGAGTTCCGTATTCAAAAAGCCGAAACAAGTTCACGCGAGAGCATAGATCCATTGGTGTCACTGCATCCTGCTCCAAGTCCGAGTATGACAACAGATAAAACAAGTTTAGGAAGGAAAGCCCTCCTGAGAGAAAGAAACAAAGAAGATATCCAATCAACGAAGTAACCGACAGATCTGGCATTTCTCTCCTCTCGCGAAAAAAGAAGCAGCAAAAGAAAAGAAAAGAAAAGATAAGAAGAAGGCAAGAAGAAAGACAAGAAGAAAGACACTGCCAAAAAAGTCTCTTCTCCTCTCTGAAGTCCAATACAGTTGAACCACGAGGTTTTTTTGTTTTGTTTTTGTTTTGCAGGAGCACAAGCTTTTGAGTGGATTCTTACCTTTTGTTTTCATCATTTTTATTAATTATTATTATTATTTTCATTTAAAACATTCTGGGTACATTTAAAATCATCGAACAGACCGTGCATGTATCCACGGTGTAAAAAGGGGGAAGCGTAGATGGTAGAGAACGAAAAAAGTTGCTTAGGAAGGAACGGCCTTCCCGTCATTTGTCTTTCGCTTCTTGGCAGCAAGATCGGCAGCAGAGTCCTTCTTGTCATTGGCGCGAGGAGTTCGTGGGGAAGAGTTTCCTGAAGTCTTGTGGTGAGTGACGGCAAACGAAAAGTCGCCAGCAGGGTTTCCCGTAACCGTGACATGCGAGTGGTCGAGGAGTTCTTCTGAGATCATCATTCGACTGAGCGGAGTCACGAAATGGCGCTCCAGATACCTTCGCATTGGCCGAGCTCCAAAGGCAGGCTCGTACGACTCCTTGACCACAATGGCTTTGGCCGAGTCGTCGATTTCCATCGTGATGTCGTGGTCCTTCTTCAGACGGCGGTAGACATCCTCGAGCTGCAAATCGACGATCTTGAAAAGCATGACACGGTTAAGTGGATTGAAGATGATGATCTCGTCTAAACGATTCAACAGCTCGGGGCGCAACGTTGCTCGAATTGCTTGCATCACCTTTTCACGCGTCCGGAGAGGAATCTCAGTCTGCGCTGCATCTGCCAAATTGTCGCGAGTAAGATCCTGCGCGAGATCCGCAAGATGCTCGGCTCCAATGTTGGAAGTGAACATGACCACCGCATTCGAAAAGTCGATCGTCCGCCCGTGCGAGTCCGTCAAGCGCGCTTCGTCGAGAATCTGCAAGAAGATGTTGTAGATTTGCGGATGGCCCTTTTCAAGTTCATCAATGAGCAAGACGGTGTACGGATTGCGACGAACGGCTTCGGTCAGGTATCCACCTTCGTCAGACCGGACGTATCCCGGAGGGGCTCCAATCAACTTTGAAATGGCATGCGCCTCACTGTATTCGGAGCAGTCAATGCGGACAAGCTGCGAGCTCAGTTCTTGCGCAAGCTTCTTGGCCAGCTCCGTCTTTCCGGTTCCAGTTGGTCCAGCACACAGCATGGATGCCACGGGCTGGTTCTCACGAGAAAGCCCTGCACGGGAGCGAAGAATTGCATCGGAAATCGCATCGACTGCCGCGTCCTGTCCCACAACAGCCTTCTTCAGACGGTCTCGAAGCTGTAGGAGCTTCTCCTTTTGCGTCTTTGTCAAGTTGTCCACAGGAACTCCGGTCCAACGAGAAACAATTTCCGCGATCTGCTGCGCGCTGACTTCTTCCTTCAACAACGCTCTTGCTTCCATCGATTGGTCGACGCCGGCCTTTTCCAATTCACTGATGCGGGCTTGCAAATCTGGAATTGCTCCGTAGCGAAGATCGGCGGCCATCGCCAGATCATAGCGACGCTCTGCAGTTTCAATGCGCTGTTGAATCTCCTCGAACTTCTTGCGGAGATTGCGAAGCTCTGTCATTCTCTGCTTCTCGACGGAATACCGTGCCTTCAGCGGTAACAGCTCTTCGTCAATGCGCGCGATTTCTTCTGTGACTGCATCCAGGCGCTTGCGGGTTGCATCAAGTTCGCTCTGAGGAAGAGCAGCTTGCTTCGTCTTGGACCCTTCGAGACCAAGTTCCTTGCGCAGCGCCGTTGCTTCAATCTCCATCTGGAACTTCCGCCTTTCGAGCGTGTCCACAATCTCTGGCTGAGAGTCGAGCTGCACACGAGTCGATGCACAAGCTTCATCCATCAAGTCGATGGCCTTATCCGGCAAGAAGCGGCCCTGGATGTATCGATGCGAAAGATTGGCTGCCGCTACCAGAGCAGAGTCCAAGATTCGCACTCCATGGTGAGCTTCATACCGTTCTCGGAGGCCACGCAGAATGGAGATCGTTGCTTCGACGGACGGTTCATTGACTTGTACCGGCTGGAATCGACGTTCGAACGCAGGATCCTTCTCGATATGCTTGCGATACTCATCAATCGTGGTTGCTCCAATGCAGCGAAGTTCTCCACGAGCAAGCATGGGCTTCAATAGATTTGCTGCGTCCATGGATCCCTCGCCAGTCGACCCAGCCCCAATCACCATGTGAATCTCATCGATGAAGAGAATGATCTTTCCATTCGACTTTTTGACCTCCTCTAAAATGCTCTTCAGGCGTTCTTCGTACGATCCCCGATACTGCGTGCCGGCCATCATTGCGCCCATGTCCAACGCGTAGATGCGGCAGTCACGAAGCGACTCTGGAACATCTCCCTCCACAATGCGTCTTGCAAGTCCTTCTGCAATTGAAGTCTTTCCCACACCGGGAGCACCAACTAGCACGCAGTTGTTCTTTGTTCGTCGTGCAAGAATGCGAATGACTCTCCGAACTTCTTCATCGCGGCCAATCACAGGATCTAATTTCCCTTGTTCTGCCTGCTCCACCAAGTCGATTGCGAACTTGTCCAAAGCCTCGTAGTTTTCCTCTGCGTTTTCCGATGTCTTTCGTGCCGCCATCTCTTCGCCGAGCGCCTTGGCCTGCTTCTCAAGCTCGGAAATCGCCACATTCGCTTCACGAAACGCGTCGCCAAGAATATTTCCACTCGCTTTTGCCTCTTTGCACAGCGCAAGAATGATATCGTCGATTGCAATCTTGGAAGCGGTCGTCGCTTGCTTTGCACCGCCCTCTGCTTGCGATCCCAGCGAACTCAGAATCCTCGAAAATGCAGGAGACGAACTTGGCTGTGGCGCAGGCTGCTGCGATGTTATTTTGGAAAGTCTGTTGGAAATTGCACGGTCCAACATGGCTGGATCCGACCCAATCTTGCGAACTAACGATCGTCCAATTCCCTCTGGATCAGAAAAAACCGCATGCGCAAGATGCAGCGGCGTCACTTCCACATGCCCTCTTTGCTGGGCTAGTTCCACAGCTGCACCAACAGCCTTTCGGGCTTTTGCAGTGAGTTGCTCAGCATTAAATACCATCTCTCTTGTTGTCGTAGCAGTAGTAGCAGTAGTAGTAGTTGTTGTTGTTGCTGGAAAAAGCAGATGGAACGAAGAATGACAATGCTGATTGTAAAAAGTCTTTTCTTTTCCCTCTTTGTTCTTGTGATTATAATTAAAAAAAAGAAGAAGTTGTTGTTCTACGATGCGTATAAGAAATCTACTCTCTTATGCTGAAATTTGAATGATTTGAGAAAAAGACAAAAGAAGAAGAAGAAGAAAAAAAGGGGGAAAAAAGGATGGAAAAAGAGAAAAGAAGAAGAAACAGCAAAAGAAAAATGCTGAAGAGAGGCAAAGTTCGATTCCAGGCTTTTTATATCTTAGGAGAAGAATAAAACAAAAAGTGAGTTGTTGCTTAGGAGAGATGCTTACGTCGACAATATGGTACGTCATATTCCACCTCACCACCTTGTCGTTGTGACGTCACAAAAACACGACGAATTAGGTTGTCCGTTCCAAAAATATCTTTCCCCCCCCCCCCGCTCAAATGGGAAACGGATGCATCAAATGGAGCAAGCATCAAGTGGTCTTTGGTCGAGCGCTGTCGATCGCGCCAGATTGCCATTTGGCGGGCAAGCCTCTAACCAGTTTTTTTAACCGCGTTTTTTTATTTCTCTCATGAATAACGATAATAATAATTCTTTTTTCATTCCTTCAACATTTCATTCCTTTATTTTAAAACAAATAATATTATTATTGCGTTTTTCGCAAAGAAGCCAGTTTTCTCGTGAAAATTTTCACCTTTTATTATTCTTGTTCTTCTCCACTTTTCCACTCTTGCACATGGGTGTGACTGGACTGCTGAAGGTCCTGTCTCCGATCACGGACTTCACAAAGATATCCGAGTTCAAAGGGAAGCGAATTGCAATAGATGGCTATTCGTGGCTTCACAAAGGATCGTACGGATGTGCGCTGGAGCTGTGCAAGAATATTCCGACAAACCAGTTTGTGAACTACTTTGTCTCCCGGCTGAAGCTTCTGCACGATTTTGGGATCACCCCTGTTGTTGTATTTGATGGAGATCGGCTTCCTTCGAAAAAACACACCGAGGAAGAGAGACACAAATCGCGATCCGACAATCTGAAAATGGCGCAGATTTTAGAGGAAAAGAAGCAGATGGCGCAGGCCATTGAGTTTTATCAAAAGGCTGTTGATGTAAGCCCGCACATGGCGCACAAGGTCATCCTGGAACTTCGAAAGCGAAATATTGCATATGTTGTGGCTCCTTACGAAGCCGATGCCCAACTTGCGTTCTTGGCAAGAGAAGGAATCGTGGATGCAGTCATTACCGAGGACTCCGACTTGCTAGCATATCAGTGTCCGGAGGTTATTGTGAAGCTTGGAAAAACTGGCGAGTGTCAACGAATTGCTTACAGGGATGTCTCACAAAGCGCAAAGTCGCCCTTTTACAGCTTTACTGCCGTGCAGCTTGTGCGCATGTGCGTGCTGGTGGGGTGCGATTATCTCGCCAATGTGCATGGTGTGGGAATCAAGAAGGCCGAGCGCTTGGTTCGCGATCAAAGATCGATCGATCGAATTGTAAGAGCTCTGTCCATTACTCCAGGAGTTACCGTCCCTCCAAACTATGCCGCCGAAATGGAACGAGCAGAACTCACATTTGCACACCAATGTGTTTTTGATCCGCGGATTCGCAAGACTGTTCATTTAACTCCAGTTTCGCAGAGTGTTCTTGAAAGAGACATTGGCAAAGATCTTGATTTCCTCGGAAAGCTGCTCGATGATGATGTGGCCGGCGCCATTGCCGATGGCTTCATGGATCCCGTTTCCAAGGAAATGTTTCTCATGCCCGTTTCTACCTCCGAGGCCTCAAGAAGCGTCGATAAGGAAAACATCGCGCCGAACCGGCAGACTGCAGGCCCCGCTGTCAAGAAGGTCCTATCTGCAACCTCGTTTTCGATTGAACGATTTCTGTCGTCGAATGCAAAATCCGTGGAAAATCAAGCGCCGTCGGCCAACAAGATCCTCGCTCAGTCAAAGGCCGCTCCCGTTCTGTCTGAGCGATCCATCGTGCCTCATGTGCCGGAGCCGAAGCCACTCAAAAAGAGTCGATTTTTCGGTGGTTCTCCATCTGCAGCATCACAGATTTTTGTTCCTCAGCACCCGTCTCCACGTGCAGCTGCAGGTGACGTAGCGCTTGCTCGCCCGACAACTCCAATCCGTGAAGAACGACTGGCCCCCTCGGAGGGGTGTTCAGTGGAAGCACCTGGAGATCAGGATGGACCTCGCAACGAACTGTCAAGCATCGAGCTGTCGTTGTTGGATGACATGCTGGAGGAGGAAGACTTTTTCATCGAACACGATGAAACTCAGCTGATGAAGGTGCCCGATGTTCTTGTGCTATGCGATAACAGCAATGGAGCCCAAAGTCTCGATGACGGTTGCGCGAGCCGCCCCGGGTCTGTCTTTCTTGAAGAGGCGGATGCGGAAGGTACTACGAATTTCTTTGCAGAGGACGAAGAAGAACTTCGTCCATCGGCTTCTGCAAGTTCCACTGTCGACGAACAGCGAGCGGCAAGTATTGTTCCGAACAATGCGCCGTCGCAGGCAGCTACGCAAGGATCTAGAATCGGTTCTTCGCAGGATTTTGGACTGCTGGTGATGAGTTCTCGACCCGCATCGGCCCCAGCATCTGCGTCGCATGCTTTTCAGAAACGGTGGATTTACGATACACCGAAAGTGAAGGAGCTTCCCGCAGGCGACACCAGCATCAGCACTCCGCATGCAGTGTCAGTGTTGAAGGAAGAATTCGACGAGGTGGATGGCATTCTTTCACAGATGCGAGAGCGGCACAAGCGTATGCGTCTTCACATCAGTTCTATTCTCTCGCTTACGCAGCACGTTTCAATTCCCGAGATGCATCCGTCGTGAGACTTGAGGATCGCACTTCCACGTACCGCTCTTTCCAAATGATTTGTCCTTCTTTCTAGGTAGTCGATCGTGTACAATAAACATTCCTTGAATAGGTTCACACACACACACACACACACACACACACACACACACACACACACACAGCGCGCAGAAACGTGCAGACTACTTGGGCTGGCCAAGATATTTGGACTGCATGGTAGCGCAATAGACAGCGTTCATGATCGTTCCTCGGAATGCGCCCTTTTCGAGTTCGTGAACCCCCGTTATCGTGGTTCCTCCTGGAGAGCAAACACTATCCTTCATGACTGCCGGATGCTGACCCGTTTCTTTGAGCATAGCGGCTGTTCCCAACACGGTTTGAACCGCCATCGCTAAAGCCACATCCCGAGGCAGTCCGGAGCGCACACCGCCATCTGCAAGCGCTTCGATAAACTCGCAGACATACGCAGGCCCCGAACCAGACAGCCCTGTTACAGCATCCATGTCCTTTTCCGCAACTCGAAACACTCGGCCAACAGCTCCCAGAAGCTGCTCGACAACGGCTGCATCGTCCGCCGAACAGTCTTTTCCCAGAGCATATCCGCTGCTGGATTGTCCAACAAGACAAGCAACATTTGGCATGACTCTCACACATCTTGCTTGTTTGGAAATGCTTTCTTCCATGGTGTTGATGGTGATTCCCGCAGCAATCGAAACAACAAGCTTCTTTTCACGGTTCTGAGAATTCTCACACTCGGGAACGGTCGACTGAATAGTCGTCAACACACTCGCCACAACATCGGGCTTCACAGCAATAATAATTACATTCGAGAACAAAACAACGTCTGCTGCAGATCGAAAGGATTGAACACCACTGCATTCTTTGCACAACTGCGCAGACCGTTCTGTGCTCGGCTCATAAAAGCAAATATCTTCTGCTGCAGCGATTTTCTGTGCCACAAACCCACGCATCATCGCGCCTCCCATCGCACCTCCGCCCAAGAAGCCTACCTTCATTTCCTCCAACGCCACTCTCACAGCGGATGATAATTTTCCTGATATCACGGAAAATCTTCAATCAATGCACGTGCAAGTGTACACATGCACACACACACATATATATATATATATGTATATATATGCAAGCAACAAAAAACGAAGGCTGCAATACGTACAGCCGCTGCCACTTAATGCGATATGCCGAAGTAGTCTAAAGCACACGAAAACAAGCACACTGCCACGCGCCATGCGCATGCGTTTGTTATCTTAAGCAGCTCCGTCACACGATGCCCGATTCGTTTCGCCCCCATTTTGATCATGAAGTCCCTATAAACACACGCCGCCGCGTTGCATTCTCGCACAGCGACGCTCACGACTTATTTTTATTGTTATTCTTATTGTCCGTGCAACGCACCATGCACGTCACGCCCGCAACGCTGCGCAGGACCTGTGACAATCTCCACCGCCGCCGGAACGATCGACCGCGATTGGAACGGCGCGCGCAACATCTATCTTAGGAACGTCTCTCATGCCGAGGGGCGTGTGGGGGCCTGCCCCCCTTCCCAGTCAATGCCATGCATGTTGCTGGGTTGCAACATCGATTATGGGTGATCAGCGCTGATCATCCGTGGTTAGTGCGCAATGTAGGAGCGCAAGCCCGCAGTCTCTTGTCTGCAGAACAAAGAGAAACGAGGGTAAAAAGCCACAACGAGGACGACAACAAAGAACGAATCATACAAACCAATCATTTTACGCACTGCTCCGCGGGCTATGTAATTAATAAGATGGGAGTTCAAAAGGTCTAAAGGGTGCTGACGGAGAGGGCATTCCGGATCACCACAGCTCACAGCCCGAAACGACAGCGTTCCACAAACACCTGTGCTTGTTTTTCTCGCTGCTTTTCAAACTTGCGGAACAGTGTGAGATCGACAGAAAGCGATGGATCCGAAGTCAAGCTGAGTGCATGATCCAAAGTCGTATCGCGTTGGAACTTCCTTCCATAATGGAAGGTCTCGAAGAAGTCCATGCTCTTGCGAAGCGAATTGCTTGTTTTGGATCCCGATCTTCCTCTGTGCTGCTGCGGGTGCGCGGAAGCAGGTAATGAAGCTGTCAAAGATGCACTCCGCGTGTGACCGCTGGACTGCCCTGCGACTGCTTTTTGAATGCAAATCTGGACGTCAACGCCGCGTCGTTTGGTCGGTCCAGTTCCCAGCGCCCTCTCGAAGTCGATGTATGACTCAATCTGCAGCGCCCTTTGAGAATTATCGGACGCTTGTTTTTGGTCCCGCATTGTAAGACACTCCTGCGCCTTTGTGTACATCTTATCCACGAGTACCGCTCGAAACCGAGGCCAGCAAAGCAGTCCCACCACAAACTCATCCTTGGTTACAGAATCGCTAGACTCAATCACGGACAACTCTGCATACGAAACAAGTTCCAAAAACCCACGGAGCCCATTCCAGTAATTGGCAACATCTTCTGCATAACACGGAACGGTAAGCTGCAAATCCTCCAACAAGTTCAGAAGATCACTTCGCGCGATCCTGGAGACCGGGTACTTCTTCAACCCACTATCAATCGCTGTCCATACACCGCAAAGGTAGTCCTTCTTCACCAGTTCCAAGTGCTGAGACAATGTCCAAGGAAGATCAGACATCCGCTTCGGAACCCTTCCTGCTGATGGCGGGGTTCCTCTGAAAACCTCTGCATGCTTCTTCTTTTCTGCTTCGATGCTCCGCATTTCGCGCAGTCTCTCATCTTCTGCTTGCTGCTTTCGCAGCTTCAATACATAATCGTCCAATTCTGTAACCGTCTGTGTCTTTTCAGGAGCTTCCGACACCGGCTCAAAGCGTTCTTTGTGCGCTCCAAAGGCTGTTTTAGGAATTTTGCGAATTCCATACTTGATTTGCGCCTTGTGCCGCTCCTCTGCAGTTACCAATCTCTTATCAAGCATGTGGAGATTTGGAAAGCTGTAAATGACAAGTATCCTGTAGTTGTTCTCGTTCGCCATGTCATTCCCTGAAAAATCAGCATCGTAAAGAACATTCCTCAAGTGCTTAATATACGACAATTGCCTTTCCATGTCTTTTAGCTTGTTGTTCGACACGTCCAACAGCTCAATGTGATTCAAGAACTGCAGGGAACCGGCAAGAGTGGTGAGCTGATTGTTCCCAGCGTAAAGATGCTTGATGCGAAATGCACCTGCCTCCATCGGATTTGGCTTGGAAGTGACACTCATAGACTTCCACGCATTGACATCGGGCACCAATCCATCGATCTTTGCGAGCAGATTGTTATTCACCCACAATGTTTCGAGATTGGTCAGCGCGCTCATGTTTGGATGCAGATATTTCAACTGTCGTTTTGATATATGAAGCTCCGTCACACGCACAGGAAGATCATGGATCGCATCATAAGGATCTACCGTGTCGTGGATAACCTGGTCTTCTTCCGACGCGTACATGGCTTTCGAACGTCGACTGCCCGTAGCGCACATATCCCTCTACTGCAATGAATAGGAAAACGAAACGGAAAGAAGACAATGAAAAAATAAATTAATTAATTAAATAAAAAAAAACTCTGCTCAAAGAAATTTTTACTCTGGAGTATTGTGTGACGAAACGAAGCAACGGCAAACAATGTACGACCGCTACTGGAAAGATCCTGTCTGTTTTGGCTTTGTTTGCTTGTGCGGTGTTGAATAATAACACGTCATTGTCATGCATACGGGAACTATCCATAAACAGACACGGTCAATACTGGCCGACACTAGCACGTTTGTTTCACAGGGGAATTCGTGCTTGCGCACGCACAGGCTCCGCATTTTCGACTCTCTTTAACGCAGCATCCGTAGCCATCTATTCTATCATTCGTTCTTTTTGCAACGTTTATGCCATAAGGCGACCGAATATCGCGAGCGGCGCAAGCAAAGTGTCTGCATGTCCCGCGTGCAGCTCACAGATTGATCGAGATTGGGAACGGAGCGCGGAACATCTATCTGAAGAGTGCCGTGAGGTGTGTTGGGAGCCTATCCCCTTCGCGGCAACGGGATGCAACACTGAATATGCATATCTACGAATAGACATGCATGTTCAGTGTATAATGTAGGCGCAATGCATACATTCCGTCAAAAAAAGACGAGAAGAAAAATGCCTGCGGAACATCTGAATCTCAAAAAATGGGTTAAATTGGGAACTGCAATTTCATTACTGGGGGAGGTACTGGGGGAGGATGGCTGGGAATCAGTTATGAGCGCTGTTCTTGATACTGAAAGGGAGGATTCTGAGAGGAAGCCGCCATGGTTTGCAGCAGCAGCTGTTGTTTGAGCATGGAAATGATTTCGGAATGAATTTGTGGCAGATGGTCTGTCTTTGAGGGCAGATGCAGAGGGATGATTTGGCCGACAAAGTAGACTGGTTGTCGATGTGCATCGCGGATGGCACGGACTGCAAAGATGCACGGTATCTCCGTACCATCACGCCTGACAAATAGCCCAGGATTTTCAATGTGTACGTCGTCTCCCGAAAATGCAAAAGCCAAGCAAGAAGTTCTTCTCAGCAGTGCTTCACGCTGTGGAAAGAGCTGTGGCCAGAAAATGCGGCCGGAAAGCAATTCTTCCTGGGAGTATTGCAGACACTCGCAAAGAGCAGAGTTGACGTGCAGGAACCCCCATAAACACCAAATCGCCTGACCCACGGGTGCTGATTGGTACAGATCCACAAACGACGGTGTATGCGAGTCTGCATTGGCGGATGCAAGCAACCCCAGGCTGCTCATACTTGCCATTGGATCGGCCGGCAAGAAATTTGAGTGTCCCGAAATGCAGGGAAATGAAGAAGCGAGCGTCGCATTCGTGGCTGCCGGCATCGACACTGGAGCTGTCATTGTCATTGCCGCTGTCGTTGGAGTTGAAGAGACGTATGGTTGGCTGCTTGGCGCTGCCGTATTCAAGACGGACGAAGTGATACCTTGCATCGCTCCCTGTGTCGCATACGATGTTGCAGTGCTGACATCCCCACCATACACAATTCCTGAAGTGTCCAACGTGGAGGGGGTAGGGAACATGTTTGAAAAAGGCACGACGGGTGCTTCCATTTCCATGGTGTGTGCAAGATACGATGCCTCGTGTCGAAGGTTTCCAACACGCATCTCCAGTCCAGACGGCGTGTATATATCATCGAGAGAGTCTGGAAGTTGCAGTGCAAGCCCTGTCGACGAAATACTGTGTTCCCAGTTCACGGCTCCCCCGCTCTGCTGCGATTCATTCATACTCATTCCGCCGCCGCCGCCAATGGAGCTTGACGTGCGACCAGCCGGAGGTTCCTGGCGAGGCATAGGACGTGGGCGAGTAGATTGTGGAGGCATCGCACACGAATCTGCAGCAAGCTGCATTGCTCGTGCCGAATGCGGAGCCCATGCCGAGGCAGCAGCAGGATCTGCCGCAAACGGATCGGAATGATGTCCAACCTGCAAAAACTGAGAATACCAGTCTCTTTTCCTATTCAATGCAGACGAAACATCCGTCGTGTTACATTCAGAAGCAGAAGCAGAAGCAGAAGCAGCAGCAGAAAACGAAGAGTCTGGAACGGCCCCATTGGACAGCAGAAAACCCTCGCTTTCGATAACTTTTCGAGGTCTTCCGCGTTTCTTCGGCTCGCCGTACACACATTGACTTGCGATTCCCATCCGAATGCATCGCGGACAAGGCAAGCTGTCGCAAACGCACTTTTTGTGAGACTGTCGACACGGCGCACAAGCCCGTCGAGACAGATCTTTCGAATCCGATTTGCCAACATCTTCTCCTTCCCCATCTTCTCCATCGAGCTTTGAGTCGTCCTCACTTCGATCATCGTCCGAGAACTCCTCTGCGGGCAGAGGACTGATCATCGTTATCAGGTTGCGAACACCCTGCACGGAATAACAAGAAGCAAGGAAAACCAATCCAAGAATGCGTCCCGACTCTTGTCCGAATTCTCTTTTACGATAATCAAACCCGTTTTCAACTCTGGTGTTGTATCATTTTTTTTTTTACGAATGTTTTTTCACAAAATAAATAATAATAATTAATATCTAGTAATTAATTAACTTTTTTTCCCGTGCTTCATTGAGAGGAGCACCAAGCGTCTTTGTCCCAGCCGACGCAGGTCACACAGTATGCGTGACGTCAGCACAATGTTTCAACCAGTTGTTTGGCACTGGAGCGAGAAACTTGAACGGATCGCGCAGTATCAGAGCTCAAGAGCATCGCCGGCGTCCTGAGTCTTTGATTCAAAGTACCTATACTTTCAGAGCTTGTGGCATGGGTCGTTCACAACAACAACAACAACAATAACAATAACCACTGCTACAAAATACTAACAACCAAAGGTGTATTGCCGTTGTTCATGTGGTGGATGTTGTATATTCTATCGTCCAATGTTTTTCAGCTTTCTCGGAATGCACCGTTTATTTTGGAAATTTATTTTTTACATTTCAAGAACGGGAGGGGAAAGGAGGACGGCGTTCTTGGTTGCAGTGAAGCAAGTCGATTTACATCATATTTACATTCTTTTCTCATTCTTTTCTCAATATCATCATTTCTTAAATTATTATTTTTTTTTCTTTTGCAGTTCGATTGCCTGAAAAGTGGGACAGTCAGTCTTGCTCAATTTCAAGCTGCTCACCCAAAGGAGGTTGAAAAAACGAAAGCGACGCTCGCTGCTTCGGCAGTAATTCTGCAAATACACTGCGGACCAGCTTCCGCATCAAGCTGGGTACTTGACGTGCGCCAGAGCAAGATGCTGCTTCCATCTTGCTTCTCACGCTGGAATCTGCAGCGTCATCACCGCCGCTTTGTCTCTCATGGCAACTCTTTCGCATTCGAATGTCTGGTGGTACGACATCCTGGGCAAGCAGAGAGGAGATTCGACAAGCGGGTGGCTCAGACGGCCATGAAACCAAAATCCCAATGTATATTGCGGTGCGACAATCTGATGGTTCCAGCGCATTCTGTTTGTCACCCTGGTCGGTGCGATCAGACGGTGGCGCCGCAATGGTTCATGATACGTAAACGGCAATGTGCGCGACCGAGTAAGCTTTCTGCTGTGCTGTTTTCGTCCTTCTCCGCAAAACCAAAGTACTACAGTCCAGCTCGGATGCGGTGGGACTGTGACGTGGGGCGGGGGCACGGCGTTGGAGGTGCCTGCCCAAAGAACCGAATCCGATGGGGTCCAGAACGTCGTCCATCACTGACGTCTGAGCACGATCGTTAAATAAATGCCCCCTGGCACCACCAGATGCTCACAATCGAAGTGGCCCCTGCTTGTGAACACATCGCACGAAGGAGCAGAGCGTCGGTTCGGGTGCCATGGCACTCGAACAACTTAATCGTTACTTTTCCGGTGACGATTGTTTATCTGAGCAAATCTGGCGAAGCCTTCCTCCTTGTGCGGTCCGGCCTGTGCGCACCGTTCTAACTTCTTCTCAGACGTTTTCTCCCAATCGGGGGGTTCCCTAGTCACGGATGATTCTGGCCGGGCCGTGCGGAACCGGCGACTTGCGAGCTGTAGGGAATTTCGCCTTCACAATTTCCCTTTTCTCATGGCTGCTTCTTCGGGGGACCGCATCTTGTTGAAACAGCATCTTCCGTGCTCCATTTGGCCTCCCCCTCCGTTCTTACACCTCTCCCTCCCCCCAAAGTGCCCACCCCTGCCGGAGCCGTCGCTGTTTTTTCTCCAGGTTTCTGTTTTTTAATGTCAGAGATGCTGGTTAAACTTTTTTTGTTTTGTGTTGCTGTTGCTGCCGTTGCTGTATCGTCTGGAAATGTTTCATCGATCTGACATGTCCACAATGTCTTCTTGCGCACCATCGTTTCCCACATTCTCAAACGCCCTTTCCCGATCGTGGCTGGTCCCCCCTGAGTCGATGCTGTTCCGATCCATGCCGAACTGCATGCTGCTACCATTCTCCGGCGCTGACAGTCACAAACAACACTGGACAGCAGAAGAAGAGCATGCGTTCGTCCGAGGCCTGAGCATCTATGGGAAGGGCTCGTGGGCCAAAATCGCCGGCATCATCAAGACTCGCACCGCTGTACAAGTCAAGAACCACGCAAAAACTTACTTTTCTCGACTCAGTAGCCCGCGGCGGACTTCCGCAAAGGGGCTCCGTCATCTGGTGAACCGAGTCGCCTCTCCTGACAGATCCAAGAGCTCCAGCTCTGGCAACTCGCCTATGCCATCAAAAGTAACGTTCGAGTCTCATCTCGATCTCGATCTCGATCTCGATGTCGAGCTCGATCATGAAATCTCGGCAGACCATGATACGGCGTCACCTACACAAACGGATATTCTGGTCGCAGAGTCATCCAAGTGCTCCGTGCCACAAGGCTGCTTCACGAACAGCAGCGATCGCGCTGCGACCGCGGAGTCCAATGCTGCGGCCGTGCTACCACAATTCTTTTTCGAGACTGCTCAGCCATTTCTCAAGTTGGATATCAACTCTGTCTTGTCTTTCTTGTCTTCGAATTCAACTTGTACATCGTGTTGATCTGTGTTGTTGATCTGTGTTGTCTGCATAGTCTGTCCATACTTTGTACCTATCTAGTATCCTTACAATCTGTATTGGTTTAGTCTCCAGGGCTATATATTTTTCCTGTGGGTCGTACCAATGTTTCACCGTCCCGCTCACCCTCCCCCACGCCTGATCGATAAAAGAACGCGACCATTTGTCGAAATGTTCCTATCGCATGATTACTTGGGCTTTATATACAGTACATCTTAGACTGATTCTTTCCAGTCGGGCAGATGGTGGACCTTGATGTCCATACTTGTAGACGAGATGTGCATGCTCGAGATCAAACCGTCCAAGTCACTGTCTTGCTTCGTCTGTGGCACATTCATTGCCAGCCGAGGCACAGCTTTCTCAACCGGTCGTCGGTACCCGCCGCCAGACGGAGGCCTCCTTGCGCTTGCCGGTCGACTGTGAAGCGGTCCACGGTTCGAATCCGGGCGTTCATAAAAGTAGGTGGACCCCACGGAAAGCACACCCCCCAAAGGAGTTCCTTTTCTCGGAACCGCTTCCCACGCATCCAGTGCCCTCTCCTGAGACTCATCCTCTTTTGAAGGAGCGGCGAACAGTTTCTTATTCACTTCATAGGCCGTCGGTCGGTGCGCTTTCCCGTCAATTTCCAACATGATTTCTACGTTTGACGCCGGCCGTTTGTACCCAAAGTCTCTTGGCTGCATCTTGGAAGCCACGCCCCCCATACTGCGAGATTGGGACTTTGTAGGAGGAGACTGTCGCAGTGCCGGGTTCTCCCAGGCCGATCGCCTCGACACTTTCACCTCCCGATCTTCCTCAGAGAGCAATCGGATATTGGAAACGAAGTGCTTGGCATTCGGTTTTGATCGTCGCTGCTGCGCATCTGCAGCAGACCACGGTTCCAAGTCATGATCGTAAAGACCGTGGGAACTTCCAGAAGACCGAGACGACTCCATGTGAGTGTTCTTCAGGCGGTGACTCGTCGCCGCAGCGCAGGAGTTTCCACCGATGTCCAGGTCCTTTTCAACGTCTTCTGCATCGTTGCCCCAGACCGAAAAGCCCCTCGGACGCACACCGCCCTCACCAGATGACAATGATGAGGCATCTGAACGATCCTCATCGCCCTGACGGCTACTCGACCCGCCTTCTACGTCCTCAAAGTCATCGCCCCAAATGGAAGGACGCTCAAATTTCTTACCACGATCTTCAGATGCATGCGACCGAACGGACGGCATCCGATCACCATGATCACCATCGTCTCCGTCAAGAACAAACTCTGTGGCCCCAGTAACATGCTGCTGTTCAAGACCACCTTCAACATCTAACACATCATCCCCCCAAATACTGGACCCTCTTGCCTCCCCACACCCAAACAAGGCACTCCCCTTGTGACGCATTGTCTTTGCAAAGTCGGACTGAGGTTCGGTAAGTCGAGGAGGCGACGCAAGGAGCGGCGAAGTCTTGGGCTTCGAATCCGTCAATTTCCAGGAGGGCACCGGCTCAGGTCCCTGGCTTCCAACATCACGCCTTTCAATTTTCTTCAGCAGTGGGGTTTCTTGGCCTGAAAGAGACCGCTTCTGAGCGGCTGACCGTGGACGGGCCGATTTGGTGCTTTTCGGTTTGTACAGGTCTGCAGTGTATCCTGCAGACGACTCGGCGCGTTCTCGGTGCTTGCGTTCCGTGGAGGAGCCAGGTTTTGAGTACGGGTTATTCAGTGAAAACGCAGTAGAACTTCTCGCAAGAGCCGACGAAACAATCTTGCGGACCATATGCACCGATTCCATGGACGGCAGTTCCGGTTCGTGAACGACTGGTCGCACAGTGCGGTTCACAGAAGCCGGGCGGGAAGAATGTGGCATCGCGCGAAAGCCGTGACCGACCGATTGAGCATCTGTTCGTTCATGCAAATGTTGCACTGCAGACGCAAACCTTGACGTTGACGTCGCGATCGAGGAGGCGGAGGCGGAGGCTGAATGTGGTTGGATGTGCTGCGCAGTTGACAAGTTCTTCATCAGTATCTTGAAGCGCGACGATGGGCTGACCATCCGACGTTTCTCCACTTCATCCTGCGAAGCCGCCGATCGCGGTTGCCCCAAATCATCTGGATGGATATCCGATTCGAAAATCTCCGTCGGATACTCTCCCTTTTCCTTTGCCAGCACACGAGCACTATGAATGTCGAACTGTTCCGAGTTGCTCGACCTATCGGTACCTGCGATAATCACAGCATCATTGAGGTCATCATGAGCCGCTGCCCGAGAGTCACTGTCTTCCTCGGGAGACTGCGGGGGCATATGAAGCTGCGATAGTGCAATGGACGGCACAAAATGGGTTCGGGAAGGAGAAACCGCAGACTTGCGAAACCTGTCCTTTTCCACTACTGTGTCCATTCCTTCCACGGTATGCAAAGAACAATTCACTGGGGAGTGCCGATCAACAACAGCATCCGCCTCCACATCGTCGTGATCATCCAAAATTCCAGAATAGTCGATATTTTCGTCTGCATTCGTTCCAGGGCGATCCAACATGTCTGAACTCTCATCGTCGTCGTCGTCGTCCTCCTTCTCATCATCATCATCATTGTTGTTGTTGCTGTTATCGTTAGTACGGTCATGGTCATGGTCATGGCCAGATCCAGTGTTCCAGAAGACTCCGCTGGAGGAGTGAAACGCAGAACCGGCACCGTCAGCAAGCGCAGAGACTGGAATTCCAACAAGCATCAAAGATTCGAACGGGTCTTGGACCTGGGTCTTGGCCAGTTTGGTTGCCCCGGTTCTCTTATCCAAAGGCAGCGAATCGTGGTTGTCCACATGCGATCTTCCAAATGCAGAAGAAGGTCGCTCCTTCTTATTCTTTCCGCTCGACGACGAGAGTTGCAACGATGTTGATCTTCCATCTGAAGCAGACGGTCGATATGTTCGTCTTCCGCCACCGCCACTGCTGCTACTGGAATGGAAGCCATTATTCTGAATGTGATGACCCCTGTTCTGGTTCTGGTTCTGGTTCTGGTTCTGGTTCTGATTCTGATTCTGGTTCTGATTCTGGTATCTGGATGCGGATTCAGAGTCCGATGCTTGGTTGGTTAGTGACTTAGACTGCATAATCGCAGACAATGATTGCGACGCAAGAAATTCTTGCAGCTTCGCTTGATCTTCTTTGGTATTTCGCCGTTTTGAATTGGGCTTTGAAACTAAGGATTGGCCATCATCACGCGTATCTTCTTGCGAGTCCTTCTTGCGATCAAATCCTTTCCGAAATCTCGCAGAAATCGGCCTCGGAGGAACTAACCAAACAAGAAGCAAAATACGAAAAACGAAAAAAAAATATAATAAACAGAATGGTTAATCAATTAATCGTATCATAATAAGAAAAACGAGGTAAGCAAAGGAGACAAAAATGCACTTCCAAATTTAAAAAAAGGACGAATAAACAGACGAAAACATACGCGTAAACATTCAAGCCCCGGCCTCCTGTTTTGGTTCGTTATCAATAGTATAAATACGAATATAAATGCAGATATTCTCTTTTTGCAGATCTTTATTCTTCAGAAAGCCACGATTAGCGCAGCGCCGATCAAACGATCGAAGGCTCTTCTTATTGGAAGCCCCCATGCAGACGGGTTATTTGAGAATTAATAACGTCCTGTTTTCCAAAAAGAATTGTCTTTCCTTTATCTACAGCCGCTTGCCAAAAACAAGAATCATGGTTGGTCATCATCGGCGAAGCTGTCACCGAAGACATATCCAAAGCCACATGCTTCTTTGATTTTCATTCATTTAGGGACGAACACCAGCTCTTCAATGCAGACTGCTCTGCACCAGAGATGCGTCGCAATCACGGGTTTCTTGGTTCTCGCTCTCTTCAGGCATGGCCGATTTGTGTTTTTCGGGAAGATCCCTCTTTGGAGCCATGCGATGTTTTGTCTCTGATGAAAGACGCTGCTTGAGGGTTCGATTATGAAAAACAAACAGAAAATAGTAGAAAGAAAAAATAGTGAAGAATGAAAGAAATTCTAGCCTTGGCTAACGTGAGACAATAGCATTGTTTGATGTTCAACGTTGATACGCAAAGCTGTGAGCCGCTGAATAATAACACGTCATTGTCATGCATACGGGAGTATGCATAAACAGACACGGTCAATACTGGCCGACACTAGCACGTTTGTTTCACAGGGGAATTCGTGCTTGCGCACGCACAGGCTCCGCATTTTCGACTCTCTTTAACGCAGCATCCGTAGCCATCTATTCTATCATTCGTTGGTTTGGTTTTTTGGTTTCACTTTTTGCAACGTTTATGCCATAAGGCGACCGAGTATCGCGAGCGGCGCAAGCAAAGTGTCTGCATGTCCCGCGTGTAGCTCACAGATTGATCGAGATTGGGAACGGAGCGCGGAACATCTATCTGAAGAATGCCGTGAGGTGTGTTGGGAGCCTATCCCCTTCCCGGCAACGAGATGCAAGTTTGAATATGCATATCTACGAATAGACATGCAGGTTCAGTGTATAATGAAGGCGTCGGAGAGGAGAGGAGAAGGGGGGTGGTTTACATTGTGCGTGTGTCTTTGAAAGAACTTGAAGTTGAGTTTTCTTTCTGGCGCACGCACTTCGTTTCGAACAGAGGTTTTTGTTTTTGTTTTTGTTTTTGTTTTTGTTTTGAGATTCTGTGTATAACAACACTGGACAGCATTTTCGACTCATTTGGATGCGGTTGTGAGTGAGTTGCTTGGTAACGGAAAAAAAAAAAAGAAAAGAAAAAAAAGAAGCCGATTCGCGAAGAGACATGGTACACGATCGTGTGTTTCGCGTAAGAGGCAACGACGACGATCACAACAACAACGAAAATCAAAACGACAATGAAAACGAAAATGGTGAGGAGGAGCAAGACGGGGTGCACCTTTTGGCAGACGCAAGCAGGTATGCCACCGGGAGCAATGGCAGTGGGAATGGGAATGATGCTACCGCGAATCGGCCGGCATCGGTTGGCGAATCACTGCCGTTCCGTGTGATTTCTGCAGAGGATGCTTCTCGCGAATCTGTGTTTGTATTGTGCAATTGGCTGCGGACGGATTCTGTAAAAGGACTGTCCGTGGAAGAAGCCGTCAGGAGATTTGGGCTGTTTGGACCAAATATCCTTCCCGGCGACACTCCGATCCAAAAATCGTTTTTCCAGGTTCTTCTAAAGGAGATGCGAGAGCCAATGATTATTCTGCTTCTGTTTGTTGCCATCTTGTATTTTGCACTGGAGGAAATTGGCGAGGCGTTGTTTGTCAGCATCATCATCGGTGCAGTGATATGCATCGAAGTGTGGAATGAAAGACGATCAAAGGCCGCGGTTGATTTGCTGCGGTCCACAGTGAAGCCCATGGGGATTGTTCGACGAAACGGTGCGTTGATGAAGGTGGAATCATCTGAAATTACAATCGGAGATGTTTTGGCTTTGAAGGCTGGGCAGAGGTTAGCTGCAGACGTCAGACTCATTTCTTCATCGGGCCTGGAAGTAGAGGAGTCACTGCTGACCGGAGAATCCGAGCCGATTCCAAAGTCCGCGTCCTCTGATGCTACGTTGGATGCACTGCAGGGATATCCCAATGGCTTGGACTCGAGAATTGATTCTTCGTTCTCGGGCTACGTCCCTCGAAATGTCCTGATTGCCGGTTCCTCCGTCGTCAAGGGATCCGGGGTGGCAGTCGTGTATGCAATAGGCGGCTCTACAAGAGTGGGCAAACTTGGAAAGTCCCTGGATGACGTCTCCAAACCAAAAAAGACACCGTTGCAAAAAGTCATGAAGAAGTTCGCCTTCCGATTCTCTTTGTGCGCCGTGTCGTTTTCGGTGATCGTTTTCTTCGGTTTGCTGTTCTTAACAAACGCATCTTGGAAGGTGGCGCTAATTTCGTCACTGAGCCTTGCGTTCGTGACAATTCCCGAGGAGCTACCATTGCTGATCAAATCCGTAATGGCAGTCGGGGCATATGCACTGTCTAAGAGCCACCACATTATCATGAAGCAAGTGCAGTCCGTGGAGGCAATTGCTTCCTGCAGTGTTCTCTTTTCGGACAAGACCGGTACTCTCACCAGAAACAAACTCAGCCTTGCAAAAGCCGTCACGTTCAGAAAGGCATTTGATGTACCGGAATTTTCAGTTGCGTCCCCACGCGGATTAAATGCTGCGGCTTCGGAAGAGATTGCAAAATCTGTCGTGATCGATGCGCGCGTTCCGACTGGCTCTTTGCTGAATGCATGGGGGTTTTTGTCCTCCGACTTGAGTTACCTCATGGCCCTGCTTGCTAATGAAATTTCAACCAGGGATGCGCAGTTGCAAGATCCATTTGACGATGCCGTATATGCGGCACTCCAGTCGACGTCGTCTCCGAACGATGTTTCTTGCGACTCCTTGCTGTCATCTCTGAGAACTGTGGTTGGGACAGCGGACATCCCACCTGCAGTTGTTTCCCAATACGAACGTCTTCGCGGGAAGCTGCTCGCATTCCAGGATTCATCTCCACAGTCTCCTGGAAAATCAGACTCGGAGACCAGCCTTTCTGCTTCACTTCTGATTAAAGGAGCTCCAGAAGATGTGGTTTCGAAATGTGGGCGGCTTCGCACAGAGAGCGAAGGAGATATCCCCTTAAGTTCTCATGCAAAGGCCCTGATTTTGTCGTACGTCTCGTCTCTTGCGGGTCGAGGATTTCGTCTCATCGCCCTCGCCCAGCAAGATACTCGATTTCCTCTGCACCTTGACGTCCGCGTAGATAATGGAGCATTTGTGGGCTCGGAAGAAAGTGTGACGGACTTTATCCGGGATCATTGCCAGGACGGGTCGTTTGTATTCCTGGGATTTCTGATGTTTGAAGATCCGCTCCGAGAAGACGCTGCAGAGGCCGTGGACTGGATCCGTTCCGCGGGGATTCATGTCGTTGTCGTGTCGGGTGATCATTCGCGCACCGTGCAGTCCGTGCTTGGCACACTGGTTAAGCAGCCTGAGAGACATGCTGATCTGTCTGTCCTCACCGAAGCTGGAATCGGGCCGTTTGTACTGGATTGTTTCTCAGTTCTGCAGTCATACTCTACGCACTCTGGAGATACGGAAATGTCGTTCAGCACGTTTCTTAGCGACTATCTTTCGCAGGTTGTGAATGCCTTGAAAGATCGGGTTTCTGGGTCTTTGCACCAAGTGACGAATGGCAAAGGGGCGATTGTAGGTGTCGCCAGGGCCACGCCCGATGTCAAGTTGTCGCTGCTGCGAATGCTGCGAGACGGCCAGCATCGAGTCATTGTTGCGGGGGATGGGCTGAACGACGTGCCTTCGCTGAAAGAAGCGGATGTCGGCATTGCCATGGGACTAAACTCAGCGGACCTTGCCAAGGAGGTGGCTTCGGTCGTTCTCGCAGACAACAATATCTGCGCCGTTGCAGAATCCATTCGTGCGGGTCGTCGGTTGTATGTCAATCTATTCAAAGCAATCACATTCTACCTGGCAGCCAAGATTGCAATCGCGTTTGCTTTTGCGATTTGTATAGCCGCTGGAGTGGGCTCTCCGTTCCACTCGACTCATCTCATCATTGCAGAGGCATTCATGGATGTCGGTGCTTCTCTGTCCTTTCTGTTCATGCCCATCGATCCATCGTTTGCTCTTCGCGGACCACATGTATATCCTGTTCTTTTCCAAGTCAAGTTTCTGGGGAAAATAGTGGCGGCGTGTGCTTTTGGCTTGTTCTTTACAATTATATTCTCCTTCATGACTGGGTGCAATTTTGATGCTTCGCGCTGTCGATCTGGAGAGGGACAGGAACGAGCGCAGTCTGCTGTTTTCCTCGGATGGATGATCGTCCATGTACTTGCAGCTCTGGTCATCGCGCAGATCGACTCACCAATTACATTTCGCTTTTCTTGTAACTTCCGCAGCATGCTTTCCGTTTTTCAGGATCCTGTGTCGCGGGCTGGGTATCGAAACTGGGGCCTCTGGACTCTCACCGCCGTGTTGTTTGTCTTTGCAGCGTTTGTTCTTCCATTCGTTTCCACCTTTCTTGCTCTGACGGCGCTTTCACTTGGCCAGATCGCTCTTGTATTTCTATTCGTGGCCCTGGGATGCCTGGTCGTCAGCACGGCCCGCGTCTTTTTTCACCAAGAATGGTATCTGTCGTAATCATTTTTAAAAACATCACACAACCCTCTCCATCTCGTTAAAACTTTTTTTTCGTAATAGTACCAATTAGAACCAATTCGTTCTGATGCAGTGCGTCGCAGGCAAGGGCGGGGGGCAAAAGATTGTCATCTGTCAGCGGATGTCAGTGTTCCTTGGATGCATTCATCCACTGGCCACTCGAACTCGAACCCAGAGCCCAAAAACAGTCTCGTCTTGAACCTTGTGTCTCGGCGTGGCAGATTTTGAATCCTCAGTCAATTTGAAATTCCCTCTTTTCTTTTATTTATTGGTTTTTTCCTTTCTTCTCTTTTTCTCATTCTCTTCTTTCTTCTTTCTGTTTCGCTTGAACCTTTGGTTTTTCTCTCCCACTCCCCTTTTATTTGTTCTATTCAATATTTTTTTGTTGAAAGAAAGGTTCTTAAAAAAAAGAAAAAGAAAAGAAAAGAAAACAACGACAAGGACAAGTGACGACATAATGACTCGGAATGTTGCGCCTGCTCGTTTTGAAGACACAATGACTAAGACACTGTCGTCATCACCTGTCGAAGCATCACCTTTGATGATGTCGACGTCTGCGCGGACTACTGCTGCTGCGTCTACTACGCTTCAACAACCTGCTGCCGGTGGTGGATCTGCTGCTGCGTCGGCCAAGCTGCATAATGTCGTCCATGGGTCAGATGTGGACTTTATTGATCTTGAGGATACTGGAATCCATCTTCTCAACATTCTGCGGAATCCGCCTGCTGCACTTCTGTATGAGCATGCGCTGCGGTATGAAAGCGAGTCTGTTCTTACTGCAACGGGGGCTCTGTCAGTTCGATCTGGTGCAAAGACGGGTCGCTCGCCAAAGGACAAGCGCATCGTGAATGAGCCGTCCACTGCTGGAGACGTGTGGTGGGGTCCGGTGAATATCAAGCTCGACGAGGCGTCCTTCATGATTAATCGTGAGCGTGCAGTGGATTATCTGAACACTAGAGAGCGCCTGTATGTCGTTGATGCGTTTGCCGGATGGGATCGCAAGTACAGAATCAAGGTTCGCGTGGTGTGTGCTCGGGCATACCATGCGTTGTTCATGGAGAACATGTTGATTAGACCGACTGCGGATGAGCTGGAGACGTTTGGAGAGCCGGACTATGTCATTTATAATGCCGGGCAGTTCCCCTGTAATCGGTTTACAAAGGGAATGACGTCGTCAACATCAGTTTCGATCTGCTTTGACCGGCGAGAGATGGTCATTCTGGGAACGCAGTATGCTGGAGAGATGAAGAAGGGTGTACTCACGATCATGATGTATTTGATGGCAAAGCAGGGAGTTCTCCCATTGCATTCATCTGCGAATGAAGGCGCCGATGGTTCCGTCACGCTCTTCTTTGGATTGTCGGGAACGGGAAAGACAACGCTTTCTGCAGATCCGCATCGTGCACTCATTGGAGACGACGAGCACGTGTGGACAGAAGACGGCGTGTTTAACATTGAGGGCGGGTGCTACGCAAAGTGTGTGGGCTTGTCTGCCGCGACCGAGCCCGAGATATTCAACGCCATCCGTTTCGGAGCTGTGTTGGAGAACATCGTCATGGATCCGCACTCCAGATTGGTGGACTATGACAATATTTCGTTGACCGAGAACACTCGTGTTGCATATCCGCTCGAGTATATTCCGAATGCAAAGATCCCGGCGGTCGGTGGACATCCGACGAATATTGTCATGCTTGCGTGCGATGCGTTTGGTGTCTTGCCGCCAGTGTGCAAGCTGACGCCCAGCCAGGCCATGTACCACTTCATCTCTGGATACACTGCCAAGGTTGCCGGTACAGAAGTTGGCATTACGGAGCCGACTCCCAATTTCTCTGCCTGCTTCGGTGAGCCGTTCCTTGTTTGGCATCCGACAAAGTATGCTGAAATGCTTGCAGACAAGATGCGCCTGCACGACACCCCGGCGTGGCTGGTCAACACTGGTTGGTCTGGTGGATCGTATGGAGTTGGAAAGCGCATGAAGTTGTCCATCACGCGCGCCATCATTGATGCGATCAACGATGGTACACTTGAGCAGCAAGAGTTTGTCCAAGAGCCTATCTTTGGCATGTGGATCCCCAAGACCTGCCCGAAGGTTCCTGCCGAGATTCTCAACCCGCGGAACACATGGGCGAACAAGGAGCAGTATGATCGCACTGCTACCAAGCTTGCAACCATGTTTGTAGTGAACTTCAGGAAGTACCAGGACAAGGCGTCCACGGAACTTCTCGATGCAGCTCCCAAGAAGATCGATCTGTCCCTTGTTGACGAACATGATCTTGGCGGTGCGGCAATGGGATAAAAAGAATGTGATATTCTTTTTTTCTGGCTTGCTGAACGTCATGTGTTGTGTGTTGTGTGTTGTGTGTTGTGTGTTATGTGTTCTTGTTCCTCCGTGTCTGGAGGAATCCAGGCGAAAGAAGAAGAGAAGGAAAACTAGTACGAAATTGTGTTCGAAATCGAAAATCTCGCAAGGAATCGAAATGTGTGATATCCACGTATGTATCGGAATCCGAAAGAATTTGTGTTTGTGGCGTGATCGTCATTTTGTTGTCTCTGTCGTTGCTCAAAAATGATGTTGCTTCAGTAAAGAGAATGGTTTGATTGCCAGTTCATCCCACATCACGTCTCTCTCTCTCTCTCTCTCTCTTGTGTGTGGCGTCAAGAAGGCACCGAGGGTTGCATGAAGGAGAAAGACAGAAAGAGAGAAAGAGATGTGTTTTACTCGGTGAGTTGTGTTCAGGTGGGAATCGCGGAGCCATGAGGAAGACGCTCTGCATGGTCGAGCAGATCATAGTGGCCTGGTCGGTACATCAAGTTCACAGAGACACCCTCGAATCCCTCACGGAAATTGATACTTTCAAAATCGTACGTATTGACTTGGCCTGGTGTGCCATCCAGATACTCGACGTGCACTTTGAGACACGGTACGGCTTGTACAAACGCTGAAAGTTGGACATGATCACCCTCCTTTCCCATCGGCTCGACCTCTGTCGCGCAGAAATCGGCCATTGCATAGAATCCTTCTTGCAAAAACGGCATAAAGTCATCCGCATTGCTGCGCAGCGTAGCCGATGTGACGAAGCGCGTCCAGGACACAATGTATTCGGAAAACCCTTCCTGATTGAACAGCTCTTCCACCGCAACCACAAAGTCTGTCTTGGAAGCAAGTACCTGGTCAATTACGTCCTTCACACAGTCAACCATATCCTCTGCTGCAAAAGACGGGAACCCAGCCGCAAGAAACACATCCAATGTGCTCTGCACAAAGTCCCTCAACAGCACCAAATGGCCTTCTCCTCGCTGTGCCATCTGCTCAAAAATCGAAAACGCAAGCGACCGATACATGCAGTTTCCGTCCGATCGAATCTGTCGATACCTCGGAAATCGCTGTGCAATCTTCAAGCTCTTTGCGTAAAATTCAGATCCCGGTTTGTAAGTTGCTGAAATGGACGACGAAGCAAGCCGCTTGCTCACAAAGGGCTGTCCTAACGAATGCGACCGTATCTCGTGCTGCTGACGATCATAATCATCGTATGAATACGCAGATGCAGAAGACGACGAAGACGCCGAGGAACTCCCAGCGTGTGAGCGCAGGTTGTTGTTCAAATCACCACCATCATTCTTTTGGTTGTTGTTGCTCTTACTATGACTACTACAACTATCATTATCACTGCTGCTGCTGCTGGCACTACAATGACTGCTACGATTATGATCCGTGTTATGGTCCGTATTGGAGGCATTGTGTTTGCTGGAATTGTTGCTCATTCTTTCCGTCTTTCTTTCTGTTATTCGATCTTTGTTTAACGAAGGTGTCTCGTCCAAAAAATAAATAAATAAAGAAATAAAGAAATAAATACAATAACAAAAACAAATCAAACAGAAAACAGTAACAATCAAAGACGATCGCTACTTTAACTCTGCTTTCTTTGAGCTGAAAATTCCTGAATCTCCCCAATTGATGAAAGGTTGATGGAGTTGAGGAGTCGAGGAAAAAAGAAAAGATGCATCAATTGAGTCTGTGTGTTCTCTGTTTTCTTACAGTAGAAGATTCGACGGGACGCAGAATCGGGAAAACGGCGTTCCATTTATTTTATTTTTCATACATAAATTATACATATGTGTGTGTGTGTGTGTGTGTGCGGTTGGTGAATTGACGTGGAGAAGTGTGGTGGATAGAAAATGGCGACCAAGGAAGCAGAGGCACAAAAGTCTCGATTGGACTCGGTTCAGTCGCATGTGGATGCGGACGAGAGCTCGTCGATTGACACGGGAAGGGCCGCCGAAGCGCTCGCATCGCTCAAGCAAAGCACAAAATCAAGTGCACAACCGACAGTCATTCTCCAAAAACAAGACATCGATCTTCTTGTTTCGGAAATGGACATTTCAGAGACAGAAGCACAGAACCTCCTCATCAAAGCCGGTGGAAACTTCCAAACGGCACTTCAGTCGCTTGTTTCGAGCTCGGCTCCTTAGCCCCAGCTCTTTCCAATCATAAATGGATTTCAGAAATCCTTTACGCAGTCGTTTAGGACTCTTCTATTTTAATAATAAAAAATAAATAACAAGCAAATAAATAAATACATAAATACATAAATATCATCCAACACGATACATCCGATTTTTGTGTGCGTTCTTCGTGGTTTTTAATACTCGGGGAGGTTAACGAACAAGCTTCAACACTTGTTCTGCAATGTCGCTCATGGCGGAGTCGTGCGAGGCCGCCAACGTCTGCAGAACATCGATCAGATTTCGGAAGCAAGCAGCGGACCTGAATAGAGACAGGTTCTTCGCGTCGTATGTAAGCGTATAGTAGAGTGTCCGTACTATACGGCGTGATCGAGCACCGCGCGTGCTCAACGCTGGAAGATCGTCGCGGAGGACATCGTTGAAAATGGAGAGCTTTGAATGTTCAAGGATCACGGAGTGCGTAGACGGATAGATTTGAGCCGCGAGTTGGATGCAAAGAGCAGCCTTTTCTGATATCGGCTGATCATACAACGCATGCGACGAAAGAATGTCCATGAAAACTCCCACTGCGGACTTCAGTGGCTTGTTCTTTTCAATGCTCAGCTGCACAAACTTTTCATACTCGGCCGCTGCACTTGCGGCCTGTCCTTGCTGCTGCTGCTGCATGATTGCTTGGGAACACTGGTACATGAGGGTGGAAGCGAGCTCCAGGACAGGATCCAGGAAGTCTTCCAGTTCATTGTTCCACGCTCGTTCCAGCGATTTTGCAACCTTCCCAGGCAACTCATGCTTCAAAAGAAGCGACCGATCTACATCCTCCGATTGCACGATCTGCACAAACAGTCGAATAAGATGAACATTGTGGTTGCGATGCGAAACATCAAGATAAGAAAGCAAAATCGGCATGATTTGCAGACGCACAAGCACCGATACCATCGCTGGATTTGCTTCGACGAGCAGTGTCAGAAACTTAATACCATACAACGGAGTTGGTTCGGCGGCCTCGAGTACACGCTCAAACTGAGGAAGAATACTGCGGACCACCAGTTCATTAATCCGCCGCGTGTTGGTCAGTTTCGGCTGCATCGCATCATACACGTTTGAAGACGGAGACAGGTACACCTGGAAAATGTCCATGATTTTCTTGAGCGCAAAGAATCGCACATCGTCGTGCACCTGAGCAGTCTGAGAGAGGATACTGATCAGTGCAGGAAGTAGGGTCCCCAGAATCGAAGTTTTCCAAGAAACAACAATCTCTGGATCTTTGGTTACCTGCTCCAGGACCTGGAATGCAACGTGAACCTTGCGCAGAGCGGAGCCTGCCGGAGAGACCGACTCTGCAGATTGGAAAAAGCACGAAAGCGATTCAACCATATCCATGTCGAAGATCCTCTCCAAAAACAGTCTGCATTCTGCAAGTCTACATAAGAATACACTGTACTGCTCGAGTTGGTCATCGGTGAAAGACATCTGCTCCTTAAACAGCTGCAGTGCACACTGACGGCCGCGATGAACCAGTTGACCAACGACCAAATCGACAACCTCGGTAAGTTTCTTGTCCTTCTTGTCCGACGCGAGCTTTTCGATCGTAAGTGTGCACTTTTGCGCAATGGTAGACAGCGAAGACACATCTTGGATCGGCTGCTTGGAATCTGACCTATCCGACACATTCAACAGCAAGACATGCAAATGGCCCACGGCCTTGATGCGAATAACCGGTGACGAGTGCATCATCAACCTACTGAGCGAAGCCGCATGTTCTGAAAAGCCCATTTGCAACAGCTGAGACGACCAGAAGGCACCTTTGGACGACAGACAAGCAGCGTTGACAATGTTGAATGCATGTTGCTGAACGCCAACAACGGAGTCGTCCATCAGTGACGCAACCCTTTTCAATCCGACTCTCACAACAACGGCATTCGCAAAATCAGTTGAGATGCGGGACATGCGACCCACCGTCGAAATGACCGTGGCCCGCAGCAGCTCAAGACCGGCAGCGGATAGATCGTGCGTTCCTTGACTTTGTGATCCTGAGAAAAACGGCACGGCAGCATTCACAATCGCATCACTAGCAAACAATCGAGAAAACTCGCGGTTCTCTGTACACACGTTCTCAAGAACCTTCCACGTGTAAAGCTGAACAATGCCATCTTCCGTGGGGCGCAGACATCGGATCATCGCAGAATGGCATCCCTTTGGGATTGCCCACGCGCTTGCAGCATTGTCCGGGCTGTCTTCCTGCTGAGAATTCGCGATGACGTAGAAGCACAGTTCCCCCATGCATGCCATCGCCCGTCTCCTGACCTTGTTTTGATGATCAGAGCACAGCTCGGCAAGGGTCTGCAGAATCTGCGAATCTTGCAGCGCGGAATCAATGAACGTCGCATACCGAATCACCAAACCCATTATTGTGCACAGTCGGGAGCGGATTGTGGACGATTTGAAGGCCTTCAGAACCTTCACAAAGAGATGCATCAACGAAGAATTCACAATCAAGTTTGCCGAGCGAGAATCTGTGCACAATGACTGAAAATACGTCAGCATGTTCATCTTTTCGGACAAGTTTGTCTTTCCGGTAATGCACCTGTAGATCTTGGTTAGGAACGTTTCGATGTCCGGTGTACTCAGCGCCAGGAGTTCACTGACAGAGTACGGTTGGACGGGAAGCATCTTGGGATCAAAGTCCGTCTCATCTGGTTTTTCAATCTTTGGATTTCCCACAATTGGTCGCACCGTGTTGTCGTGCTGTCCGAACAAGATGCGATCGAGGGATTCTGGAACTGGCTGATGTGCCACCTTCTGCAGGTTATCCAATTCCAAAGCAGCTGACTGCGGCCTTTTGAGCACAGCAGATTTCTTCAGAGACGCACTGGAGCCTGGCTGTTGCGACGACGTCTGCTGATGCTGCGCCACATTGGATTGGATGCGCTGCTGCGGCTGATCATCCTCCAGCTGTTCCGAAGCAAACTCTTCGTCCTCGGTAGGAACATCGGACGATTCGTCAGACGACGCCACCGCAGACGCATTTCCAAAGTCAATCGCTGTGTTGGAATTCATGTCAAGCACCTGCGAAGCTCGCAACGCCTTCATGACATTCTTATCCAGCGATGCTCGAGTAAATTTGGAAGTAAAATATTTTGAAAACTCTTCCTTGAATGGGTACTCGGGCATGTCGAGAGCTGCGGGGACAGCAGCGGTGGAAGCGCTCCAGAACGGATGTCTCAGCAACTCGGGCCATTTGATCCGAGCGAGCGGATTCTTATGCAGCAGTCTCTCCAGCAAATCCTGGAAACTGTCTGAGAACCCCGGAGGCAATTTTGGAACGGGATCATCCAATATCCGAGACGCCAGTTCCTCGAAATTGTTCGAGTAAAACGGTGTTTTCCCGACAGCCAGTTCATACAACAAGCAACCAAAGGCCCAAAAATCCGAAGCTGTTGAAAAATAAACCTGCGCGTCGAACAGCTCAGGAGCCATGTATGCAGGAGTGCCCTTAACCGATTGACCAGACGCAGCATTCAGCTTTGCATTTGCGAACTTTCTCGCAAAGCCAAAATCTGCAAGCTTCAAAATCCCAAATCCATCGACGAGTATGTTCGATGGTTTCAAATCGCAGAGCAGAACGCCTTGAGAATGCACGTACTGAAGCCCCGTGAGAATATCGACGCCTAGCGTTCGAACCGTGAATTCCGGCAAATGTCCATCCTGCAGCAGCAACGACAGCACATCGCCTCCCGTGCACAGCTCCAGCACAAGCCAAATGTGATTTGTTGTTTCGTACCACTCAACAAACTTTAAAATGTTTGGATGCCGAAGTGGATACAGGATCTTAACTTCAGATAGAATCTTTTCCTTGTTCTGCGCCTTGTCCACAGACTTGATTGCGTAGTACGAAACGGTGCTTTTCTTACGGCCCTTGTACACTACGGAATGCGGTCCACGTCCGATTTCCCCATAAATCTGATAATTATTCATTGCACTCGAAAGGCTAAAGTAGTCATGCAGTGACTCTGAGCAAGGGACTGTGTGAGCGAGTGAGAGAACCGAAGCCAAGTCTGAACGCACGAAACATCACACACGCTTGTTTATTTCCCAACCCAGGAACGTAGCTGGTGTCCTGAAAACCCTTGTGATCTCGACAAAAAGCCAGCCATCGCCCCAGCATCAACCATCAAGCCCTCTCCTCCAGAATCAAACCCATGCATCCTCAAGCATCAAGCATACCTGTTTTGACAAGCTGACTGCTGTACCGCCCGCCACTTTCCGTTACGCGGGTCTCTCAATTCCGAATTCGGGGTTCTCTCTCGTCCAGTTATTGCATGTTGATCGAACGCTCTCTTTTCTCTTTTTCTTTCGTGTTTATAATTTTCTTCTCCTTTTATTTTACTCTCCTCCTTTTTCTTTTGTCACATTTCATTTTCTTTTCCTTTGCAATTTCAACAGGAGAGGAAAAGGGAGACGTACAGAGCACAGAGAGACAGAGAGTGAGTGAGAGAGTGAGTGAGTGTGAGAGAGAGAGAGAGAGAGAGAGAGAGAGAGAGAGAGAGAGATACATACACACTATGGCGACTGCACTTGAGAGATACCGCAAGATTGAAAAGATCGGAGAGGGTACATATGGAGTTGTGTACAAGGCCGAGGATAAGGACACTGGACTTATTGTTGCGCTCAAGAAGATTCGACTTGAGAATGAAGACGAGGGTGTTCCGTCGACTGCAATTCGCGAGATTTCGCTGTTGAAGGAACTGAACCATCCGAACGTGGTTCGTTTGCTGGAAGTTGTGCATTCAGACAACAAACTGCAGTTAGTCTTTGAGTTTCTGGACCAGGATCTCAAGCACTACATGGACCGTGCAGATGCGGCTTCGTTCACTCCGATGCTCATCAAGTCGTACATGTTCCAGATCCTGAAGGGGCTTTCGTTCTGCCATTCGCACCGCATCTTGCACCGCGATCTCAAGCCGCAGAACATGCTGATCGACCGCTCTGGTGTCATCAAGCTCGCGGACTTTGGTCTTGCTCGCGCATTCAACGTTCCTCTGCGTACGTACACCCATGAAGTGGTTACCCTGTGGTACCGTGCGCCGGAAGTCCTTCTGGGATCCAAGCACTACTCGACCCCCGTGGACATGTGGTCCGTTGGCTGCATCTTTGCAGAGCTCGTTACGCGCACCCCGCTCTTCCCGGGAGACTCGGAAATCGACGAGCTGTACAGAATTTTCCGCATCATGGGTACTCCAACCGAGCAGGTCTGGCCCGGGTTTGACGCACTGCCGGACCGCATGGCTGCGTTCCCAAGCTGGAGACAACGAGACCTTCGCGAAATCGTGCCGGGTCTATGTGACGAGGGAATGGACCTCCTGATCAAGATGCTGACGTATGATCCTGCTCGGCGAATCTCCGCCAAAGCTGCACTGGACCATCCGTACTTTGCGGATCTCGACAAGACCCGATTCAACTACTAACCGGGCTTCTTTTTCCCCGTCCTTTCACCAACCCCCATCCAAGCAGCACTTTTCAACGCAGACGTCTAAAGAAAGGAGGGGGAGGAGGAGAAGAACGGAGGGAGGGAAAAAAAAACAACAACTAACTCAAATGCTTAGTAAATGAAAAATGTTTCCAAGAAGACAGTACCCTCCACTCCGCTGATTTCAATCTTTGAAAAGAAAAAAGGAAAGGAGAATCGACTGCATGAAAAATGGTTTTCTTTTTTAAAAAGCCTATCATGAACGAACAGAGCAGAAACGCAAGACGCAAATCTCACCATGCAAAGTACTCATAATGAACTTCCGACGGTGCGACGCCAAGAACCTGGTCAAGACAGCGGGCAACAATGGGAGTCATGACGGGCGGACCGCAGAACCAGTAGCTGCAGTGGGAATTGCGCACGTCAGTTTCTTTGAGAAACAAATCTCGAACAAGATCGTTTCCAAAGAATCCTTGCCGAGCGTGCTGGACCAACAACTCTCCGACACCCATTGCTTCCCGTTCGGCAGCAGTGCTCTCTGATTGCAGTTTGATCCACTGCGCGCAGGCATCCTTGACTGAGAACAGAAGGACGACTCGGAAGGCTGTTGGATCGCGGTGATGATCCGTAAAGATACGGTGAATATCCGAGAAGAGTCTGAGAAACGCTGGTGAAAGATCTCGACCATCTTTGATTCCCCAGATGAGAGTCGCCTTCTTTGGCAACCGGTGCTTCGGTAAATGGCGCATTCCCTCGAGCCACGACAGGAACGGAGTCACCCCTACTCCTCCAGCAATCATCACGACATGATCGCCATGAGAAACAGCCGTGTCTAGCAGGAACGCACCGTACGGCCCTTCGACATGTACATATTCACCAACTTTCCACGACGGAACAACATTGGAGAAGCGGCCACCAGGCATCGTCTTGATCGTGAACTGCAGCGGCTGATCGGGCGCAGAGCTAATGGTGAATGGATGTGGCTCCGACCAGCCAAGTCCGACTGAATGTAGCATTGGTCGGACCACCGGAGACGCAATATCCTTTGAGATAATCGCAAACTGTCCGGCTCGTTGACCCGCAAGCGAATGCTGGCCTCGGTGACTGTCCAATGTCACTCGCGTCACATCATACGTGAGCTTCTCAACCTTTTGAATTCGTCGGATTTGATGCGTCCCCATCATGCCTGCAAGATCTGCTGTGCGATACGCCATTGTAAATGCAAAGGCGGCAATATTGGCGTAGACGGTCAGTCTCTTCATCTTGGCATTCACGGCTTTGGGCGACATCATGGCCAATGCATGTGCATATGCGCAGAGGGTCGCAGCGTACGCAAGATAGTGCACGGGCTTCCACACCATATGTGGCAAATAGCCCTTTCGAACTGGCAGTCGCCGCGCCAAGGCCGTGACCACAATCAACACCATGAGCCATATTGCCGATCTTCCGAGAAGCAGCCCACGCAGTCCCGTGGTCGTCGTGAGGTACGCTGCAGCCTGGAGAAGACCACCCCGCACATTTAGAAACGGGAATTGAGGAGACAGGCTCCAGTTCACAAACTTGGAGGCTTTCAGCACGCCGTGCATCGACGCCAACCCGATCGCTGCATAACCCAACAACCGATGAAACGCAAGTGTCTTATCCAGTCCAAACGTCTTTTCGAAAACAGGAAGTCGCGCTCCGAGGATTGCCTGTGCGGTCATCATCTCCAAGGCCTGCAATCCCGCTGCATTGGAAATCGTCCTTCTCCACGGCTCACGAGACGAGGATCGCGACATCAGCGAAAGCATAAGCGATCCCACAAAGGGCGATGCAGATCCCACAAGGTACAGCTTCTTGATGAATTCATGGAAAACCCGTCTTCGCTTGATGGATCTGTGGGAATCTGTACGGTCAAAGTTAGCCTGAGCAGGCGGCTGCGAAGACGCCACAAAATCCAGCGACTGGAACTGAGCAACGAGCTCCCGCAGCTGCGGAATCAGCTCGGAAGGGTTCAAATGGCCTGACAAGACGTGTAAGCGAGTAACGGGGCGCGAGTCTCCTGACTTTCCCCGAGGCATACGATTCCTCAATAACGGTCCAAAAACACACGCAATCTTGCAGAATGCAGAAATGGAAAAAGAAGGAGAAAAATTTTAAAATAAAAGGTGACGAACTACAAAAAAAATAATAGAATGAAGAATAGAAAAGGACAATATTGGATTGCAGAAGCTGCGTAGTGCGTACTTTGAGATATTCGTTTGGGGTCGAAAATCACCCTTGTCAATTCATCATCACCACGCATCAATAATGCACTACAGTATCCCCTACGCGCAGAGTTGACCGACATTTCCTGTCGTAGTGGAGCCATACTTCCCAAGACTTTGCGGGCTGTGAAACGGCTACATTATACACTGAACATGCTGCATATCTACGAATAGACATGCATATTCAATCTTGCATCCCGTTGCCGCGAAGGGGATAGGCTCCAACACGCCTCACGGCGCTCTTCAGATAAATGTTCCGCGCTCCGTTCCCAATCTCGATCAATCGGTGAGCCACTTTCTCAGCGTGACACGTTGTTCCTGAGAAGGGTGCATTTTTTTGATTCTGACGGCCCTGGCAGCAGGCGCTTTCGTGTCCTCAGTTGCAGCGATTGATGCACCTGGAGATACGAGATCGTGTCTTGGCAGTGCGCTGAACGAATGATGGATGGCTACGCGCAAGCACGAATTCCTGTGAAACAAACGTGCTACTGTCGGCCAGTATTGACCGTGTCTGCTCATGTATACTCCCCCGTATGCATGACAATGACGTGCTATTATTCAACGGCATGATTCATCTCGTCACTTCGGTTGGAGACAAGACCTTTCAGATGTCCGACGGTGCGCATTTCGGATGATGGATCGGACATGATTATGGGACGGTGCGGGCAACATTTATCGTAGGTTGGGGCCTGTCCTCTTTCCCCGCCCCTTTCCGTCAATGCACAACACAGTCCGGGTTGCACCACTGGTTGATGACCCGTCGCCAGCAATGACTGTGAATGTATGATTAGTGTGCAATGAGCGCGAATTTGTAGGTTGGCGCGCGAATCCGAGGGAAAAAAATATAACTCGATGGGGGAAACACTTGACGAACGACGAATTTACGATGGGGCAACTGGGACATCAACATTCAAAAGAAAAGAAAAAAGAACAGCATGACAGCATGCATAAGGTGTGCACGATGAATATGAGGAAAACTCTTGAGAGCGAAGGAGCAGCGAAACACGGGTGGGGTGGGCTAAAGGAGAGACTGGGGGGCACCTCGGGGCAAGACAAAACAAACACGCACTTATGTACAGTAGCGACGAAAGGGATTTACTCTTTGTCCTGCACAGCTTCCGTGCAATCCTTGTCTGCGTCATCACCATCAGCGTTGATGGTCCTCGCTTGCTGCGTCTCCTGCTTTTTGACAACCACCTTGATTCCCTTTTGAGCAGGCTCGGTAGATACAGTTTTCGCTTCCTCGTCCTTCTTGGGACTCGGTTTCCGCTTTTTGGAACGAGGCTTCGAAGCTTCCGTCTCTGAGTCGTTGTCCACGTCCCCGTCGTCGGCCGAGGAACCGTCACCATCAAGCATCCGATCATCTGCTTCCATTGCAGCAATCATTGCAAGGTCTTCCGCAAGCTCGTCTGCTTCTGATCGACGGACGCGCGGTTTGGATCGCGACTGTCCGTCCGATGGTCGCTGGCGTTTTCGACCTGCCTTGTCAGCAGTGGTGGACGAGGCCTCAAGCATCACTGCAACGACAGCCTCGTTTCCATGCGACAAGGCGACTTCCAATGGACAGACGCCCTCTGCATCGGGCTTCTGTGGCGAGCCACCGAGACTGATGAATAGCCGTGCTGCGATAACGTTTCCCGTTACAGCGGCAGCAAACAACGGCTTCTGCACATCTCCGGAAATTTGCTTGCCATTTTCGCTTCCAAGAATTTGAACGACCTCTTCGGACGCGCCGTTCTCAATGGCATCTGCTACAAAATCAGAAGGAATCTTTCGAACATGCTTGAGAAGATTGCGCAGTATTTCTGGAGAATTGACAGCAACCGCAGCCTGGAGACACACAATCTGGACTTTGCATCCACGCAGCTTGAGCAGCTCCTCCACCACGTCTCCCTTTTGAAGAACGATCGCTAAAATCAGCGCCGTAATCTCAACAGCCATTTTGGAAGACGCTAGTGGCACCAACGTGCTGGCCTCTGCTGCTGCTTCCTCAGCATCGTTGTGCAGGTCGCCATCTGCGTATCCAATATCGCCATCATCATCATCGTCATCAGCGTCGTCGTCACTCTCGTCGTCGAAATTGTCGCTGCTTTTCGCAGTTTGCTCCCGAAAAGCCTGCAACTGTTGAATGACATCGCCAGACAGCATCACTGTCTCGCAAAGGCCGGGATCAACGTCGCCTGCTTCTACCAGTCCAAGAAACTGCTCCACCGATCCCTTCAGAATGGTGTTGTGAAGAGTCGCCGACGGTTCGAAAGCCAGGTTCCCGGACTTCATCAGCGCAAGAATACAGGGAAGTCTCTCCTGCTCATTGACAATCGTCAGCGACTTGTCTCTTCGACGCTTTGGCACGACAACCTCCGCCATATCCACATCATCGTCCTCAGAGTCTTCGATGTCCAACTCTTCCTCTTCCTCCTCCACATTCGATGCCTTACGAACCGTCTTCGCGCGTGGCTTCTTCTCCGGCGTCCTGGAGTTTTTCTGGTCCTGCATTTTGCGGGCTTTGACTATCCTCGGCTCAGCCTTTCCCTTCACAAGCCCTCTGGGCGTCGTTGCCACCTGTTTCTTCGACCCCTGGTTGCCCGGGGATGCGGATCCTCCTTGCGCATCTTTTGGAGCAATGGACTTCACGCTTGTCTGCAACGGTTTGGCAACCGATGCAGAATTAGATTTCTGATTGGTCAGCTCACCCTCGCACTCTTCGGCGACGGTTTTCTCGTCAGCCGCCTTTTCTTCTTCGTCATCGTTGTCTTCCTCCTTTCCCTTCTGCGACACCTTTTTCGCAACGGAAAGTTTTGTCTTTGCAATTGCCGGCTTTTTGTTGTTTTTGGATTCCTCACGCTGGCGGGCATCCTCAGACTTTGATTTTGAATTTTCCTTGTCCGCTTCTTCATCTTTGGTGATTTTCTTCTCGTCCTCGTCCTCGTCCTCATGTGCATCTTCGTCCTTGACCGCCGACGCAGCCGTCTTCTTTGCAGGAAGAACAGGCTTCAAGGTCTTTGTCGGTACGTTCACTTTCCGGACAGTAAAAGCCTTCTTCACGACAGGACGCTCTTCTGAAGACTTTGGGTTCACTTCTTTTGGAGACGCAGCTGGGGATCCTGCCCCCGCAGTATCATCATCACTGACGGGTCCCTGTGCCTCTTCGGATGCAGGGTCTTTGGGCTTAGGAACTGTCTTCTCTTTCACAGCATTTTTCGCAACAGGTTCTTTGTTTTCCGTTTGAACTTTTCTTGCGGGAGCTTTGAAGGGCTTCTTTGCACCAGTGACAACAAGCTTTGAGGAATCAGCCAGGACAGTAGGCATCTTCAAGGGTTCTTTTCTTTGCCAACTTGAAAAAAGTCAAAGCTACAAGTTGAAAGGAGAAAGAGAGAGAGAGAGAGAGAGAGAGAGAGAGAGAGAGAGAGAGAGAGAGAGGGAGAAAGAGAGAGAGAGAGAGAGAGAGAGAGAGAGAGAGAGAGAGGAAAAAAAAAAGAGAAAAGGGGAAAGAAAGAAACTATGAAAGCGGAGAAGAAGGATTTTAAAGACACGAAATGCGAATTCCGAATTCAGACGGAAAACACGATCGAGTCTGTGGTCAGGCGGACTCACACAGTCTCCCGCCAGATCGAGATTGCGCGGGGAAATAGGGTCCGGCGCTTGAGCTGCTTGCTGCATCATGTGGGTGAGTCGTGGGTTGAGACATGGCGAGCACCGCAGCCTCTGTAGCTTAGGCGGTAGAGCGCAACACTAGTAATGTTGAGGTCGTCGGTTCGATTCCGACCGGAGGCAATGTTTTTTGTCTCTTTCTTCATCTTCATTTTCTTTGATTTCTCGCGCTGCGGTATTGAACTCAGACAAGCCTTTGAAACGCCAAAAAAAGAACACTGGTCATAATCGTAAACCTAAACATACGTGAAACCTGTATTACATAATCCTTGTCTCGAATAGCCAAAAAGTAACGTCAGACCACGAAGGAACAGAAAAAACTGATTCAGCTGCTGCGTAGTCGCTTTGCGCTTGGGGCTGTGACTGGTACGTCATCACGGCCATCAGCACCGCTTTTGTTACGATTGCTGCCACCATTGTCGCCACCATCAGCACCATCACCATCACCATCATCATCGTCGTCGTCGTCATCTTCTTCTTCCCAAATGTCGTAGTCATGTTCATTATCATCTCCTGAGCCACCCAGATCGTCATCCTCTGTGGTCTCCTGGCTGTCCAACTTGCTGTCGTGGATACCTAGATACGCATCGATTTGCCGCATGCATTCTGCCTTGGCCCGTTTCCGACACTCTGGGATGTTGAATGCTGCAGACGGTGTGGTATTCTTGACACTGATGGATCGTTGCGACGACGTCGTATACTGCGAGCAACGCTCTGCATCGCTTTCGAGATCCGCCTTCATCTGAGAATCCTCGGAGGGAAACAGAAGAACACCACTTCTGGGTCGGCACGCAGAATCAAGATCATACTGCTTGAGGCTGATCTCTTGGACAAGTTGGGGATCCTCCGCAAAATACGGATGCTGCAACGCTGACTGAGCAGTCAAGCGGTTGGCAGGATCATACTGGAGCAACCGGACAAGCAGATCACATCCAAGAGGGGAGAGCGAGTTCCGGAAGCCAAGAGAGTCGATCCACGCCATTCGCGGATATCTCGAAAACACTGGATTGTATCCCTTCGTACTTGTGAAACTTGGCCATTCAGAAGCCGTGGGAGATCCCAGAGTGCGGAAGATTGCGTCCAGCTGACCCAACTCTTCCTTAGCATTGAACAGCGGGATTCTTCTTACGAGCTCAGCAAAGAGGCATCCCACAGACCACATGTCTACTTCTGGTCCGTATCGCTCCTCTCCCAAAAGCACTTCGGGCGGTCTGTACCACAGGGTTACCATCTGAGGGGTGAACTGCCTGCGAGAAGCCTCGGTTGCGGACCGCGAAATGCCAAAGTCTGCAATCTTGAGACAGTCATCCTTGACGCGCAGCAGGATGTTCTGCGGCTTCAAATCACGATGCACAAGATCGTGAGCATGAAAACAGCTAACCGCGGAAATGATTTGCCACAGCCACCGACGAACGCGATTCGGCGCCAAGCGCACACCTTTTGGAAGCCTTTCTTTCATGTAGGTATACAAATCCGTGTCGAGCAGCTCGAAAACGATCTCGATTGACATGCATGCTTGCTCTGTGTCGCGGTATGTCAGACTGTGCATTCCAGACACTGCAGAATCCGCTGCGTTCGGAGCACTACTTGGTGATGCTGCCGTCGTTGACACGGACAAGGCCGCAGAAGACGGGATAGAAATTTCTCTGGGGACTCTCGGCGGAATGTAAATATGTACAATCTTCACGATGTGATCGTGATCAGGACACTGGTATGCCGCGGAGGCCTCTCGAAGGAGCGAAGCAGGAACTCCAAACATGGATACTTCTCGCTTAAGATCGTCTTTGAAGCACTTGATAGCAAAGTCTTCGCGTCCGGTTTCGATCTCGCGACCGCGATACACTGTGCCAAATGCACCAGCAGAAATGCGATCCAGGCGTTGAAAGCGGCGTCGCTGCGACCGATCACCAAACGATCGGCGCGTAGGAACTGCAAACGGAGTCATTGGAGAAGTCTGTGGAGTATCCGAACTGGCTGTTCGAACAGGCGATGAAAAGCTGTTCAATGGAAACGACATCCTCCTCCTCCTCTTCTTCTTCTTCTTCTTCTTCTTCTTCTTCTTCTTGTTGTTGTTGTTGTTGTTGTTGTTGTTGTCGTTGTTGATGATGATTGATGATGATGTTGCTGCTGTTTCTTCTTGAGCGCTGTCGGAGTTCTCAGTGTAGAATGTTCAGTATAAAATTGAAAGCCAAAATAAAAGACGTGTCTGGGTGTTTTCGCAGGCTAAAAGAAAGTACCAATTGTTAATGGGTTAGAAAGAAGGGTTAGTGCGTTGGGGTTAATCGTCACAGAAGAACTACAATTATAAGAACAGCGTGAACAGCCAGCACAACCATGAACATTGGACAATGCATTGCCGAATGGTCCAGGGGGTTTCTCAGTGTTTTTTCAATCCCATCTGAAAAACACGCTGCGCGTCCAATTCTGGTTGATGCTATTTGCCTATTATGGGAAAAGGGGCGCGTATTCAGTAGGCGCTGGCGGGTTTTCCGAGTGAGAAACGCTGATTGCTTCTTTGATTTCTTCATTCCGTTGGTTCGTTTCTTCTACTTCTTTTCTACTACTACTACTACTACTACTACAACTTCTGCCTACTTGATTTGCACCGTGATACGTGACACTGTCCAAAACAAAACAAAAAAAGAAAAAAAGGAAAAAAAAGAAAGGAGGGATGAGCAAGATCGTGTTGTTGTTTTTAGCGTGTGTGCTGAGTGGCGGAGCGTTCTCGCATGCATATGATGCATCGAGTTCGTCTGGGTATCTGTTGTGGGGAGGAAAGAACATTTATCGCACTGCTCAGAACGATGCGAATTCGACTACGACGCTGGTAGACTTTAGTTCTGTGAACACGTACATCATGATGCTCAATGTGGATGTGCAGCAGGGATACATGTACTGGACTGGAAACGGAATTGTCTATCGTGCGCATTTGAACGGCCTGGCAGCAGGCTATCCGTCGAATGTCACTTCTGCAGCCGACGACAATGACGACGGGTCAGGTTCGCCGAATTACGTGTTCTACAAGGACATGCCGGTCGGATACAGCCTTGGCTTTGATTTTGCTTCGCAGCAGATGTTTTTCGAAAGCGGCGCATGGAATGTGTACAGCATGGACTTGGTGACTCGAAAGGTTACGCTGTTGACGCAAGCACAATATCCGGGATCGGCATCGACGGGTCCGATTGCAGTGCATGGCAATCAGCTGTACTGGGCTGCGGAAGGATCCGGGCTGTTCAGCATGCCGTCGGACGGCAGTTCGTCGCCGCGATCTCTTGGAAACGTAGTGTCGTTTCCCCGCGGACTGATCGCAACCAGCAGTGCTCTCTGGGTGTCCGGCTTCATCAACAACATCGCATACGAAATCTCATTTGGGGGATCTGTGATTGCGTCGTACGGCCCAGGAACTCCCGTCACCGCCATGGGCGAGATGTGTTCGGTTGCATACGACGAGGTCTCCGGAACACTGTACGGCGGTGTTCAGTCGCAGCCGTACGCTTCGAACGCCGGGGTATGGCGAATGGATCCCAAGGCAGGCGGAGACAAGCTGCTCTTTCCATGGATTCCGCTGCAGCAGTCTTCAGACACTCTTGGAATGTGCGCAATGGCAGTTGTCCCGAACGTCGTCCCCGCGATCAAGGCTGTGTCCACCACGAAGGTCTCCAGACTTGGGAACACGGAACTGCTGATCCAAGCAGACAATGTCATATCCAATACTCAAAAGCCTACGTGTTTGTTTGGCGGCATCATTGCTGTCGGTGCGCAGTTTGTGCTCCCTGGAACAATCAAGTGTGTTGCTCCGGTTTCGCCCGTCGCTGGTCAAACTACGTTGCAGATCGCAAACTTTGATTATGGCTCCGACTATTCTGCCGCTGTCAACATTCTCTACCAGTGATTCCTCTTTTCCTATTGTCGTGCTGTGCGCCAGTACCAGTTGTTGTTTACCTTGCTCTGTCTCAGTGCCTTTTTTGTATCCCACTATTTACCGTATAATATTTTTTTTTGGTTTCCATCTTCTGTAGTCGCCCTTGCAGAACACGGAAAAAATGAAATTGATGCTTGATGCTTTCCAAGCAGTCTCCTTCGCTTCAAGCCCTTTTCTGCCTCAGACAGCGTTGTTCTGCTTGAATCCAACTATTTCTTCTGTTATGACGAATCTGCAGCATAACATTTGTTTTTTTAAATTTTAAATTTTAAATTTTTTTGGTTTTGTTTTGTTTGTTCTGTATATACGCTATTCGTAGTTATACTTACGCGAGTGTCCGTTGGAGGAGGATCTGAGCTGGGGTGGGGGAGAAATGGGAGGATTTGGTAGTTTCTTGGCGGTGTTTTCCGTGCTGATTGCGCATTCGCACATCTTGTCGATCTTGACAATGGATCAATCGTCGTTTATCATGCTGTTTTGCACGTATTCGAAAGCAGTGCCGATTGTTATGATGGCAATTGCATCGACGTTCAAGTCACCGTATGCATTCAACACCCGCCTATGGACGTTCCTCGCTTTGGCATGCTCTGCAGTAGGAGACGTGTTTCTGCTTTCTGCAGCCGAAGACGCGCTGATCCGAGGATTGGGTGCGTTTCTTCTTGCGCATGTGTTTTACATATTTAAGTTTGTTGCGATCTCAAGGACGTTCAGACCGGGCTATGCATTCCTGTACTCGCTTGTTGCGGCGTGTCTGCTGTATTCGCTGTGGCCATTCCTGCCGCAGCACATGCTCCTGCCAGTCGTCGTCTACGGCTCCGTGCTCTCGCTGATGGCGGAACGAGCGGCAGAATGCTTCGGGGCGGTCGGAGCCATTGGAGGATTTCTCTTCGTTGCTTCCGATTGGATTCTTGCGACTAACCAATTTCGATGGTCCGTTGCAAATGAAACGATCCTCGGATTCGATACGACGTCGGCGGAATTCCAAAAGTACGCCCGAGTGGCCGTCATGCTTACCTACTATGGATCGCAGTTTTTGCTCAATCTCGAAGTTCTCAGCAGCAAGAGACATTCAAAGCACAAATCACAGAATGTCCGCGGAAAGGCTGCCTCAACAACCGCCGCGGCATCTTCGTCAGCAGCTCCCAAGCGGTCTCAGAAGGAACCTGTCCGCAAAGTCGATTAATTCATACATTGATGCTGTTATTTATGTTCTAGGATGTGTTCGTAATTCCCCCCCTTGCTCTCTGTTTGTGGTGTTGTCCGTGTTGTGTTGCGCTTGTTGTAAAATTGGTTTGCTCCATTTCTCTTTCGTCACCATCCGTCAAAACGTCACCCCTGTGCAGGTGGCTCTATGTACGTAGGAATACGTCTGCACCCGGGAAGCAGAAAGCAGTCCCTGGAAGCGGTTTCGAAATTCAAAACTCTCAAACACTGCCGTGTGCCTACGTTGTACACTAACCACGGATAATCGTCGCTGATCACCCATAATCGATGTTGCAACCCAACAACATGCATGGCATTGACTGGGAAGGGGGCAGGCCCCAGCACGCCCCCTCGCCATGAGAGACGCTCTTAAGAGAGATGTTGCGCGCGCCGTTCCAATCGCGGTCGATCGTTCCGGCGGCGGTGGAGATTGTCACAGGTCCTGCGCAGCGTTGCGGGCGTGGCGTACATGGTGCGTTGCATGGACAATAAGAATAACAATAAAAATAAGTCGTGAGCGTCGCTGTGCGAGAATGCAACGCGGCGGCGTGTGTTTATAGGGACTTCATGATCAAAATGGGGGCGAAACGAATCGGGCATCGTGTGACGGAGCTGCTTAAGATAACAAACGCATGCGCATGGCGCGTGGCAGTGTTTTTGCGCTCTAGACTGCTTCGTCATATCGCAATAAGTGGCAGGGGCTCTCTTGTGTGTTTTTGCTGTGCGTTGTCCGGTTGCTGCTTCGAAATTGAAACAGTGTACTGTGCATGCCTACCGCGTCGTACACCGGGCCGCTGATCATCGAGTTTTGTGTCTTCAGCGACCTTGAGAAATGCCCAACTTTCCCTCTCCACCCTTCGCAACAAGATCAGATGCCTCTTCTGTCCGTTTTTTGTCAGCAGCGGACGCGAGAGCTCCGCTGGAAAAGAAACGTGTGAGCAGATCGGGGGAGGCGACTCCCAACCATCCATCCGTTGCTGCAAGCCCCAAAACCATCAGAACAGATTTCATTTTTTTAAATAAAAAAAAGCACCCATCCTTCTTGCCCCGCCTTCCTCTTCTCTTATAGACTTGGAAAACGAAAAGAAAAAGAGCGAAAGAGAAGAAAAGCGAAGGGCTGGGGAAAAAAAAAAGAAGAAGCTGTTAATCAATCTGCGATATGCGGCGTGTCGTTGAACTTGCAGTCTTTGCGATTGCAATTCTTGTTCTTCCCTGTTTGTCAAGTGCGGCCATTCCTTCCTGGTTCGGAAACCTGCCTGCATCTTACGATCTTCGAAACACCTCGTGTTATTTAAATGCGATTCAAAACCAAGGAATCTGCGGCGATTGTTACAGTGTCAGCTCGTCGACTGTCATGTCAATCGTGCGCTGTATGGCGCAGAATGGTGTTTCTGCTCGACCTGCCGATTGGGCTGTTGTTTCATCGCAGTTTACTTCGTCAGTCGCGTATTCGCTGGGAGGTGTCGCATATCCGTGCGGCGGGGGAGATCCCTTGAAGGACATTATGAATGCGTGGGCTTCTTCTGTGCTCGATAACGGGGCCGCCAATGTGATGCTTACGTGTTCGAACAACTGTACCTACGGCTGCGATCCAAACATGCTTCCAGTTTGTCCCGAATCGCAATCTCAGACGACCACTGGATCTTCCTTGGGAGTAAGTGCACCGTCGTACTGTACCCCATCGGCTTCTTCAGCGTACTGGTCCACGACAACGTGCCCACAGTCTACTGCTGGGACGTCGTATACATCCAACTTTTCTGATCCTGCGTGGGCGTGGGTCACGAGCGGGCAGATCAGCATTGAATACAATGGAAGCTCGTGGAGCACGTCAACGATCAGCAGCATTATGTCCGCAGTGAACGAGACCGGTGCAGTGGTCCTGACATTCGATGCTTGTGATGAGTGGCAGTCGTGGGTGCAGTCCATCTGCCCTGCGAGTACCCACGAGTGCGACAGCGGTTGCTTTACGCAGCTGAAAGTTCCTCTTTCGGGTTCCGGACTGATGTGCTACTCGTACTCGTCGTTCCCGTTGGCGACGGGATCCGTTTCTTTGGGATCCTCGACGGTGTACTATTATGTCATCCCGACAAACACTCCTGGACTAAATGTGAAGAACGCGTTTAACGGCACGTCGTGTTCTTGCAGCGACTCGTACTCTGGACACGCCGTGTCCATTGTCGGGTGGTTGGAAGCTGCCCCGAATACCGGACAGCCTGCGTTCATTGTGCAGAATTCGTGGGGCCCAACGTTTGGTGATGGTGGATACTTCTACCTTGACATGGCGTCCTTTGCAAACTTCTCCAGTCCAACAGGAAGCGTCTTCCCAGTCTCTGTTTCCAAGATCAAGATGATTCCTCGCTCGCAACTTGCCTCGTATGGAACAAATGCCCTCCAGAATTCCATACAGAACAATCCACCACAATCGGTGCTGCAGTGCTTCAATGAAATGGATGCGGCTGGAGCTGCGGTTTCGACGCAAGCTCAGCTTAATCCATCCACTGGAAAGTTAGTGAAGAGCCTGCAGTTGCGGAAGGCTGGGCACCCCATCCTGCTCAAGTCCAATGGAACGCAGTATGAGCATGTGCGCCGTTCTCTGGCAACCATTCTCGGTGCAAAGTATGGCCAGACTCTGGTTCCTCAAGGCTTGTCTTCCATAACCCAACAGGTTGTCGGTGGTGGCAAACTGTATCGGGGAACCATTATCTGGAAGGATCTGTCTTCAGGCAATGCTTACCAAACCGTGTTTACTGCGCGCTCATCAGGAGGCCGGGGCTCCAATCTCAACGGAGGTCTTGAGATCCAAGGAGAAACCACCACCCAGGTTTCCAATATTTCAAACCAGTCTTCCGCACCGATTTCCACAACCCTCGGAGCTCTTGCAGCGATCGCGGTTTCCTCCATGCTCGCAATGATCCTCTAAAATTCTTCATGCTTTCATTCGTAAACCACTCAAAAGCGAAATCCCTTCAGGTACACCCTCTTACCACTCGCCAAAACATGAATCATTATTAATCATTGGTTAAGCTGTCACCGAAAACAGATCCAAGCCACATGTTTTTTTGTTTTTATTTATTTGGGGGCGAGCACCACCTCTTCAATGCAGATTGCTGGTCATCGCAATCGACATATTCCACAATCGATTCAGCATTCAAAAAATGAACGTTGGAGGAAATAGAATGTGGTCGGCGGCGTTGCGCATCGCATGCGCAATTCCAAGGTGAAGAATGAAGGACTTCTGGACCTGACTCATCTCGTCCCCATAGAGTAAGAGAAACAACCGTGTTCCGTGCTCATCATCGACTGTAACAATTTTTTTTTGGCGCCCAAACGCAATCCCAAAGTGCGGGAAAAGACTATTCTCTCCACCATTTCATTACGATTCGTTTCGTTGCTTTTAAAATATTATTACCTGTGTTGATTTTTCATTAATCAAGGGTAGCTTGGCTTCGTCATGACAACGGTTGAAGAACTGATCCCAAGGATATGTAAACAGGAATTTCTCCTACCCGCTTCTCGCTCAAGAGGTATGTATTGATTCATCGTTCTTTTTTCTTTTCTTCTTCTTCTTCTTCTTCTTCTTCTTCTTCTTCTTCAACAACAACAAAAAAAGAGATATTCGTCCTTCTTTCTTTGTCCTCTGTCATTTGATGGCTGAGATGGTGATGATTTACCCTGACTACCTGGTGTGTAGAGTCGTTCGTTCTGGGGATTGATGAAGCTGGAAGAGGGCCTGTTCTTGGACCAATGGTGTATGGAGCAGCATGGTGCCCAGAGACCTATGAACAGAGTCTTCGTCAGAAATTTGGAGTGAATGATTCGAAGCAACTGACGGAGGGTTCTCGCGACAGCATTTTGTGTTCCATGTTAGCATCATCTGAAGCGGATGCACCGAGATCCATTTGCTGTGCAGTTCGTGTTCTTTCTCCTGCGTATCTGAGTGCCGAAATGCTTGCGCCAGATCGAATGTCGCTCAATGAAGTCTCATTTCGTGCGGCGTTCGGGCTGCTGCGGACTGCTCTCGATGCAGGTATTCCAGTTGCAAAGGTGTTTGTGGACACGGTGGGAGATCCGGACAAGTACAGAGAAAAGTTTGAGAGAGAGTTTCTGTCCAATCCGGAAATCAAGTTTGTTGTTTCGAAAAAGGCAGATTCGCTGTTTCCAATTGTCGGTGCTGCTTCCATCGTTGCCAAGGTCGTTCGTGACGGAATTGTGCATGACTGGCCGTTTATGGAGCCGGTCGAAGGCGCAGCGGATGTTTCCAACGTTGGCTCGGGCTATCCTGGAGATCCAGCTACAAAGTCCTGGCTGCAAAAGGTTGGACAGCCATTGTTTGGGTTTCCTTCAATCGTGCGGTTTTCGTGGCAAACAACAAAGACCTTGCTTGACACCAAGGCGTTCTTGCCCGTGAACTGGGGGGATGAAGATGAGTTTGTGTCCTCGGTGTGGGAAGAAGATGATAGTGCAGAAACAGACGCTCGGTCTAGCAAACGGAAGAAAACCACAAATACCAAGGACCCTGCACAACCAACGCTGTCGTTTATCAAATCACTAAAAGACCCAAAGGATGCTTCACAAGTCCTGAAAGACTTTGGAGTATCCGCGTATGCAGTGGAGGCCCCAGAGTGCTGAAATTCCCCCTCCTCCATGTACCTGCGACGTACGGCTTTGTTGTATTATATTCGCTCTGTTTTCTGCACCCAACGGAAATCACTGCAACAGGAAAAACGTGTCTGGATAGAGGAGGACAATGGACCGTGATACGGCTGTCGATGTCAGCGCTGTGGCGTGGCGTGGCGCGTTTCCATCTGCGCATCGAGTTTTTCAGACGAGTAACGCAATCACGTAGGTACCAGTAAATCGGAAAAACCGTGTATGAACAGCGAGGCTTGTACTTTTCTTTACTACTACCGGTTTGGCTAAACCATCGATTAGCGTGCTACCCTCCAACCCGGACTGCTCGTGCTTGATCCCACGACGGCCGACAAGCAGCACAGAATACACACTCCAAAGACGACGAGTCGAGCATTTCACTGTTGCTGCGCAGACTCATCTGTCTCCCAAGGAAAAAACAAACACTCGCTGGATTGGGAGCGACAGAAATCTGGCGAGGTGTGGGGTTGGGGAGTCGTAATTTAAAACTTTAGCATGTTTATCTGTTTAGAGATTCCGATGACAATAGCTTTGGGTTATAATAGGCTGCGGGACAACATACATGTTGGGGGAAAGGAAAAAAAAGCAATAAAATAATATACAAAAGGCGTTGACATGGACACAGCCCACTAACAAGACAAACATCGGAGGGGGGAGGAGAGGAATCACCGACGGGACGATTGGCCACTTCGATGAGTCCGAGGATTGGGCTGTCCCTCTCCAGAGGCGACGGATCCAGCCTGGGGACGCTGTCCGCTACCAGAATGGTGGCGCTGCTGTTGCTGGTTTCCTCCATTTCCCCGAGGCTGCGACTGCGGATCACGGAAACCACGGCCATGGTTGCTCGACTTTCGGCTGTCCGAATGGCGATTCGGAAACGGCACAGATTGCATTGACAGAGCGCGGTTCTCGGTGTTATTGGAGACAGGAAGCGACGTCTTCGACGCTTCATCCTCGGCGACATCCCCAATCTTCTCTGGGACATACTCACGAAACGCACCCACCACATCGCCGTAGCGCCGCAAAATCTCGCAAGCGCGCATAAAATCTCCTCGTATGCGCTTCAGACGTCCAACGGACACCATTCTGCCCAAATTGTGGTCAATTTCAATCGGATCCTCAATGCAGAAATAATAATTATCGGGACGCACCTTTGCAGCAACAAATCGCATCTCAATATCCCCATCTTCATTGGAGGACATGATAAGCTTGCGATGTTTTCCGTGAAAAGCGGTCGCGGAAGGAGGCCACCCGCGCTCATCCTTGGAAATGACTCCGCCTGGATAGCGAAGTGTCAGGACGGACGTCCGATACTCAAATTCGTGAGCGAAAAACTTAAAGAATGCAGCCAATAAGGAAGCGACCGACTCGTCGGATTGCTGCGGATTCGGAAGAAGCCCCGTCTTGTAAGAGAAACTCAGAACCATCAAAACATACGCATAGGACGAAAGGGTACCACGGAACGGATCATTGATGCGTCGCTGCTTGGCAAAATGCTTCACAAGAAGGCAAAGCATGCGAATACGGTCGCGACGATCTCGATCCAACAGATCGCGGATCATCGCTGTGTTCTTCAAAGCGTTGCGGTTTTCGATGCACAAATCGGCATTGAGATCCAGGAAATCCGGGTGCTGGAACTTCACTACGGGAACACGGGCTTCCGGAAGCGCGAGGACTTTCGAGAATCCCCGATTGATGAAATATCGACCAAGTCTCCGAACAGCGCGAGAACGGATATCGTCGGAAACCGACTCGGAGCCGGCGTCTAGCGAGTCGGAATTCAGCAGCAGACACATGTCCACGTCTGCGGATCCGCGAATTGCAATTCTCGTTACGGTTGATCCATAGACCTGGATTCGGGCCGCTGGCCAGAACTGCTGAATCTCCTTTTCCACGGCCGCAGCGAGCGCAAACTTGCGCAGTCCTTCGGATTCAGCAGCTAGGAGCTCATCATGCAACAAATCGTCCACTCCATATGCAATCTTTTGCAAAAGACGGGGAGGCGGCGGGGGTCTGTCAACCTTGATGCGCGCAGGTTCTTCAAGCGCATCGTGGCCGGTTTGCCCATGGGTGTTGTAGTTGTCCTCCGTCTTCTTCGTTCCAAGACCTTCGAAGGCCGCACTGTTGGATGCAGAAGCCTGTTCTTCGCCTTCTTCCCGGGCGGGTCCCGCTGCATCCTCCTCTGCCAAATCATCCGAGAACATGTCCTCTTCAGAATCGCTGTCTTCGCTGTCGAGGCGCGCGAGTACCAATGCTCCTGTAGACCTTGGAATAATTTTGATTCGTTTTGTTTCTTCTATGTGCTCCACGGCTTCCGGTGCGACAGGAACGGCAGCTTCCGATGTTTGTACTGCTTCCTCAGGTTTCAATCTTGTGTCGCTGTGCTCATCAGCGGATATCCCAACCGAGTGCGAAAAGGACAACGAAGCTGCATTGGGCGCTGCCTCATACGACGATTGTCCCAGCAGCAGCATGCTTTCAAAATCTTCAGCAAGCATGGCCGATCCGGAAGTTTGGTCCAATGCAGTTTCCGAAACCGTTCGTGAGGCATCGGAAACGTCCGAGTTCGTATGTGCAGCAGAAAGCCCCTGCATTGCAGGGGAAATCGGAATGCCAACTGTCCGATTCTGCGGCTGCGTCAATCGACCATCAACACCCTGTTGTTGGCCGCCAATTGAGCCCATCATTTGATGAAACGGCAGCAAAGACGGTTGCCACCCATAGTAAAACGCCCTGGGATCATGCTGCGGAGACGGCGGCTGTCCCGCAACCGATCTCGTTGGATACGCCCCAGTCAAATGTGGTTGTGAAAACTGCGCATTTTGAAGGGACGGCTGCTGTCCGTAGTGCTGCTGAAATCCTGGATGGAATTGAGACGAAGGATGATGCACGTGTTGCTCTTGAGGCTGCTGCATGCCTTGGCGAGACGGATACATCCCGTACTGCAGATGCATGAACGGCTGCGGTTGAGAGTGCAGATGGTGCAGATGGTGGCCGCCGGTTTGCATGAATCCCATGTTTCCAGTTTGGAAGCGGTGCATTTGCGGATCTCCGAACGCGCTGTTTGCAGGGACAACTTGTGGACTTGGACCACTACCACCACCAGCAGCAGCAGCAGCAGAAGAAGAAGAAGAAGAAGAAGAAGAAGAAGAAGAAGGAGGAGGAGGAAGAAAGTGCTGCGGAACGAGCGATCCTGGAGACCGCGGATTGGCTGATGGGTATCGCAGATTTGTCTGCAAAGACAAGCCAGACAAGTTCAGGTGATACGGGTCAGACGGATCCATTCTCTAAAATATCCAAACCAGAGGTACCACAACAAGAAAATGGTGCGCCCCAACGATAAACCATTACAATCCTTAAAGAAAGAAGAAGAAGAAGAAGAATCGTAATAAAATAAAATAACAACACATGGAAAAGACTCAGCAATGCAGTGGAACAGTCGAAGGCTTGATGCAAAGGAACAGTCGGAGGCTTGAGGACTCAAGCACCGTAGTGCATTGCTTCTTCATACTTTGACAGTCACTTTCTCTTTTTTTCAGGAATATTCGATTTGGTTCCACAGGATCGGTTGCACAGATTCATGCACGCTGAGCTTTGCAAGGCGAGCGCACCGTGTTGTTTGTGATGCCCTTGCAACCAAACAGACAGGCAAGCACACATAAGAGAGAAAGTTGAGGATTGAGGCTGCAGGGGAATAAAGAGAAAGAGAAATGGACGAGTTTCTGCAGCAGTTCTCGTCTGCGGAAATGATAGCGTGTTTTTCGAATTTGTGTCCGAAGCTGAGATCGGATGCGGTGCTGTTGGACAAGCCAGGAATGATCGAGCTGTTGCTGACCTTTGTTTCGGATCTGTACGCAGACCAATGGGTTGAGAAGAAGCTGAAGACGAAGCTGGAGAGCTTTGGAATGTGTTGCGTGGAGCGTCCAGACGCTTGTTGGACGGATCGTGTCTGGTATGCACGGTGTCTTGTGCGGCAATCCCCGTTTCTTTTTGAGCATGGCAAGCTCTCTGTGGAAGACCTGAGAGCCATTTGCAGAGTTTTGGAGATTTCTGGCACTGGCAAAAAAGCAGATGTCGTGCAGAAGATCAGTGCAAAGTTCATTGCGGACCGCGCACTGCAAGGCAGTATCCTGCTGCCCAAAAGTCAGCAGGAGCCTGGATCCAATCCATCGAGAAGTGGTGCGCACGTTCATAAGAATGTACCGCAGCTGACAGTCGATGCGTCAGTGCAGTCTCCTTTGACAGCGTCCCAGACACCTACTGCTATGAAACAGTCCTCCTCGTCATCGACACCGCTGTCCAGCTGTTCCACACCCGTGTTTGCGTTTGATCGGTCCCCGAATTTGAATGTCAGCGCGGAAGAAAAGGACGCTCTGGTGTCGAAATTCAATGCCAACTCAGTGTTGCCGCTGTCGCCGTCCTTGCGGACGTCATCAACAATAGTCGATTATTCCCAAAGGACATCGATTGGACGAGCAGAAACCGCTGAGCCGCTCAGCATCGATGCTCCACCGTTTTCAGCGGATCAAGAAGCTGCCGACGTCAACGTTGGACGAGAGATGCCGAAATCACCTGGCATTGAGCATTCATCTCTCGGTGTGTCGAGTTCGACGGGACACCAAGACTGCCTCGCTGCGTATTTGACCAGCACAGAACATCCGATCCGAAACCATGACTTCATAATGAAGAGCAGTGCAGATGCAGAGTGCCCGAGGACGGAAGAAGAAAAGGAGGAGGAGGAGGAGGATAATGCGAACCCTTTGCGTGACAGGGACCAAGAAACGCTCGATGTTCGTCGCCCAGTGAACGACAGCCGATCTCCAGTTCGCTCGAGGCCGAGAGAGTCCCTCAGCAGTTCGTGTTACGTTCGCCGAGACGTTTCTCATCTTCGCGACGCCGTTTTTGGCTTGCGAAATGACATTGATATGTACACGCGAGACCATCGCAGCTGTGTGGTCCTTCCCGAGGTAGACCATATTTGGGAGTGCCAGCTTGCGGATTTTGCTGTGAACGTGGTTTCTCAGCACGAGCAAAAGCCTGTAGTGCGTGACATGTCATTAGCGGCAGAAAATCTAGCAGCGATCTTGAACGACGTTTGCAATCTGAATGTGACACACAAGAAATGGAATGAGGCGAAGAAAGGACCGTTTACTGCATTCCTGAATCGATATCACGGAAATTCCGGATCCAGACTTCGCTCGGTATCGCTGCAGCAGATGATCAACATGTCGAAGTCGCAGCAACGAAGATTGACAGAAGACAGCTGGGATTCGTTTTGGTCCAACGTTGCAGTCACAATGTCTGCTTCGCACGACGTGATTTCGTCCAGAATAGAAGATGCAAAAGATGCATTGCATCCGTACGGCAGAGCAGGCGCCGTCCTGGGCTTGTTTCAAGAAGAATTGCATACATTGATGGAGGCTCTCAAACTCGACGACATCAAGAACAGCGCCCGATAGCTCCGGAATTCTCAAAAAACACCGTCCACATCTTTTTTTTAATTACATCCAGGCTCGCTTGTCGTGGCATCACCGCAAGCCACGGATCGTCCAGCCCGAAGCTCGCAGATGCGGAGTTTCAGTGGCCGGATTGCTTCCGGCTGTAGATGATTCTTTCGCTCATGTTTCCCACTCAGATCTGAGAGGTTTTCGTTTTGTTTTCTTTCTGCTGCTTTTGCAAATCATATATATTATACATTTTCATCAGTACATATCAAATCAGAGACAAACACGCAGACACACACACACACACACACACGGACGCTCGCATTCCTTCACACAGCCAAACAGACAGAGAGAAAGCATGGAGTTTGAGAGAAAAGAGCCAAAAGTACCAAAGTCCGTGCAGGAAAAGGAGCTTTCGAAGCGGGTTGTGATTGTGTTGGATGATGCGACTCTGGAGACTGCAAAGATTGGTGGTGAGTACCAGCTGTTGAATTCGGAAGATCACAAGACATTCCTTTCGAAGAACAAGAAGGATCCCGCGGAATACAGACCGGATATTACGCATCAGTGTCTTTTGACGCTTCTTGATTCACCGTTGAACAAGGCCGGTCTTTTGCAAGTCTACATTCGAACCCGGAAAAACGTGCTGATTGAAGTGTCGCCAAAGTGCAGAATTCCACGTACGTTTTCACGATTTGCAGGACTGATGGTTCAACTCTTACACAAACTCAAGATCCGGGCTACAAACGGACCGGACACGCTGCTGCAGATTATCCGAAATCCAGTCGAGTCTCACTTTCCTGCGAATTGTCGAAAGTTTGAGCTTGATGAGAGAGGACGTCTCGTTTCTGCCGGCGAGTTCGCAAAGCAAGTCGCGGACGGCCCGATCGTGTTCGTCGTTGGTGCGTTTGCAAATGGAACCATTCGCGGCGAGTTTTGCGAGGAAAAGATTGCGATTTCCAGCTATGCACTCTCTGCTTCGGGTGCCTGTGGAAAGCTCTGCGACGCCTTTGAGACGAAATGGGACATTCTGTAAATATTTTTTTTTTTTTTTTGGAGCTCGTGCATGAATTCTTTATAAACAAGAGGCATCCTTCAAATGAACATGCACGTCAAGACTGCGTTGCTGTCGCCGTTGACGACGATGGGAGCGGTGATGCAGAAGATAGGCGCTGCATGACACGCAAGTGGTGCTGAAACACCAGAATTCCCGCGAGAATTTCTCGACGAACCGACATTTTGCACGGAATACCAATGAAGCAGGCTTGAATAAGCGTCACGATGGGCGGAAACGGATCCGAGGCAAGGATACCGGCAAGCAGTGGAGGAAGCAGTGGGCTGAACATGACCGTTGCATAAGGGACATTCCACTGCTTGCACAACAGTAGACGCGACTGGCGCGATGTGTGGGCTCGCAGCATGCAGAACTGGATCCACAGGCACGCAGCATCCAGCATCCGTCTCCCGCCCTCCGAAGATGCAATGTGCTGAATGACGAGCGCATCCCACACATCGTCCGGCTCCGCTGAACTGTACAAATGCATCGGCGCCTGCGATGCGTCTCCGCCCTCCCGCGCCCACCAAGCATCGCTAGCATACAATCGCAGCAAGTTCTCAAGCTGTGCGGGAGAGGTTTCCGCTTCCCTTTGCACATGAAACACCAACCATTCTCGCAGCACTGGGATCCGTAATGCGACCGGCCACCACGCATCGAAGCACTCCTCAATGAAAGGGACGTGCGTCTCATCTGCAAGCGCTGTGTACTCAGGAACACAGTCCCTGCAGCCCGCATCAAACGAATGCAGCTTGTACATTGCGTGAATTCGCATCAAGAATGCAGTGTCGATCGGCGGAACGACACTGCGCACAAACTCCAGTTTAGCCGATGCCACTTTGAGGAACGTCGACATTGCTGCTTGGTATGACTCGACCGACAGACGGCCCCATGGAGTCTTGAATTGCCCACTGCCCGTAGCCGTGGCTGTCGGGGATTCTGTCGCGCCCATGTTCGCAGATCGAGAGAAACCCTTTGCAAACTCCCTGGTAATCGGAAACACGCTCTTCGAGGCATCGTGGAAAGGATACAAGGAAAACATGGCATCGATCGCACCGTCCATGGGAAGCTGAATTCGATCGCGGACTGTCTCCCAGAATCCAATTTGCAGTCTGGTTGTTTCCAGCAGCATATGGTAGGCATCCATGACAAAGCCCGCAGCACCCGTCGCTGGCGCTGTCGCCGTCCCAGTCCCAGTCATTGATGCCTGAAGACCTTGGTTTTTCAAGTTCTTGTTCACGGTTCCTGGACCTTTTCGCGACCCGGAAAGCTCCAGCAAGCGAGCAAACAGCTGAAGCGCCAAAATTCTGTTTCTCAAAGAAGAGAACGACGCCGATGCCGACGCCGATGCTGACTTTGACTGCTTTAGCACTTCCGCAAGTCGACCGTACGCCTGCTCTGCGCTTCGGTACTCGTCCGACACGCGGCTGCTTGGATGTGGCCGCGCTCCAGGCGCAAGCAGCGACATCGGCGACGACTTTGCGCCAGCCAGTCTCGCAATGTCCGCAAGCTTGGACAATATCCGATCCATTCTCGCGCCTTCTCGGCCTCACCTCACCTTACTCACTCGCCTCACTCACTCGCTCGCTCTGTTATTCAAAGCGAAAACAAGACCAAAGCACCCTAGCCCATTCATAACCTGTTCTACCCAATGTTTCCCATTCCACAAGGCATACAACAGACCAATCTCGAAATTCAAAAAACAGAACAAATAAAATAAAATACAAAGAAGAGGTAACAAGGCCGCTGGATAATAACACGTCATTGTCATGCATGCGGATGGAAGTATGCATAAACAGACACGGTCGACATTGGCCGACACTAGCACGTTTTGTTTCACAGGGAATTCGTGCTTATGCACGCTCGGCCAAAATTCAGCCGGTGACACAGGCTCTGCATTTTCGACACTCTTTAACGCAGCATCCGTAGCCATCTATCATTCTATCATTCGTTGGTTCTGCTTTATTTATTCAAATATGGGCGTGAGTGCGCTGGGATGACGCATTCGCCTACGCCGCTCGATGCCAGGGCCTCCTAGGTCCCGCAGACCTCCTAAGAGACCCACATGTCACTACGCCTGCTGCTAGGGCCGTCAGCATCAAAATGCACCCTTCTCAGGAACAACGTGTCACGCTGAGAAAGTGGCTCGCAGATTGATCGAGATTGGGAACGGAGCGCGGAGCATTTATCTGAAGAGCGCCGTGAGGCGTGTTGGAGCCTATCCCGTTCGCGGCAACGGGATGCAAGATTGAATATGCATGTCTATTCGTAGATATGCATGCTCAGTGTATAATGTAGGCGCAATCGCAAGTTTAAAACCAAAAACCAAACCAAAAACCAAGAAACAGGTGTTTAATTAAAAACGATTGTAAATATACTCTTGAACCTATGAGGATATCAGACTTGAAGCCATCTGACGACAAACCAAGCAAGACGAATGCCGCACAAGCCCGAACGTCGTGTCTCGGATTTTTCATTCCTTTTCTCCAGTTTCCCAATTGGACATTCGTTCATTTCGTTATTTTTCTTTTTCTATCTTTAGTTGTCATTTTCTTTTCGCTTACCTTCATTTCCCGGGATTTTCTGTGTTTTAGACTTTTTTCTACGGTTTTTTTTGGCAGTCATCGTCGAGTGAGAGAGCTTGTGAGAGCTTGTGAGAGCTAGTGTGAGTGTGAGTGTGAGTGTGAGTGTGAGTGTGTGTGTGTGAGAGAGAGAGAGAGAGAGAGAGAGAGAGAAATGACGGATGCTGATCTTCTTGATTTCCGGGCCAAGGTGTTTCCTGCTCTTGCATTTCTGAATGTCTTGTGTGGGCTGGGCGCAGCAGTGTTTTTCGCAATGCGTACCCGCCAATCGTATGCAGTGATGCCGGGAGTGTTCACGGATGCTAGGACGGTGTCACTGTTGATTCTCAGCATTTTATCGCTGTTCTTTTCCTTTATCGGCATCTTCTCTGCAGTCATGATCCTCTCGTTGCTTGTGTCCATGGTCTCTGTGCTTGGAGTGCACGTGGCTCTTGCACCCCGCAAGCCGCATGCATACCTGGTCTTTGGACTTTCGCTGCTTGCCGTCCTCTTGATCTCGGGCTACAGCCCCCTTCAAGCCCCGACCGCTGTGAACCCGCTCTCCATCCAGAAGGGCGACTGCGAGAACTACTATGGAAACAAGGTGGACCAGGATAAGCGATGCGCGGATTCCCTGCTTTCCTATGTCCGCGTCGGCGGTACCTTTGTCCTCTTCTTTATGATCTACACTGCATACTGTGCATTCTCAGTCGCAACCTCTGCAGAGTACAGCATCCCCGTCGAGCTCGGGCTCTCGTCGCAGTGGGCAAGAGAGTCGATGAACACCGCAGTCGCTGCATGGGCTGGGGCACAGGCCGCTGCGCAACCGCACACGGTCACTGCCGTCTCAAGCAGCGCCCCTGCGCAGCAGTCGCAGAACGCGTATCAGGCCGTTCCGTAACAACAGAAAATGGCGTAAAAAACATGATAAAAATAAGAAAGTGGGGGGGAGGCGGTCAGAGGAGCAAGAGTAGTCTGAATCGAGTTTTCCGTGGAGAACGAACGTTGCACACGGTTTTTCCACGGACCCTCCGCATTAAACTCACAGCTATGGGCGTCCCAGGGGCCGTTTCATCCCGGGTCTTCCTGTGACAGTCGACCCGGGTTCGTTTCTGGTTCCCCAGCACACTCTTGCGAGTGTCTCCCACCTAGAGAGTAAAGTAGCTGTTTTGCGTCCCGTCTCGTCGAGAACAGGACCGACGCCTCAGACCTTCCCAAGCGACGGGGTGGTAGCTTCACTTTTTATTTCCCCTTGGTTTTCGGGTACTCTGAATTGTTTCGTACGGTTTCGCCTGTGCGGAAGCTTTGCCCTTGACCAAATCAGCTGGTGCTTCTCCGCGCTTTTTCAATACCTTTGGGCATCACCACTTTCCTCCTTGTGGTTGTCGTTTTCCCCTCCTTCTCTCTCGGTCTTTTTCTCTTTTTTTACAGCAGAAATGATTCTTTTAAGAAGGGGGGAGGAGAAATGTGGCGAGAAGTGCAGATACAACAACAACAACAACAACAACAATAATAATAAATGATCAGTGCTTCGAGAGCTATTGTTGCTCGCTGGTCACGAGGCAGCTGTACAGATATTCGGAAGCATTGGAAACGGATTCCTTTTCAACAGCGCTTCTGGCATGCTGAAGAGTAATGGTTTCGGCTGGGGCTTCGCGGAGTTGCAACAGAACTCGGGTCCGCAGCTGCAGCCATTCCGCATCGCTCCGTCCCTCCATATCCTCTGCAACTCGCTTGGCAAACATTGCGACAAAATCCTGGGAAAAGAGCACTTCGCGAGAAGAAAGGCGCTGCATAAAATCAACGAGCAGCAAAATCAGCGGATGCAAGTTCGGACGGTTCGCAAACAAGGAAAAGACGGTCATCATGTACGGAGAAACTATCCTCAGCCCAGCAAGCAGCCCTTCCGAAGACACAGAGAGCCGCAGTAGCAGCCACTTCAGTGCGCACAGCAGCAAGTGGGCACAATCCACATCCTCATTGTTCTTTGAAGCTGCCCCCGCAGAATCAAAGAGGCTTGCATAGGACACCAGCACGTCCACAATGGACTCCAGAGGGAATGGCTCCACTCGAGAATTGTTCATGTAGTTGACGGCATATGCAGACACAATCCACAAGAACGTCCGTATCGTCTGCATGTGCTTGCGAGGATCCAGCTTGCGCGACGGATCAACCGGAACGAGGAAATTTTTCGCAAGTTTGGCATTCTGTGGCATGGAGAGCTCTCGGAGAACGTGCGTTGCGGCGGCAATGCGCGCTTCTGGTTCGCGAGCATGGACCAGGTCAGAAACAGGATCTGGAAGAGCGGATGCTTCGAATCCAGAACGGGAAGGAACACCGGGGTGCCTCATTCCAAGATAATTGATCGCAGAAGGAAGATACAGCGCCGCAAAATCGGAAATGTACGTGCGATTGACCGTCGAGGCAGCCGATCCCGACGCAAGAGCATTTTCAACAGCAATCACGTCGGCAGTAAGCAACCGAAAATATGATTCAACGACCCGAGGATGATGTCTCTCGTATTCTTTCAAAATCCTGTCAACACGCAGTGCCGTGGACTTTCCAAACTCCTTCCTCTCCGTTTCTCGTGCGCCTTTCAAGTACAGCCCCGCAATCAGCGCAAACAGCTCTCCATGGATACCTTCTGGATTCTTGACAAACGGCGCTAGCTTCGTCGACGGGAACGACGGATTAATTTCCGCAAGACTCTGGATGGTGTCGATTAGCAACCCTTCCATGATAGCCATGGAGTCGCCCACCAGCAACGAGATGTGAGCAGGAACGCGCAGGTTTTGGACAACCACAATGACACCGTCCTCCAGCGAGGACCAATCATACTCGCGTATCGCTTGCTTTTGATCCCCCTTTCTCGAATACGCAGTATCCACGTAGAATTGCACATTGTTGAGGATCTTCAAAACCTTGACATCGTCGAAATTCATTTGGAAAATGTTCCGGAAGACATCCTCCACAGGCTTGAAGGAAATGTCCTTGTTCTGCGTCAGATACTTGAACAAAAACGCCTTGAAGGCGGGGCGATTGTCGAAATCAAAGCTGAACAACAAGCAAAATATCCCGGATAGTGAATAAGTACGCAAAATGGTAGAAAACAAATTGGTGATGCACGATGTCAAGACCGGAGCCACAAGAGAGCCAGTCGTTGCCATTCGAAAGACGCGGACCACAGAAAGAAATTGTTCAAATAATGTTCCATAAACAACCGTGGAATACTGGGAAACAAGAGACTCGACCAACGACGAGCACATGGCGACAACGTCCAAGTGAACAAAAGACCGATAAACATCGGGCGTCACGGCGTTGAGCAATCTCGTTAAAGCAGCAGTGAACAACGGGGAGACAATTCCTTCTTCAAGAGTCACCGTCGTCAGAATGTGCGAAACAGCAACAAGAAACGCTTTGTTCAGGATTGGAGAGTCCTGGAGGTGGGCAGGGGCATACTGCAGCAAAATAAATCGAATTTCATTTGGCAGGTTGGCCGGAGAGACGGCATCCAAAATTGCATCCAGGATCAATGTGGACGATGATCCATTCATCACGGTATTGATGCGATCGATGATCGCTCCCTTATCATCAACACCAGCAATCTCCCCCGTTTCAGCGGAAGCTCCCCCCGATGCCGGAGCTCCAAAAGATATCATCGTCACAGCCAGCTGGATCCCGGAAAGAAGGGCTGCCTCAGACGCATCCTGGCGGGTGATAATCTCTCGGACAACATCAAGGCCAACGAAACCCTTGCTTCGAAATTCTCGATGGAACTGCAGCAAGGATCGGAAAATCGACGGAATGTCGCCATCCGCAAAAACACGATTCGTCAGCGCAATCGACAACCAGTGGAACAAGAAGTTCCATGAGCGGAGACTCATTCCTTCCAGCAATGCTCGAGTCTGGAAGCGAACGAACCGAGAAGCATCTGTTTGCTCTACAGACAAGATCTGGAGCACAATGAAGGACAATTTTGACAGGTGTTCATCAGAAAACACTCCATCTGTTTCGTTGCTCGAGCACACGACCGCTACAATCGCTTCTATCATATTGACGGCCTGGAACGCAGCATCTGTCCGCTCCTTCTCGTTCGATGATGCGAACTGCTCCGAAACAGCAGTCAGCACATGCGCGGGTGACGCTGAAAGGCACGCAATAGCAAGTCGGGCTGAAGAATCCATGTTTGCAGGAGGACGCCGAAACGACGTCCACAGCTGTCGAGTGATGTACGGCGTAACAAATCGAGCACAATCGGCAGATCTGCGAATGATCTTGTCCAGTGTGCCATTTGCGATCGGAGAGAAAGACCGTGTGTTGCACAAATGAAGCAAGCGAATCAGCCAAAATTCATTTCCTTGGATAGAAATGGGATGAGGCAAGCTCGCAGCAAGAGCATGTTGCGGGACCTGGAGAGGATCCAAATGATTGGCTGCAACCGACGCGGTGTTTTCAGCAGAGTCGGCAGTCTGAATTTGAAGACCAAGACCGACCTCAATGAGCAGGCACAATTTCCGAACAAACTCCAACTCCACAGGGGTGTCGCTCGCCAGCTTGCGATGAAGCCTGGAAAGTCTGTTGAGAAACTCGTCGGTCTGACTGCATATTGCCGGGTACAGCAAGTGGTTATCATGCAATTTCTCAAAACATGAGAAAAGATTCAACGTGTCTTCGAGAGACAATGCATCTTGCAGCAGTGACAATATGGCCTTGACTGGAATGAGAACACCAAGCTTGGAGAACAACACAAACCACCGAACCGCTCTGACGGGATCCGTCTCGCAAACGGGTAGCACATGGATGTCCCATAACGTGGATTTCGCAAGGGAATGAAACCGCGAAACATTGCTGACAATGGTGAGCAGGACGACGCGGCATTCCGAGTTGAGGTTAAGGATGTCAAACCAGTGAGGCAACACAAGATCCGCAGCTCTCCAGAAGGTCTTCATGCGAGAGAGTAGCTCTATTCGCGAGAGCTTCAGCAGCCAGTCGTCATCTCGAGCCAGTGTACTGTATTTCGGAATCGATGCAGGTAGCTGCGGAACGAGACATTGGCAAAATACCTTGAAGTGCTTTTCATATGCAGTCTTGAGCCACTCCATGAACAAGGGGTCTTGCGTCAACAGTCGCTCGTTGATGTTGCCAATGGCCAAAGCGAGAAACTCTGGAACGTACTCTGCTGGAGTGGATTCATTCAGCGGACACAGGATCTGAAGCATTTGCAGCCCAAGGACCTGGTCGTTTTCTGCATATTCGTACGCCAGTGATTCAACTTTGGAAACCGAGCCCTTCAGCAGCGATGCGATTGCAGCTCTCAGTGCGCTTGACTCGGAGTTTGTTGCATACGGCGTGGGGAGTTTGACGTTTGCATTCGGATCGGCAAAGTTCTGTTCAGGAGGAAAGAGAGCTCGAAGCATGCACGACGCTGAATACCTCGAGAGCGGATCCCCAAACGCGATAATGGTCAGCAGGAATTGGCGCGCATCCACGCCCACTTGAATCGCGTGCGTGAAGAGGCCGTGGATGTCCTCCGAAACGGACTCGTCCCACCCATACAGCGACAATGCTGCAGAACACAGCAGATTAAGCAAGACAGGGACCTTGTCGAGTGTCTGATCCAACACGAGTACGCAAGTCCGCGCCAGTGGACTCGCGATTGGCCTGCTTGCATAATTCAGCAGGTATGGACAAATGAGCAGCAGGAACTGTTCGAGAGTTTGCATCGACTGAATCGTGAATATCTGTCGAAGAACGACGACGAGCCGCTGGACCTGTGCGATAATCTCACCTTGCAGCTCTCGATCCAGATAAAACGTCATCAGACGCAGCAAGTCTCCTGGAACAATAACAGCTTCCGAAGGCCCAAACGACATAGCTTCTTCAAGGCACCCAATAAGGGAGCTCAGAGGAGTCACATGCTTGCCCAGACGAGCATCAGACTGCGCCTTTTGCAACGCTGTCCAACATTTTTGATACTTTTTCGGAAACGCCTTTGGAACCGCAAACGCACTCATCTCCTTTCCTTTTCCCTCCTTCCCAACAAAAACAAAAAAACAAAACTCAGCCACCCTGTTTTATTTGTTGTTGTTGTTGTTGTTGTTGTTGTTGTTGTTGTTGTTGTTTTCGTCTTGACAAGAAGGTATACGTAAGAAGAAACTATATTGCAAGCAATAATGCAGCAGAATACCCAAGAGACAAGGAAACTCTCTGTTTTCCCCTCCGTTTTCTCTAACGACCTGGCATCAACAACAAGTACTTGATGCTTCGGAATTCATAAATTTTTATGGAGACACATACTTTTTCGAAATGCAATTCTGCTCTGTTCATTGAAATTATGATTATGATTTGATTTTCGCAATGTTTGACGTGTTTTTCCGCAGCCTTTTCTATTTGAGGACGTCAAAACAAGGCGAGAGGAAGATTGTATTTTAAAAAAGAGGCAGTTGTCGTTTTAAAAGAGAGAGTGTACAGAACAGAGTCAAGAAAGGGGGGAGGGGAAAGAAAAGAGAGGAAGAAAAATGTCGTCGGGAAACAAGCTGAACCAGCACAAATCGTGGAACATGGCTGGGGCCCCGATGCAGTCCAAGGTAGCGCGGGCCAAGGAAAAAGCAGAGGATGAAGCACGACGGATTTCAGAGCTTCGGAAACAGATTAAAGAAGAGCGAGACCATGAAAATCTACTCTTGATGCAAGGAAAAGCGCCTTCGGGTATTGCGTGGATGTATGATTCACAATATTCGAAAACGAACAGCAGTGCGCCGAATGACTCGCGTATGGCCACTACGTCAGCAGCAGTCGTAGGCGGGGGAAGCAGCGTAGGCGGGGATGGTGAATGGAAAGGCACGATTGCATCCGAGTTGAAGGGGTACCATGCAGCAGTGGAAAAGGAGACGCAGTCTGCAATGCTGAACGGGAAGATGGACGTGTCGGCGGCGCTGCATTTTCGAGAAGAGGAAAAGGACAAGAATGCGAAGAGGTTGGACGAAGTGAGCAAAATGAGAGATGATCCCATGCGAATGATGATGGATAAGGGCCGCATGCTGGACAACAAGAAGAAGCTGAGTGCTCGAGATGAAGAAAATCGGCGACTGAGGGAAGAGTACGAAAAGGAGAAAAGCGAGAAGTATAGAATTGACAATGGCAATGGCAGTGACAGGTACGCAGCCTTTCGAGATTTCGGGCATGTGAGAGCTGATCGGGAGGGATATGCAAAGAGGCTGGACAACCGAGAGAATCGGAGAGATCAGCCTTATGAAAAACGGTATGATCGCAGACCATAATCATTCTTGTGTCTCTGTCATACGTCTTTGCATCGAACGAGATTTCCCCCTCCCCCCGTTCATTGTAGTCTGTGGCTCACCAGACGTAAAAAAAAATATAGCAAGCAAACGAATGGTGAGAGGCGAGCATGTCATGTCACACCGGGTGACTTTTGTACGGGAATGTTGAAACGGAAAAGGCAATCCTTGTCTTTTTATTACAGTTTTGTATTTTCTCGTTTCGCACTCGGTGAAGTCGACAGGAATTCTCTCAAACACGGAATCGTGTTTTGTTTTGACTAGTTGCTTTCTCAATCAAAGAAGAGCGTTCTTTTCTTCTTTGTTTTTGTTTTTGTTCGTTTTGTTTTAAAATTAATTCAAACGACAAGAGAAGAAGAGAGCGGAAGCAAAACAAGAAGGGAAGAAACAAAGTGGATTGCGGACGATGGCCAGCGAAACATCAAATCTTTTGCAATCTCCTGGGTATGGATCCGCGACGAGTGGCGAGTCTGTGGAGTCTAATGCGTGGTATCATTTGATGTATCACCATATCCGTCAAGGGTCTGCAGATTCAGACTCTTCTCATTCTCCGTCGGCAACTCGTGCGGATGCGGATGCGGCGGTGCTGCTAGGAGAGCCGGATGCGTCCGTTATTGAAACAAGAGAAATTTCAGCATGGGAGTTTCCTGGGTACGGAGAAGAAATGGGGATTTCCTTCGCGGAGCCTGTAACGAATAGCGGAAGTGTGCCGGATGACGGTCATGGAAGCCCGACGTCGATCAACGGCTCTCTTGCAGGTGCCGGAGGTGTCGGGATTGCGGCCTACCAAACAAGAACAGCACACGGACAGCGGAATGAAAACAGCGGAATCAAGGTGGAGCCCGTGTCCAACAAGCCGCACACGAAACTTGGACAGCTGCTGTCTACGGCGATCTGCGGGAACGACATTACTGCGTCGTGCTTGTATTGCGCTGGGTTCTGTGCTCTATCTGCCGGAGTGTGGGCACCCGTGTCGCTCGGTCTGGTAGCCGCACTGTTGTATCTGTTCCGCTCCGTGTACGGAGAAGTTGGTACTGCATTGCCGTTGAATGGTGGCACATACACGTGCTTGTTGAACACGACAAGCAAGGCAGTTGCATCGGTTGCGGGAGCGCTGTCGTTTCTGTCGTATGCTGCTACGAGTGTTGTGTCGGCGGCGTCTGCCATTGAATACGGCCAGAACGTCTGGGGTGACTGCAACGGAACTCTGTGGACCATTGTTCTGCTCGCTGCATTTTGCATTTTGAACTTGCTGGGTATCACAGAGTCTGCAGTCGTTGCTGCGATCATCTTTGTGGTGCACATGATTGTCATGCTTACTCTTTTTGGATTTGGAGGGTATGCCTTCTTTCGAGATTTGGATCAGCTGCAGGAGAATTGGCATGCGTCCAACGCCGTGCCTGGGAACAAGAACTTTGGATTGGCAATTCTGATTGGCTTCGGTTCGGCAATGCTGGGAATTACTGGTTTCGAAACCTCTGCGAATTTCATTGAAGAACAGAAACCGGGTGTGTTTCCAAAGACTCTTCGGAACATGTGGATCGCCGTGACTTTGTTCAATCCGTTCCTGTCGTTGTTTGCATCCGGTGTGCTGAGCAATCAAGAAATATATGATCACTCCAACGACCTTCTTGCGCAACTTGGACTGAAATCTGCTGGCAGCTGGCTGCATTTTGCCGTGTCGCTTGATGCATTTCTGGTCTTGTCTGGTTCTGTTCTGACTGGTTTTGTCGGTGTCGTCGGATTGCTTGCACGGCTTTCTCTGGACCGCTGCTTGCCCAATGTGCTGCTGTCCAAGAATCGCTTCACCAAAACGCACCATGTGATCATCATTGGTTTCTTTGCCACGTGTGTATCGCTGATTTTTCTGGTCGGCGGAATTGAGAATCTTGATATCTTGGAAGGGGTGTACACGATGGCTTTTTTGTCTGTCATGGCATTGTTTGCGATAGGAAACATGCTTATGAAGTACAAGCGTGCCAAACTGCCGCGTGCGATTCGCGCAAGCTGGCCTACTGCCGTGTTTGCGCTGCTTGGTGTGCTGATTGCATTGAGCGTGAATGTGTGGCAGAATCCCGATTGGGTCTATTATTTTGCGCTGTACTTCTTTGTGACACTGCTGATTCTGTTTGCCATGTTCCAGCGCGTGCGGCTCGTGAAGTTCTTCATGTATTTTTCGTCTCTGTTTCTTCGCTTCCTGAGAAAACGGGGCTGTCTCAAGGTTCGTGACGGTGAAGACGCATCCGAGCTCGAAATGAGATGGAAGAAACGTGTCGGTCGGTACATGAAGAAGCTCACGGATCAGCGCATTGTGTTTTTCACTCGGCAAGGAAGGCTTCCGTCGCTCAACAAGGCTGTTTTGTACGTCCGGGAGAACGAACAGTCGCACCACATCATCATATGCCACATGTATACGGGCGATGAAAATGAAGTCGCCAACAAGAAGCAGCTGGATCGGATTCGAAGAAGCATTTCCGTGTTGGATGAATGCTATCCAAAGTTGCGAATTGATCTTTTGTTTGTGAAGGCCCGGTTTTCTCCGGAGAACGTCGAGCGTTTGTCGAGATCATTGAACATTCCCAAGAACTTTATGTTCATTGCGTGTCCCAGCGACAAGAGCTTGGAGGAAATCCGCATCGCAGATTTTGGCGGCGTGCGCATGATCACGCATTAGAAAAGCCAAGGCCTGTTGCGACTCACTTTGTTGTCTGTCGTCCTCGTCCATCAGCCCGTCCTGTCTTTCCTCAGTTTTGCAGTGCTCGCCCCTCACAGCCAGCATCACATGGCGAATGCCAGTTCCCAGTACTTGCTTGGACACCACCAGTATTGGGGTTGGTGCTATTTTTATATTTTATATTTTCTTTTTGCAACTTTGTACAACAGCGTTCTGCGCAAGGGGGGGTTTTCAAACATAAAGTTATTTAGACAAACCTACGATGTGTCGTCGTTGCTGTGGCGTTCCGTGACAGATGGCTGTCGGAAATCCAGTGCTTGCAAGATTCCTTTGGGCAGCATGGTACCAGGTGTAAGATGTGTTTTACAACTTGTCTTTCTCGCTGCAGAGACTAGAAAATTACAGTATCAATCATTGCACCAAGGGATTGCACAATGTTCTCCGTCATCGTTTCCTCGATTCCTGAAATCAGGTGCCTCTTTGGATCCATCTTTCCGACTTGGCGCAACAGCAACATGTTATCCGCTTCTTCCTTGTCTTTCTTTTCCTTTTCCTTTCCGCTGACAGCAGCACCATCCTTGCCATGTCCCTTTTCAGTATCCTTCTCCTTCTCCTTCTCCTTCTCCTTCTCCTTCTCCTTCTCCTTGATCTTTTCTGCATTGGACTTCTTTCCCTTCTTTCCCTTCTCATGAGGACCGGAGCCGGAGAGCATGTCCTTCTCTTCGAGAACCATCTTGTGGTACGCTCTGGCGAGCTCGAGCATTTGTGCAACCTGTTTCTCGTTGAATGATTCCATGTCACCGAATGGCCGAAGCTGCAATCCGTGCGTCCACTGTCTGCGATTGAGATTCAAGAGCATCTTTTGCTCGAGTTCGTTCTTGCGGTACGCGATTGGCATGGAATAGTAGTGTCTGTTGAGGCCTCGGATCAAAGCCTGGATGGACGGTTTGTTCAAGTGCCCAACGTTTGATGTGGTCTGCCGGGGCTCTGCTCCAGCAATCAGAATCTGCTGAGGAATCGTCCGGAACGCATCAATGACAACCTTTCCACGAACTGACTGGATGGGATCCACGACGACCGCCACCGATCGAGCATGCAGCTGCTCAAACGATTGCTGTGTGTTCACATCAACTCCAGACAGCCAGCATCCAAACCCAGGATGGGAGTGGTACCACCCGACCACCATTTCATTGCGGCCAGTCTGCTTCAGCATGTCAAGCATCTTGGCTTGGAACACCGGATCGACCGCCTCGACACTCACTCCTGTTCCGCTCTGCGGCATCGCAAACACATCAATTACACGAACCGTGTATTCATCCACAAAGTCGCCAAGCATAAGCCCCATCACTTCCAGCGGAACCCCGGCGCGACTGTGCTTCAGCATCTTCAACAGCGCAAGCGACGAGATCTGCACAACTTCAGCTGTATCTGTCGCAGGACCCTCTCCACGGCCCTGCATCCCAAGCAATCGACGAATCATGCCGTCCATTTTCTAACCCTCTTTCTTTTTTTTTTAATTAAAAAGATGAAGAAGAAAAGCGTTAGGCACAGCCAATCCAAACTTTCTTAGTCCCTACTCAAGCCTAAATGACCGGAATTAAATAGGAAAATTATCAGCAAACAGTTTTTTTAATTAAAAAAACGTACATTATTCGAACTAAAGACTTTGGGAAACGGGATGATTAGCAACAGGAGAAAGGTCGAGTCAAGTCGAGAAGTTCAAGTCAGAGACGAATGTTTTTTACAGTAGATACTTGTGCTGGGTTTTTTAATATGATGTCTTTTATACAACGCCTGCATTGTACACTAGCCACGGATAATCATCGCTGATCACCCGTAATCAATGTTGCAACCCAACATGCATAGCATGATTGGGAAGGGGGTAGGCCCCAACACGCCCCTCGGCATGAGAGATGTCATAGGTCTTGCGCAGCGTTGCGGGGCGCGACATGCATGGTGCGTTGCATGGACAGTAAAAATAAAAATAATGAAATGAAATGAGCATCGTTGTGCGAGAATGCAATGCGGCGGCGTATTCATAGGGACTTCATGATCAAAATGGGGCGAAACGAATCGGGCATTGTGTGACGGAGTTGCTTAAGATACCAAACGCATGCGCACGGCGCGTGGCAGTGTTTTTTTTTTTGTTTTTTGTTTTTACGTGCGCTTTAGACTGCTTCGTCATATCGCAATAAGTGGCAACGGCAGATGGATGTAACGGATTTGATATCGGGAGGACACACGGGGCATGAGTGATACAGGACGAAAAACGGGAGCAAAGAATTGCTAGTGGATCTCGAGGCGACAAACTGGACATGTTTTGTGGTCTTCGAACCATCGAAAGAGACATTCCTTATGAAACGAGTGTCCGCAGACCAAGTCGCAGACCATCTGTCCAACCGCCAATGACTCGAAACACACCGTACATGGCGACCCACTGTTTCCACTACGGCTATCACTAATTCTCGCACGTGTCTGGGAGGAGCAGACGACTCGAGTTGGAATCCTGCGTTTTGCGTCGTCCGAGAGACCCACCCGGACGTTATGCCGATCGAGTTCCAACAGCGACTCATACGTCCCCTCAACTCCTCCGTCACCGTTACCGTTACCGGCACTGCCACGCATGACGACATGTGGTCGTAACGCCCAACTTGGTCGCCGTCGAGCGTTTGGCTCCTCCAACATCATGCTGGCCAGTCCGAAATACCTCGCAGGGACAAAGTGATCACCGTAGTCATCATCATCCCCAGTACGGTCAATACTCGCTGGGACACGGAGCATTGGTCTGTGAACTGACGCCATGTCTCGGCAGTCCATTGCGTGCGCGACATACTCTTGCATGCGACCCAGAGACATTCTCTCCAAATCACGCATCGATGCTCGCGACATTTGCCATTCCTACGCTCTCTCTCTCTCTCACACACACACACACACACACACAAACAATGTGTTAATACTCAGTAATCATGAATGGGAAACTGCGTTGCTTACAAATCTTCTGTTACTATTATTATTATTATATTATAGATATGTATGATGCTCTTTTGTGTTGGCTGTTTCAAAGACTCGCCGTCACATACGTCACGCTGATTGCAAAGACAAAGCATTGTGCTTGATGCTTCGGAGAGCCCCGATTGATGCTTTGCAAAAAACATTTTTCTCTTTAATTTCCAAGAAAGTCCGAATAGTCCGACTCCGTTCCCAGTCTTTTGTTTTTCGATGATTGGTGTTATTGTTATTCATACCATTGTAATTGTGGTTGTTTTACTACTTGAAAAAATAGATCAGGCTAGTCAAGGAAGAAGGAGAGAAGGAAAACCTCGAGGATAAAAAAAGGAAGATGTCGTCTGTCGCACGACGCACGACTCGGAGTTCTCGCCGGACTGCTGATGGCGATGCAGCAGCTGCAGCTCCTGATTCTCCGTCGGTGAATTCGCAGACTGTAGGGACATCAACAGCGTCTCGCAAGACCCCTATTCCCTCGCATCTTCTTGACAAGCGATCCTCGCTTCAGAACAGCTCCAGCGATGATTATGCTGGCTCTTCAGCCTCTGACGATGACGACTTGACGCCTGCCAAGACGATCTCTCAGTCTTTTAGTCACGCTGCGACGACGACGACAAGCGCCACACCAAGATCATCGACTTCTTCTTCTTCTTCTGCTGCTGCTGCTGCTGCTGCTGCTGCTGGTGTTCTTGTCGGTGGGTCTGGGTCTGGGTCTGGGTCGGCCACGGGTAGAGGTGAGTCGGGTGGGAATGGATTGACGGCAGCAAGTGCATCGCTGACAGGCGCAAATGGGTCGGGCAACACGGCTGCTGCACCAAGTGTGTTGCTCAAGGATTCTCCGGAGCGTTGGAAAAACTTTGTGGTTCGGACTGTGTGGACGTTGCTCATGATTTCTGGATTTGCAGTCATTCTGTTCATGGGGCACTTGTCCGTCATCTTGTTTGTGCTTGCCTTGCAGGCGCAGATGTTCCGCGAAATTGTGCGAATCAATGTCTCGCGTGCATACTCGAGAGAGATCCCTGGCCATCGAAGGTTTACGGGCACAAAGGCACTTTCTAATCTGAATTACTTCTTCCTGTTCTGCACACTGTTTTTCGTGTACGGAAAGATGTTTTTGGCGAAGATTCCGCAGGCGCGCGGGATTTTGGAACACCATCAGTTCTACTCATTCATGCTGTTTTGCGCTGGATTTGTGGCATTTGTGATGTCGCTCCAGAGGAACAAGCTGAAGAAGCAGTTCCATCAGTTTGGATTGATGATTCTTTCGCTTCTGTTCATTGTGGTCTTGTCGTCTGCCGTCGTGCAGAACGTGATGGAAGGCCTGTTTTGGTTTGTCTTTCCTGCGCTGCTTATCATTGCAAATGACATTACCGCATACCTGTTTGGTTTCTTCTTCGGAAAGACCCCGCTGATCGCACTATCGCCCAAGAAGACCTGGGAAGGATTTATTGGCGCAACAGTATCGACCATCTTTTTGGCATTTATCTGTGCTGAGCCGATTGGGTCCGTGAACTTCCTCCAGTGCAGTCACACAGATATTTTTGCACCATCAAACGACTGCTCGAGCCGCAACCCAATCTTTGATTCGGACACGCTGAAGTGGCACATGATGGTTCTCGGAGCATTTGCCGCGACAATCGCACCATTCGGCGGCTTCTTTGCATCTGGATTCAAGCGTGCATTTGCAATCAAGGACTTTGGCGATGCTATTCCGGGACACGGTGGAATCACAGACCGTATGGACTGCCAGACGCTGATGGCAATGTTTGTGTACGTGTACTACCGTAACTTTTTGGCGGTGAAGACACCCCCTTCGCCCTATTGGATCATGCACAAAGTTCAGGAAATGCCTATTGCAAGCCAGCTGGATCTCTTCAACATGTTGCATGATCATCTTCGTTCGATGAATGCTTTGTAATATTACTCGTCCGTTGTCTCTATCCTCCCGTGCATTCTTTTTCAATCAGCATCCTGTTATTCTTATTTTTTGGAAGAACAGCACATTAAAAAGAACAACGAAAACGTATGGCACACAGAAGCAGGGAAGACCGATCCAGCGAATACCACTCCAGTCTGCATTAGCACTCGAATCTGTATTCTACGAGGCCTGGTGTCTTTTTTTCTTTATATACAAGTGGACGAAAGGTCCGTGATCGAAGAACTTTTTTGGAGTTTCCCGGAGACTCTACAGCGCAAGATGGCTGTTGTGCTCTGTTTTGCGAGCCTGCAGGTGGATGGCGGCAATCCCTTGATTAAAAAATACAAGAAGATTAACTAATTAATTAACTAATAATAAAAATAATAGTGGAATAAGAGATCAGAAGTGTCTGCAGAAAGGTGCGCAAGACCCGGAAACAATAAGCGTTCACGAGTCCGACGACTTTTCAAATGGCACAAGAGGTCGCCATTCTTCCTCGAATTGGCCCCATCGCTGGGCTTCGCGCTTCAGGAACTCAATGTCTCGCCGGATACGGTCACCAAGCTTTTTCTGCGAACTGCGACCAAACGCATTCTCTTGGTTCTGAAAGGCCTGAGTCAGTAATCTTCCGTACAAATCCGCAAAACGCTTCGAATACAACTGCACGACAGTCGACATGAGAATGTGCACATATGATGACGTCATGATGGGAGAAACTACCTTGTAAAGAGTGTGCGTCTCCTTGACAATCGACCGAATGTACACAGCTCCTTCTTCAGGCGCGTTATCCATAAGAAGAGTGTCTGCGGTCTTCACTTGCAAATCGAGCCGATCTCGCATGATGGAGACAATCTTTCGCAGCAGCTCCTTGCGGTGCTCACCAAAATCCCGGACTGCGGAGTCCACATCACGAAGAAAAAGTCCTTCTTTCGGACCGACAAACGAACGAATGTACGAAACGAGCTTAGGGCAAAAATCGATCATGAATGTAATGTTCTCGGCGGACAACGCAATGTGCTTCACTGTGATGGACTTCAATCCCGCGCCTTGCATGGCGCCAGTGCCAAGGATCATCTGACAGGTTTTCGTATTGTAGAGCTTCAGCAACTCACCAAGTTTTTGGATGGCATCGACTTGGATAACGGCCGGGAATTTCCGGATCAGATCACAGTATTCGCGCACCATCTTCAGAAGCATCAAGAGAACGGACGTCATCGGGCGCTTCTCACCTCCCCACTCGAGATACTTTGTATTGCCACCCGTGGCAGCGCTTCCTCCACTGGGGGCACCCGCAGATGGCAGCGGGGCACCCTCCTTTCTGCTTGCAAGCGCATCGGAAGAGTGCGGAGCTCCCGATTCTGCTGCGTCAACTGATGCAGATGCAGAGGTAGACGTAGAGGTCGTTGGAGGCGGAGCAGCAAACATGGCAAGCAGATCTCGGAATTCAGAAGGGATCTCAGTAAGTGTCCAAAGTTCGTTTTCGATAAGCAGTGAGAGATCGGCCATTCGTTTGGAATGGAAGGTGTCCGTAAAGGCCCTCATCTGCGCCAACAAGACATTTCCGACAATCTGCTTGGGAAGAGAAAGGGATTTCTCGGAAGACATCAGAATGACACCCGAAGAATCCGCGTCTCGGGTCATCAGCGAAACAACACGCTGATTGAAGTCCTCGACAGTTTTCAGGAGCTTCAGCCAGACTGCAAGAGCCATTCGCGCATGAGCTTCCTGCCTTCTTGATAACATTGACGCAAGTTGCTCGTAGGCTTCCTGAATGATGCGCTGCGATGCATCCGAAACAGACTTGTTGAACCAAGTATTCAGCTCGTCTTCGGATGAATCTGACGACATGAGGAACTTGAACGATCGCACAACCGTTCGAAACCGATCGAGCACGCCGACAACTACTTCTGTCGCAGAGCTGAATACAAACTCGAATTGGTCCCATGTGAACGATGCAATGTCCGTTTTGGAAGCAGATGTCGAACTGTCCGATACCACCAAACAGGCGCAGTCTGCAACAGCCTTTCGAAACGAAAATTCTAGGCGGTCTGTGTGTGCCTGGAAAATGCGGGCAACCAACGCCATAAAGTCTGAGGAGTTTGCAAACAGGACAGCAAACAAGGACGGATCAATTTCTTCGTCTGCTGCCTTCTCGCTCGAGTAGATGCGATAGCAGTCCTCCACAACGTCCTTATACATCTTTTGCCGCAGCACTCGCAAACTGCTCAGTAACATTTTTGAGATCTCCAATTGAGACAATTCTTCTCTCAATACCAACATCGAATGCTCAATCATGTCAAATGCAGACAAGTAGTCTTTTCGCGAATACAGGTACGTCACCGTCTTCATTGCATCGTGAATCGCAGAGAGCTTGGAGAGCAAGCCATGGATAGAGTACAGAACATCGCGCTTTCTCCGAAGGTGCAGAACAAGCATCATCTGCTCGACATGATTGGTATGCAAGCTTTCGAGTGACGCACGCATGTCCTTGATAACATCCGAGATTGAGTTGACGAGGCCAAGAAGGTCCCGATAGAGTGCCGCTGCTTGGTAGAACTCGTCTGCCTTCAGCGACACGTGTCTGGCCAGCACGACTTCCACTTGATCCAGATAGTACGACAGCACCTCTGCAGACTGGACAGCCAAGTTTGAAAAGACCCGTTCCGATGACAAGTCTATGATCGGCGCAAAATACTCTGCAGGAACAATTTCGTGAATCTTCCTCGCCATTTCGTCTACTTGAGGATTTTCATAATGTGACTTAAGGCGCTTGAACTCCTCAACATGCCTCTTGAACCGATCGTACGAATCGCCCAACCGCGTCAAGTATGAATGAAATGCAGTGATATCAATCGCACGAGCCAGATCGGGCTGCTTCGCAGCCCTTGAATCCACAGCGGAAGAAGAACCAACAGAACCACCGTATTCGGTCCAAATATCCGTGATGAACTCCTCGAGCGAGAATGTCGAAGGAGGCGTCATTGCATCCACTGTCGCCGTCAAGCTGAACGAGCGCTTCGCAAACGACGTAAAGGACATCCAAGGCTCCGGCGCCAACGGTCGATTCGCCATCCCTTCCTTCTTTCCTTCCCCCGTTTGGATCGCAGCGAGGTCAACCTGTCGTAGTCTCCGGTCTTCTGCTTCCGTCGCTGCGCTTCAGAAGAAGCACCGACTCTCAAGACAGGACAAAGACAAGAATCACGATTGCGCAACGTTTGGTTATGATCGTATTTTCCTGCTTTTTTTTTAAAAAAAGATCAAATTGAATGACACTCATTAATTAATTCATATTACTATTTCGAATTAAAAAATCATTAATTGTTCAGTTCAAGTTTTCCTTTTTTCCTTTAGGGTTTTTTTGGTCATTTGAGGCTGGGAGGCTATGCAGCCGCTGAATAATAACACGTCATTGTCATGCATGCGGATGGAAGTATACATAAGCAGACATGGTCGACACTGGCCGACGCTAGCACGTTTGTTTCACACGAATTCGTGCTTACGCACGCTCGGCCAAAATTCAGCCGGTGACACAGGCTCCGCATTTTCGACGCTCTTTAACGCAGCATCCGTAGCCATCTATCATTCTATCATTCGTTGGTCCGGTTTTTTGGTTTCACTTTTTGCAGCGTTTGTTCCATAAGGCGACCGAGTATCGCGAGCGGCGCAAGCAAAGTATTTGCACGTCCCGCGTATAGCTCACAGATTGATCGAGATTGGGAACGGAGCGCGGAACATCTATCTGAAGAACGCAGAGAGGTGTGTTGGGGGGCCTATCCCCTTCCCGGCAGCGGGATGCAAGATTGAATATGCATGTCTCTTCGTAGTTATGCATACTCAGTGTATAATGTAGGCGAGCATGTGGTTTTATGATTATGATTATTTTTACGCCTGCTTGGAAGCAGCACCACCACGTTCTAGGTCAATTTCCTTTGCAAGCTGGTCGATTTTGTTGAACTGCCATGGCCAGCGCACATTGTAGAGGAACTGCCTAAGATCAAAGCGGTTGTCCTCAGGCGAATAGTTCTCTGCGTGGTAAGACGGAGTGAGGGTCGTCATCTTGTGGCGATTGATCGAGTAAAACTTGAAAAAGTGCTTGACCTTTTCCGCGACAGCCGTTGCAGGCAGTGAATTCCACTTGTATGCCAATGTCTTGAACATGGATACCGGTCCCTGACGCCCGATCTTCCTGAGCCGTCCATAGATAGAGAGCTCTTCGTACGACATTCCCATGTCTTCCTCGTCCGTCTGGACATACGAGTCGGTGATCGGCCGAAGCTCTGCTGTGGGCGGCGCAGTTTCGACATCAAGCAGAGAAGGATATCCGAGATTGGCTCCCGCCCAGCGCAAGAAGCGCTTGATGTCGACCTTGGAAATAGATCCAATGGGGTTCACATCTGCAGAGGAGCAATCGTACTTTGTCATGTATCCTCTAAGCCCCTCGTCGACGTTCGCAGATCCCAAGACCAGCAACGCACCCTGTCCTCCACGCACCCAAGGGATGAGCTGGGCGAAAAAGTACGACATGACCATTCGGATGCGGGCTTGAATATTCTGAAGAGCCAAATCCTCCGCGGCCGACCCTCCATGAACTGCAAACTTCGGCACTCGGCCCGTTGCAGCAGTAAAGAATGCAAGAATGGCGGATATGATCACGTCAATCGAGGTGCTCATGTGATATGCTCCAATTTCCTCGCTGAGCTTCTTGGCTCGGTCGCGCGTTTCTTTAGATGAATTCTCCGTTCCCCAATACACAGTGCAAAAGATGCGGTTCGCCACATCCTTCGGATCGCTCGGGATATACTCTGGACCCTGTTTCGTGATGCGCTGGATGTCCCCAAGCACAGTCTGTGTCCCGGCCTGGCATTCCTTGACGATCAACTGGCACATGCATCCGATGATCGCGGCGGTGGACGACGAGTCGGCACCACCCGATAGGGGCAGGAAGAAACCGGCGACACCGCAGCGACGCAAGTAGTCCCACAACCAGCACGCTGGACCATACGCAATCTCTTCTTCTGGAAGCAAGTACTTCACGGGCACCGCGTCGGAAAAGAACGCACCAGTTGCTGCATTCCACGAGGGTCGTGAAGTTGTCAGCGCGGCGTTCACGTGGATGCGCAAAAGAGGCGATGGCGCAGCTGCTGCCTGGAAACCACGGGAAGCAGATCCGTTGCGATATTCGATGATGCTATCGAGATCCACGGTTGCTGTGATAATTTCCGAGTCCTTGAGCGAAAACTGCGATCCTTGGGCCAGCAGTTGTCCGTTCAAAAACACCATGGAGGAGCCATCATAGTACAACCGTCCTCCGTCACAGCCCTTTTGGTTCGCATAGAGGTACAGTCCACCTGCCTTTGCCGTAGCAGAACGTAGTAACTCCACACGAGTGTCCAGCTTCCGCAACTGGTGATGCGATCCTGAGCCATTTCCAATGATTTCCGCTCCGTCCAAGAACAACTGGATGTGTGGAGCATCCGGAGTAAACAGCTCCTCACAAGTTTCTGTCCCAAAGGACGTATCCGTGAATTGCAGCACAGCGCAACCAAAGGGAACGCTGGAAGGATGGTCTGCAGGGCATGCACTGCGAACCACAGAAGGCAATGCGATCGGCTCCGTGGTGTATCCACCTTGCCAGGCTACAAAGTACCGCATCTCACGGTAATTTCCGTCCTGCGCCAGGAACAACTTTGGGCGAATGAGCAAAATACGGCGATTATAGACGTACACGCGGCAATTGTAGCGAACCGAACGATGGATTACACACATTCCGATGTCGCAAAGGATGCCGTCGGTTGCATCCGTTGCCATGATAGCCGCAAGGCTTTCCCAGGAATGTTCATACGTATCCGGCTCAAGAAAATGGTCTTCACAGCCATATCCGGAAAGCTCAAGCTCAGGGCCAATTCGATACGACGCCCCACGACGCTTGGCTTCTCGAATTGAATCCAGCGTTCGCGTCAAGTTGCCTTCAAAATCCAGGGCCCATTGGTTGAGATTGCATGTTGCAACGGTGATCACTCGCATCTTTTGCCCTTTCCTTGGTGGATGAAGCAGAATGAGAGACAGAGAGACAGTGAGACAGTGAGAGACAGAGAGAGACAGTAAGAGACAGTGAGAGAGAGAAACAGAGAAACAAAGAGAGAAACAGAGAGAAAGAGAAAGAGAAAATAAATAAATAAATAATACAGAAGAAGGAAAATTACTGTCTTTTCTTCAAATAATTATTTGAAAATGCTTTGCTTGCCAAAGCGAAACGATACACAAGATAATGAGCAACACAGACCAGATTCCACAGCGACAGGTGTTGCCGGATAATGCGCAAAAAAGTGACAGCAGTCTGGAAAGGGTGACAGACACTCGCTTCTGTGGTGACCGATACAGTACATTATTTCGTCAAGTCAAGCGATGCATTTTAATGCAAGAGTTAAAATTTAAAAAAGAATCACCACACAAGACGAACGGACCGTTTAAAAAACGTTCAACAATTTAAGAAAACCACCCCTGTTTTTTTTTGTTTTGGAAAGAACAGTCGTTTCATGAGCGAGCCGCCGACGAAAAGCCAGACCATCAATTCGTAATTGACAGAAATTTCTTTACAAAAGACACGTGGTTTCGAAAACCATTGCAGGAATCAGGTACGGGTCACAGTTGGAGGCCGGGCGTCTGTCCTCGAGGTATCCCTTTTGGAGGCGCTCGGAGTCACGGGGAACACGGATTGACGCACCGCGGTTGGCAACACCCCAGGAGAATCTGTCCATGGGCGCGGTTTCGTGGCGTCCGGTCAAGCGACGCTCGTTTCCTTCACCATATGCAGTGATGTGCTGTGCATGGCGCTGTCCGAGCTTTTCGCAAGCCTCGACAATGTACTTCCAGCCACCGTCCTCACGCATGGGCTTGGTGGAAAAGTTCGTGTGGCAGCCGGAGCCGTTCCAGTCACCAGGAATGGGCTTGGGGTCCAGCGAAACACGGACACCAAAGTCCTCGGCAACACGGTTCAGCAAGTAACGGGCACACAAGAGCTGGTCACCCATGTCAAGTCCCAGCACTGGTCCGACCTGGAACTCCCACTGGCCAGGCATAACCTCTCCGTTGATTCCGGAGATCTGGATGCCCGCATTCAAGCAGCAGCGATAGTGCGCCTCGACGATTTCACGGCCAAATGCATTCTCTGCACCGACCGAGCAGTAGTAGGGACCCTGTTCACCGGGGTATCCGCCTTTGGGCCATCCCAGAGGCCAGTTGTCGGCCGAGAAGAGGGCGAACTCCTGCTCCATTCCAAACCAAGGCTCGAGCTCCTTCTTCTGTGCAAACACGCGCTCCGCAAAGACGCGGGTGTTTCCAGGCAGCGGAGTCATGTCTGGCTTGTAGCAATCGCAGATGACAATCACATTGTCACCACCGCGGAACGGGTCCTTGAAAATGCGCTGGGGCTTCAGAAGAACCTCGGAGTCATTTCCGGGGGCCTGACCAGTCGACGAGCCATCGAAGTTCCAGATGGGAAGCGCCTCGGGAGTGGCGGGCACAGACTTGGGAACAGTCTTGCACTTGGATCGGATATCACGACCAGATCCGCCAACCCACACATACTCCGCCTGGTAAACATCCAGGTTGATCGAGAGCTGCATGTAGCGGTCACGGAGGGCCTTGTCCAAAACGACGGTCGACATTTGCTGAGATATTTTTTTTCCTCCTATGTTCTTTCGGATTGAAAAGATATAAAAATCCCACGATTGAGAAAGAAAGAAAGAAAGAGAGAGAGAGAGAGAGAGAGAGAGAGAGAGAGAGAGAGAGAGAGAGAGAGAGAGAGAAAAGACAAAGGAAGAAAAGGAAGGGGAAAAGTTGGAGCGAAGACGTCAGAGGCTTTGAGGATTTTGAAATTGATTTTGGTGCGAAACTCGGGGAAAAGAGGGTTCATCGTGCGGAAATGGGGCCCGGCATCTGGTGCGTACACGCTGCAAACGGGTAAGGCTTATGTGAAGGGCAGGTCTCTGGGGTTCTTCGGAATCCAGAGATTCTGCATGCAGCAGCAAGATTGGTGTTGATGCTCCTGCGGATGGAAAGCTCAGCTCCACCAGGAATACCAAATTAGGCAATTGCTCGCATCTCTGCGAGTGCCAACGGAATCTCCGACATCCCAAAAATATATAAAGAAATCCCCCCCCTCGGCTGACTGCTCTGGCTCGTGTCGCCCTTTCCCACACAAATACAATCCGCCCAGCCGTCACGGGCGAATGGGGTCAGCCGCAGAATTTTAGTTTCTTAATTTTCTTTATCATTAAACATAAAATAATTATCATTATAAAACTCTTTTTCTCTTTTCTTTTCATTTTCTTTCCTCCTCCTCCAGTCCTTCGCTGGATGTTCCGTACTGCTTCTGCTTTTTTCCTCTCGTCTTCCTCCGTTTGCACCCGGTTTGCTTCATCCGCGAAACCAGTTTCCTCGTATCTTCTGAAACTACAAGGCTGCACGCTCGCTCCCGTAACCCACCCTGCGTCGCTATCGCCTTTACCGACCTCGAACTTCTTCCCAACGACTATGGTGAAGCACTCTTCTTCGCAAGCTGCGCTGGATGCACTCCGCCAGACCCGTCGGGCAACGGCACCAGTCACCTCAGCCGACGAAGCGCTGTACAACAGGATTTCTGCTGTGTCACCGAACGGCAAAGTCACCGTTCGCTCTGTGATCCAAGTGCTCGAGAAGCTAGGAATCCGCGTGCTCTCCGACGAGCGGCTGGCACCTATTTTTGCACCGCTGCTCACATCCGACGACCCCGTGCTGGAACTTGCGGACCTGGTTTCGTTGGAGCGAAAATCCCTGTTGGTGGAGCGTGCATTGCACGGACTGTTGGTGATTCCGGATTGGTCGGCATTTACTGCGGACATTGCGGACATTGCAAACAGGGTTGCCGGAAACAAGAGTGGTGACGTGGCACGGTACATTCCGCAGCTGGCTCGAGTGAATCCAGAGCAGTTTGGAGTTTCCGTGTGTTCCGTAGACGGGCAGCGATTTTCAGTGGGTCAGTCGAACGTGCCTTTTTGCGTGCAGTCGTGCTCCAAGGTTATCACCTATTGCATGGCCCTCGAGGAGCACGGAGAAGAAACAGTGCACAAGCACATTGGACGTGAGCCTTCGGGCAGAAACTTCAACGAGCTTGTACTGAACAAAGACAAGCTGCCACACAACCCGTATATCAATTCAGGTGCCATCATGGCAGTCTCGCTAATCCATCCTTCGCTCCCCTGGCATGAACGGATCGACCGAACATTCAAGACTTGGTCCGATCTCGCAGGACATACGCCAATCTCGTTTGATAATGCAACCTACCTCTCCGAGTCGTCGACTGCGGATCGCAACTTCACGCTTGGCTACATGATGAAGGAAGCTGGTAAGTTCCCAGAAGGGTCCGTTCTCGAGGAAGTGCTGAACTTTTATTTCATGATGTGCTCCATCGAAAACACTGGAGAGCAGATGGCCACGATCGCGGCGACGCTTGCCAACGGTGGTGTTTGCCCGATCACGGGACAGCGCGTGTTCCAAGAGACCACTGTCCGTAACGCGCTGTCTCTGATGAGCTCGTGCGGGATGTATGATTACTCGGGGGAGTTTGCATTCTCCGTTGGATTTCCTTCCAAGTCCGGAGTGGCAGGATCTTTGATGGTATGCATCCCGGGAGTCGGTGGATTTTGCACGTGGTCCCCGCGGCTGGACAAGCTGGGGAACTCTGTGCGCGGAATTGACTTTTGCCGCGAACTGTCCGCACGCTACAACTTTCATACGTTCGATTCGATTGACGACGGATCGAACGGAGCCACCAGCAAGAACAAACAGCTGACTTCCGTGGGCGGAAAGAGTATCAAGAAGGACCCTCGACACAAGTCCCAGAAGGATTCCCGCGTCGACGAGGTTTCGCAAATGCTGTATGCTGCGTCCGTTGGCGATACAATGCGCCTGCTGCAGCTGTTTGCTCGAGGAGCAAGCTTGGAGTCCGCGGACTATGACGGCCGAACTGCCCTGCATTTGGCTGCCTCGGAGGGACACATCGAAGCCGTTCAGTATGTTCTTACCAAGGTGTCCAACATCAGCCCCCTGGATCGGTTCGGAAACACTCCTCTGGACGATGCTCACCGCCACGGCCATCTCGAGGTTGCGGCTCTTATTCAAGAGTCTGTCAAGGATGGCGCACGGCAGATCCCGAAATTCAAGGCTGAAGAGGAACGATTCTTGTTTGCAATCGATTTGGGTGGCAACGGAACAGTTTCCCGAAGAGAGTTTAGGCATGTCTTCGAGGTTTGCGGCCTGGCACTCGCGAACCATCCGCAGATTGCAGCATGTTTCAACAAAACTTTTGGAGACTCGGCTATGAATGGATCCATTCTGGACGACAGTCATCTGGACCTTCCGGTGACCGAACAGGACTTCAGAAAGTTGCTGTCGCCATCAAACGGGAACGCAGCTGCCGTCATTCACAAGGTGCTAACGGGCACCCTGGTCGTTCCGGATTTTGCTTCTTTGGAAAAGGACCTCAGGCGCATCTATGGTCGCGTTCAATCTGTGAATCATGCTGCAGAGAACGCAAAGAATGCTGCGTACATTCCCCAGTTGGCATCGGTGGATCCGGATGTGTTCGGAGCTGCAGTGTGCACTGTGGATGGCCAGAGATGCTTCATGGGAGACGCGCACGTACCATTCACAATGCAGCATTGCGCAAACGTTCTTACGTACTGTGCTGCGTTGGAGTCCAAAGGAGAAGATGTTGTGCACGAGAAAGTTGGTCGGGAGCCGTCTGGTCTCGTCGGAGATCATCTGACGCTGAACCACAAGAACCGTCCTCACAACCCATTCACCAATGCGGGGGCTCTTGCCTGCGGCTCTTTCTTGTATGAAAAGGAGCCCCTTGCGGACCGCTACGATCATATGATGCAGTTGGCGCGCCAGAGCACCGGTTTCCGAGACGAGAACAAGAGCACCTCTGGCCACATTGGGTTTTCTCTGTCGGTCTTTGTTGCCGAGTACAACCATTCTGACCGCAACAAGTGCCTTCTTTACCACATGCGCGAAAAGGGCGTTTTCGAGGGAACTGCCAATCTGGACGAGTTTCTTCAGCTATACTTGATGATGTGCTCCCTCGAGATGGACTGCGCCTCCATGTCTGTTTTTGCGGCCACGTTGGCCTCCGGAGGAATTTGTCCGATTACTGGCGAGCGTGTGTTCCAAAACTCAACGGTTCGTGCTGCCTTGTCACTCATGGCCTCGTGCGGCATGTATGATTTCTCTGGAGAATGGGCGTTTGCCATTGGTGTTCCTGCCGTCGCAGGAGCCTCGGGTGCCCTCATGTTGGTCATCCCGGGAGTCATGGGCATTGCGCTGCTCTCGCCTCCCCTGAACAGCTCCAAGATATCTGCGCGCGGTGTTGCATTCTCCCGTATGCTTACTGACTCGTATGCGTTCCATGCATTTGATGCTGCCGCCGCAACTGCATCCGGAACATCGGTCAAGAAGGACCCGCGCATCTGGAGACTGGTTCCTTCTCTTGCGGACGTGTCGCTGCTTTGCGCTGCGGCTGCTCAAGACGATGTCCCGGAGGTTCGCAGACTGCTTGCTCGCAGAATTAATGTCAATGCAGGTGACTATGATGGTCGTACGGCTCTTCATGTTGCCGCCTCCGCTGGCCATGAGGCGACTGTCCTGGTGCTTCTCAACTACGGCGCCGACCCGCTTGTTCGTGATCGCTGGGGAGCAACGCCACTGGATGATTCTCGAAACAACGGGTTCGAGGTTTGTGTCGCAGCCATGGAGAGCTCGCTGGTGCACTCTTCCGATGCCAAGAAGCGAATCGGTGTGTAGCGCCGCTTCCATAAAATTGAATTCCGAGATTCCGAGATTTCTTCCCACTCATCCGTTTTCTGCTTTTTTTCTTTTCTTCTTTTCCCTTTGTGGCTAGTGCTGCTTTCTCTCTTGGGCGGGGGGTGAGCCACTGCATGTTTTGTTGCGCGCGTCCATAGCGGATGTGCTTGGAAAAACGAATAAACCGGTGAATGAAAGTCTCGCAGTGATGATTTGGTACAATCGATGTCAGATACAAATGGTACATTATTTACAGGATTCATAAAAAGAGAAGGACAAGATCATTGCGCGTACGAGTTTTCGAGCTCGCTAGCGAAACTGTCTACGTCCACATCAAACTGCAGTAATTGTCCTTTGAAGCGCATCGTCGACGATCCAGTCGGGGTGGGTGCCGATTCTATACTCGAGTCCCCAGAGTTCGACAATGGAACCCGTGTTGGAGGAGGTGCGTCGACACTGGAGAATGTCGACCCACCGGAGGATGCAGGCAGCACGACGGAAGACTCTGAGCCCATTCCACCGGTGGTCGCTGCGGTATGGAGACTCGCAGGCGACGGTGGCGGCAGCAATGACGGCGGAAATGCTCCATGGCCCATCAAGGAATCCCGCGCCGATGCAAAATGGGCATAGAGAGGATGACCGTGATTCATGATGTTGAACGGGTTGTACTGCAGAAGGCTGTCTGACATGGCTCGCTGCAAAGGAGGAAGCGGACGATCGTGGTGATGTGCGGCGTGTGGGTGCCACTGCGTTGCGTGTGGAACGGAATGATGTTGTTGGGGGATCTGCGGAATCGCCGACGGACTTTGAAGAGGATGTGGATGCGAACCTGCCAAGGAAACAGGAAAGCCACCACTGTGTATCACACAGCATGCATTCGTATTGGAATCGTAATGCGGAGACGGAGACGGAGACAGAAACTGCGGAATGTGGCCATGCGAAGGAGCTGCCACCGGTCCTTGCACGTTGGGCGGTGCAAACGAAGACCTGGACAACGACAATGACGACGACGAAGAAGACGATGATGAGCAGAATGCAGAAGAATCCGAATGCAAAGAGGATGAGGAAGAGGAAGAGGAAGAGCAAGGGGCGATTGACGGGTGCTGTCCGGACGCATCTGCAGTTCCATTGCCATTCTGAGAAGACGCACGCGACGCCGCAACTCCGTGCAGCATGGACATGTCGTGCTGTTGGTTCGTGTTTCTCATGTTCATCATTTCCATCGACATGAGAGCTTGCTGGGCAACCAGAGCATTCAGTGCAGCTCCACTCATCCGAAACCGCGCAGGCGAATCTGGTCGAGAAGACGCAGCAGAGCTTGGCTGACTGCCGGTTGACATTCCAGAATTCGCTGAAGCATTTCCGTGATATTGCAGCGTGATAGGTGAATTCGGTTGTGAAAAAACGCGTTCCAAGCTGAGATGCCGCGTTAGCGTCGGCGGCACTCGACTCTCATTGTGGTTGACGGCGAGATTATCATAGAAGCCACACGATGCTCGATTGAGAAAGTCGTGCGGTGTAACAACAACATTGTCCAAATCGTTTCTCAGCTGAACCAGCAACCCCGAGCGGGCCCTTAGCATCTCTTTCCATCTCGAGCGCATGAATGTGTCTTTCCTTCGAGGCATTTCTCGGGCAATTGAAGTCCATTTGTGCCCGTACAGCTTTAGCAAATATGTAAATTGAATCCATTCGGGCCTGGTGAACCGAGTCTTGTCAATCCTGGGATCGAGGACGCGGGACCAATGCTGATAGCACTCGGTCGCAGGAATGCCGTCTCCCACCATCGCCGCCACCGACTTCCAATTTCTCGGCCCAAGCTGCTCCACCGCACTGATCAATCGAGCGTCTTGCTCTACCGTCCATCGAATTGGGTGATGTTTCCCACGAGTCGAACTGTTACCGCTTCCTTCATCGCCTTCGAAGTTCCCCCCGGAAAGGTCCGCATCCTGCATGGCATCCTCACTGGACTCCGGCGCTCCTTGCTGGTCTTCTTCATTCGACGAATTGCTGCTTGTCTTCGTCTGTGCATTCTCGTGTTTGTTGTGGTTGCTGTCCATTTTCTAGATACTTCCCCAGTACACAAACGAATGCAAGAACACGTCGCGAATGCAGCCTTCCTCACCTCGAATTTTCCACGTCCTATGCTGTTATCGCAATGCAAAGCCCGCTGCAAACAAAGAAGAAGAAAAAGACTCACAAACGAACACACACACAAACAAAGAAAACAACAACAACCAAAAAACAACCCACACAAATTAGACTCAGCGGAACAAACTGCGTAATTTAAAAATAAATTAAAAAACGCCCCACAATTTTCCTTGTGCTTTAAATAATTGTTAATTTAAGGAGAGGAGGGGAAGATCAAACGAGTCAAAAGCAGGAAACACAGTCGATTCTCGCCAGACGCCACACCACACAAGTACGAGATCCGATGCGACAAACACAGACACACACACACACACACACACACACTGGTTTTTTTTTCCGAAGCGTAACAGAATCTGTGTAGAATGCGGAAGCGCGAAGTTTCGGACGGCAAAACGAGCGACCCGAGGAAGAGTTTCCGTATTTCTTTTTGCGGTCTTTTTTTTTTTTTTTTTTTGGCTCCCTTACCTGGAAGCTCAATGTTGCACATTGGCGGCGAGAGGAAAGGATGCTGCTACGAACCGTTTGCATGGGGAGAATGGAGCACTGCGAAAGGCGATTCGTGCAAAATCCAATCGCTTGGACTACACCGCCGTGCCGGTTTCCGATATCGGTGCGGCCAAAGTGCGGGATGCTGATGGCGGATGAAACGGCCCGCTGTGCGTCTGCTCCGATGCATCAAGTCCACTAAAAACCATTTCCATCTCGGACTTTCCCCACGCAGCATCAAGGCTCAAGCAGCTTCCCCTGGTGGCTGCCTGACGAGGGAATCGTGAATGATTATCATTATAACATATGTTGTTGGGATGGACATGATGGGAACAGCAGCACATGCAGGAAGGCAATCGTTAATTTTTAATCTATTAATTGAATTTTTAATTTTAATTTTGATTTTTAATTTTGATTTAAATTTAAATTTTTTATCGTGGAAAAAGACAAGGTGCTTTTTCTTTTGTTTGTCCGGTTGGTATATGACTCTACAATGTTGTCCTCCCTACATGTCCAGTCCCTGATTGTGCGGTGCATGGGGCATCCGTCGACGTGGAAAGACCACATTGCGCTCGCCGCATCGTGTGGATATACAGCAGTTCATTTGACGCCTGTGCAGAAGCTCGGTGCTTCAGGATCTGCGTATTCTATTCAGGACTGTCTTGACTACTGCCATCCTCTGGTTCCTGCTGCAATCTCCGAGATCCAGGCTTCTGAGAAACGCGTGAAGTGGATCGGAGACATTGTGTGGAACCACACGTCGTTTGATGATCCCTGGATCCACTTGCATCGAACGTGCGCGTATGCAGTGGAGGACTACCCCGAGCTGTACTCTGCACATCAGCTGGATGTTGCCCTCGCCAAGTTTTCTACGCATGCAAAGATGCCGAGGCGAATGCACTCGCAGAAAGATGTCGATGAGGTGATTGCGCTGTTTAGAAAGGAGGCTGTGCCGTGGATTGACTGGAAAGAATCGGATGCAGAGCTAGAGACTGCCCTCAAGAATATTGCAGGTGGTATATTTTATAGAAAAGTCCAGCTGGGACAGGAGGTCTCTCGGGAGTGTCCGTTGGTCGAACCGTACTTCACCAACGGGCTTGCGCACAACGGCTGGATCTTCGGTGCAACGTATGACCGCTTTGATGCAAAGGTGTACACGAGAAGAGAGCTGATTGTCTGGTCGGACTGCATCAAGTTAAACTATGAAAATGGGCATCTTTCGCTTCCTCTGTGGAAGCGGATGGAAGACTACACCCGCGCACAAGCAACGCTGTTTCACGGAATCCGCATAGATAACGCGCACTCGACGCCGTCTTCCGTTGCGATTCGCATGTGTGCCGTCATCAGGGACGTTCGACCAGATGCAATCATCATTGCCGAGCATTTTGGTTCGCAAGAAGCCAAGGCACAATTCACCAAGGATTGCACAGTCGACGCCCTCATCCTCGAAGCGACTCACACATCCGTAGAATACGCAGTGACGAATTCTGCCAACGTGGTGGTCTTTGATTGCACGCATGACACTGCTGTCCCTCCTATTCGCGAGCGAGCGGTGTGGGCTGCGGTTGCTGCAATGTCCCAAGGGGGCGTGGGTTCTGTTCGCGGCTATGACGAGCTCGTGGAGGTCAACCCACCGGTGGTGGATCCGATGGTCGATGCCAGCAAGAAGAGACCGCATGACCCTTCTCGTGTTTTCTTGTCTGTTTCCCGCGATGGTGCGGAGAACACCACTCCAGCCCCAGAGCCATCACTGTATGATCCAACTCCCATTGCTGTCCCGCTGCAGGCTATTAAAGCTCGGTTGGCTGGTATTCGCAAACAGGAGCATTGGACTGGAGATGAACCTGCGTCAGTTCGGTACATCGATAAGGATGTCTTTGTTATCGAGCGAGGTGAGATCGTATTGGTCGCGAATTTAAGAAATCATGATTTCCGCCATCCCCCGCTGTTTCCCGAGGAGGAATTGCTCTTGTCGGTGGATGTGGTTCATTTGGGGATTTCGGATTCTTTCTCCTCGTCGTTTGACATTGGGAATTCTTCTTGGATGTTGCAAGATCTGGAGTCGCTCTGGGTTTCACCGACCAAGCAGCGGACCAACGGCGATAATCTGTTTCAAACTGCTCCGAGTTGGCAAGTTTCACTTCGCGGAGATGCGTTTGGACCGGGCTCCATCCGCATCTACCGTCATCGACCAGTACCTATTGTATTGCATGAATTAGAAAACGTGCATGATTTCAACTATGTTTTGTTTCGATGCTATTCGGAAAGTTTGGGCGGTGATGCATCCTATTTGATTGACGGCCAACCCCTTCCGTTTAATGGACTCTGGGGGTTTCGACATGCTCCGGAGTCTCATCTGCACAGTGGAGTATGGGCTCTTGAATACACTGCTCGACGGCTGGCACCTCGCTTTCCGAAACTGGCACATTTCTTTGAATACTGGTCAATTCGTCTGAATGCGCCGCTCTCTCGCAATTTGGCACAGCGAGGAAAAATCACAAAATCTCTGTTTCGCCGTGTTGTCGCCGATCTTGTACATCGATTGACTGCACATATCTTCAAATGGAATATTGAGACGACGACCAAGAGAGCCCCGGCGATCGACGACATCCCTGCACTGGACAGCTCGTTCCGGGAGGCTTCCGACGGTCTGACAAATAATGATGTACGAACCATTGTACAGTCCATGAACTTGTCGGAAATGGAGTTGCTGTTTCGATTTGCATTTTCGTCTTATTTGTCGACTCAGCGCCCCGATCTCCTTGCTTCTCACTCCTTTATCAGCAATAGCAGCAGACAGGCCAGCTCCGCCGTTGACGGATGGTTCCGGGCCATTGACGCACATTATGATCCGGAACACGACACCTCCGTTTTGTCAGGAAAGAGAGGGTCCTTGGTCGGTCAGCTCAAGTCGCTAATCGATGAACGCTTTCGCGATCCGCTACGTCGTTTCGACTCTTTACTTGGACTCGGGGCATTGGTGGAAATGTGCGGATCTTCGATTGAGGAGGGGTATGCCGCGGGGCTTCCCCATTTTTCTCAAGGCTACATGCGGCAATGGGGCCGCGACACCATGTTGTCCATTCCCGGAGCGTGTCTGGTAACGAATCAGTTTGACCTTGCCAGGAAATATATTCTCCAGTATGCAGGAAAACTTCACGAGGGACTTGTTCCGAATTTGTACGATCCATCACGATACAATGCGCGCGACGCAACATGGTTTCTCATTATAGCAATCTACAAGTTTTGCCTGCATCGGGGGTCATGGGAGCTGTTCTGGGAAATGGAAGATGTTGTCCATTCCATTATTGAAAAGCATGTGAAGGGCATTCATTTCATTGACACGGGTTCCGATGACCGAATGCAGCCCGTCGGTTTCCAGATTGACATTGCGTGTGACGTTGATGGAACGTTATTAACCCGAGGAGATCCGGATGCTCGCAAGAATTCTGACGGATCGGAGAAGCTCCGTGATCCGACATATCTCTTTTATGGTGGCAACGCGTACAATGCAGGGACTTGGATGGACAAAATGGGATCCTCTCGCCAGGCTGGGAACTCGGGAAAGCCCGCGACCCCAAGAGATGGGTGTCCAATAGAGTTGGCGGCCTGTCAGTATGTGGCAATCAGCATGATGGCGCGCTTCGGGAAGCGACATTTCCGAGTGGAAGGAATTCCGTTCTCGTACGTGGAGTGGGCCGAGTTCATGCGATCTCATTTCGACAGTTGGTTTTTCGTTGATGAGCAGTGTGCTTCTGGTGCCGTGCACAAGCGCGGCATATATCGAGACGTTGTTGGCTGCGTGAGTAGCCCGTGGGCCGAGTACCAACTTCGTCCAAATGCGTGTTTAGCAATGTCCGTCGCTCCCGAATTGTTCGTCCAGGAACATGCACGGACGCATCTCGAATGGACGCGGACGAAGCTTGTCTACCGCAATTTCGCGATTTCGACACTCGATGTGGACGATTGGAATTATCGTCCGCTGTATCGAAACGCTGTCGATTCGAATGACTATTCAACTGCTTTGGGTTTCAACTACCACAATGGTCCTCCATGGGTTTGGCTGTACGGACATTACATTATGTCTCGTCTGTGGTTCTTCGGGGAAGAGAGAACGCTCGATCATGTCCATGCACTGTTTTCCGCTCCATTTCAGCACATTCTGAATTCAAACTGGTGCGGACTTCCTGAGCTGTGCGAAACCGATGATGGGTGTATAACGCAAGCTTGGTCCAATGCATGTGTGCTGGAAGCGCTGGACTTTGCTCGTCGTTTGGTGCCGTCGACAGACGGTCTCCAAGACCCTTTGTTCGTCTCGTCATCTCAGGAGTGATGGTTCTGTTGCATAAAGTGGGAGGCAGAGATAGTAAATAATAAGTGTAAGCAGCAACCGCGATATTAATAGCTAATCAGTATGTTCAAATTATGTTCGCACACGTAGCAGCCAAAACCCATGCAAGGAAATTGCCGCGCCACTATTCCAGCGAGAGGACGGCGCTCTCGATCGTGTCTTTGCTGCTGAATGTCTCCATATCGGAGCGCTGCCGCAAGTGGTGATGATGATACATCATGCAGTATTCGACAGAAGGCACAACAGCATCAGCACCCTTCTCTGGATGTCGCAAGATATCCAGCCAATAACTTGCTTTCCCATGAGAGGTTGTGAGGAAATACAGATTATCGTGTCGCGGCACCGGCGCCTCGTCATGAACGGTAGGAGCATCGGCATACTGCACAGAGTGTCCGACAAGGCGCTCGATTCGTTCAATTTCCATTGAATTTTCCAATTCCTCGATGACAGCGACAGCTGTCCATCCGCAAGTTTGCTTTGGAACAAACACGTCTGACTGGATGTGGTCGCCAACATACACCAACTTCAGATCATCGGACCCGATTGCTTTCTCCAGCGATATTTCGAAATCACGAGCATTTCCGCCACAATACACTGCGGATCGGTGGAAATCAACATCGCGACACGCATTATTGATGACATCATTCTCTGACGGCGTGACCCACGAGTCAAGCTCCACAAACGCTTGGAGACTGGATGTGAAAAACACTGGCTTCCTCGCGGAGGTCACCACAGTGGAAAACGCACTGATCCAGTCTGTGCCAAATGCAAAATCCATCAACAGTTTTGTATATTCTGGAAGAGAATTTGTTATCAAAACGGTCCGGATTCCCGATTCCTTCATTGACCGGATCCAATGCACGAAATGCAACGGTTGAGGACGAATGTACTTTTGGATGTCTGTGCGCAGAGCTGAAAAAAACCACGAATCTGCCTTGTTGTAATTGGTGAAGTTCCACCGGAAGGATCCCACCATTGCGTTGAACAGTTCCGAATACGAGACGCAAAACGACAAGTGTGCCTGCGAGTCATGCAGCGTCACAAGCCGTGCAAAGATCGGTCCAAGCCCTGCCTCAAAGTACGTAATGAGTGCTGCAAACGGCTCCGAAAATGAAAGGGCGCCGTGATACGATTGAAACTGTCGCTGCGCTTCCACAATGGTTGGAACATCCGCAAAATTCACCACTTCTTCTTCTCCGTGAAAGACTCGAACAAACCTTTTCTCAGCATCAATCTCGTAAAAGTTGCCTCTGTGCCGATCCACAATCAGTCCGCGCGAGGAATACCGCGGATCAAAATCCGAGGGATCTAAAGAAAGGTGCACAGAAGGGAACCGGACCACCTGGGTAAGATAGCGGATCGTACACTCATGCATCAGCGCAAATAGCGGGCCGACATTGTACCGAACAAGAGTGTGGTCCATGTCCCAACAGACTGCCGCAAATGAATCCCATGCAATCCCCTTGTCAATTCTCTCGTTCTTCATCGCAACGTTGCTCATCCTCCTTTTACTATTTTTATTGATTGACGAACAACTCAACACTCTTCCCCTTCTCGACCAATATATATGTAAAACTCAAAAATAAATGTAAACAAAGGAAATCCAACAATGATTTTCTCGATTTCGATGTATGAGTCACACGACGACTCAAACCACGCAATCACTTTCATTTTTTGTGGGAGGGATAGCATCAATTGCAAAGTATCAATTGCCGTCTCCCGGTTCATCAAAACTCGAATTTTGCACAAAAGACTTGGTTTTGTGCGCTTCATTAGTCTTCGTTTTTTTCCCCTTTCTCTCTTCGTTTTTTTCCCACCTCTTCTGTCTCTTTGTGTGTTGTTGAGAGAGGAATTCTTCTGAAAAAGGAAATGGCCTGACGATCGGCGGAGAGCTCTCCGGTACCACAGTGGTTCTACTGGTTGGCAGCATTCATGGGAAGCTTGCTGGTGGCATTGATTGTGCTGTCCATTGTTCGCGATCACAGAGATTCTCGCCAAGCGTACACTGCGACCGGCGATTCGGATTCCGAGCAACCAATCTCTGACAAGGGACTATAACGCCCGGAATCGCTCATTTTTTTAATCTTATTTTTCCCCCTTGCGTTGTTAAGTGATGGATTGCTCTTTGATGATGCATACAGAGCAAAGCGTAGAATTGGGCTGTCTGTATTGCTGAAGTGAAAAGATGAAGATTGAAACGTTGATGCTTTGCGATGGGATTGGGGGGAGAATGGATGCATCATTCTTCTTTCCTCTCTTATGAGCAAACAGACAATGGGAGAAATCCGCACGAACAACCACAAGAACACCACCAGCATAGCCGTTTGGGGTGAATTTGTGATTTCTTTCCACGACATGTATTTGTTTGTATTTGCATTTGTACTTGTATATGCAGGAGCAATGGATGAAATATAAAAGGGAAAACACACAGGCGATCGTTTGGATGAAAATCTATGGGTATGGTACATCGTACACACTAGGAAAACGAAGGGGAAATCAACGATCGCCATAAAAGAAAAACGAAGCAATCATTCAACATTGGATCTTGCAGGGAGAAGTCAACTGGAAAAAAACAAGGAAGAAAGAAGGAAGGAAAGAGAGAAAGATCGATCATGCATTGCTCTGTCCGGCACCATTGGCCAGGTTGGCAAGTTCGTCCTTGCGGAAGGACCGGCTCAGCATCTCCTCTTCACGAAGATGCTTCTGGAACTCGGTAAGCCTGGTCTTCAGCGTCTGAATGACTTCCAGTTTGCGGTCCAGGACTTGCTCCAAATTCGTAACGTACTCGTCAATCGCAGACCCTGGTTGATCAACATCATTCAAAAGCTTCATCTCGGTGCGCATAAGCTCCATGATGATGTCAATTTGGTGGCGATGCGACTGAATGACCTCTTCCTCTTCCTCAAGAATCGTGTTGATCAAATCCTCGTGCGCACGCTCCAGCACCTGACCGTCATCTCCATTCGCACGAGCATCGTCTCCCTCTTCGAAATAATCGTCGTCGCCCTGATCATAGCCAGCACCGTCGTCGCCCACTTCCTCAATATTCATTATATCCTCATCGTCCGATTCATCCTCCCCATAGCCACCACGACCGCCGTACTGGCGACCTCCGCCATGACGACCACCCGCACCAGATCCAGGCTTTCCATACCATCCGGGACCGCCGGCGCCTCCTGCACGCGCCCCGACAGGCGGACGGCCTCCAGCAGACGCAGATGGTGGCCTCACAGCTCCCGTGTTCGGTCTTCCCGGAGCCGCCGCTGCATTGGCACCAGGTTGCTGTTGAGGGAAAGGAGGTGGGTTTTGCAACGCCTGGCGAGCGGCACGCGAACGGGCAGCATTTGACGCCGCCACCTCGTTCGGAGTGCGGCCATACAAATCGCGCTGTTGTTTTCCATTGTTTCCTCTCTTCAGCTCTTTCACACGGTCTGCATATCGCAGGGTGTTGAGCGTGTGCTCGGACGCAGCGGAGGCGGGTGCAATGTTTGCAATCATGCAGGTTCGAGAATTTCCAACAAAGGAATCTCGCAAAACCTCCGTCAGCTTGGATCCGCGGAAAGGAATGTGTCTATGATCCTGATCCAATGCTCGGATGCACTCTTTGAGCGCAAGCAAAGACTTGTTGATCTCCGCACCTTCCATACGCGTCTGTCGATTGTTATCCATTGTGTCTGCACCTCGTTCTGAGCCCGCCAGATCGATGAACGAGAACTTGCCGCACTGTTTCCTGGTCTTCTTATCCTTTAGCACAATTTGCAGCAACGCATGAGATCGTGAAGACTCATCATTGGCTCCCGTGGTGCCTGTAGCCCGAACAGAATTGCCGTATTCAATAAGCTCCATCAGCGCATCGACGGATTCTACAGGGTGCTCCTGCAACCCAACAATGTGCACTTCCGAACGCGCATCCTCTCTTGGTGCCAATTTCTTCCTGTTATTCAAAAGGTCAAACAATTTGGATGCATAAATCTCAAAGAACGACGCCCAGATATCTGTCGTGTTGTGGTCGACCATAGCAAACAGATCGCGGGTTGCCATCAAGTACAAACCCATCTGACCCTGCTTTCCAAGCATCGTGTATGTCTTTCCAGAGCCAGTCTGGCCAAAGCAAAACACAGAGGCCTTTCCATTGTTCACGACGAACTCGACTAGCGGCGCAGCCGTACGCGCATATACTTCTGCATTGTCAACTTCCGAGTCAAATACCTCGTCAAAAACGAACTGATGCTGATCAATGTACTTTGTCAGATCGACCTTGACTTTAGGTTCGTGAACCGTCAGTGCGTCCTGCGACTCGACGGTAACAATATCAATTTCGTTCCTTTGTTCTTCCTTTTTTGTGAGTGGTCGCTTTCTCACAGCAACCTTGATGTTCGACATCCGCCCTCCCTTGCGATCGTTGTCGTTGTCCGTCGGAACAGGCGCACTTCTCCCGCTGTCTCGATTATTCGCAGAGGACACTACATTTACTTGCATTCCCGGAACAGACGACGGTGCGATGCCCGAGGACCCAGACTGAGGAGGAATATTCTGCAGCTGTTGCGCCGGGATCTGCTGGCTTGCAGGTCTCTGGCGCACAGGTGCCGCTGACACACTAGGTGCAGACAGCACACCCGCTGAAGAGGACGAGGACGAGGACGATGACGATGACTGTGGTTGTGGTTGCATAGCAGCAGCAGCAGATGACGATGATGATGATGGTGGTGGTGCACTTGTGAGAGCACCGGAAGAAGGCGGGGCAATACTACTGCTTGGGTTTGCAGAAGCTTGTTGCTGGACAGAAGAGAGCTGCGTAGGCTGGTTATTCAGCATCATCGATGTCGGCACCTGCATCTCGTTTCCTGCTGCAGAACCGTCGGGTCCAGGGAGTCTTCCAGCGCTCTGTTCTCGTTTGATGACTTGGATCAACTGGAACAACCGCTTTCGGTCCGCCATGCTCACGACTCCAAATCGCGCATAGTCTGAATTCGCAAGTCCAATTTTGGGTTCAAAAAAACAGGAAGAAGGCAGCAGCAGTTCACAATCAATGCGATAAAATGGCGAACGGAGATTAGATAATTATTCTGAATGGAAGTTGAAGGGACGGGAGGATACTGGTCCAGGAAACATACCTTGCATTGACAACGTTGTGATGTTAGCTTCATCGACCGCTGCAGATTGAAAAGCCGGAAAATGCGCTTCAAGGCCAATTTGCTCAAGCCACGTGTACAAGACAGACGACATTTCAATGGAAATCAACTTGAGGCGAAAGCAAAAGAAGGGGAGGAGGGGAAACAAAAACACGCGCGGGTAAAATGCAAACGTGTCTCGGCTTGGAGTAGCAGTAGTAGAAGAAGAAAAAAGAAAAGGAGGGGGAAAAGAAGAGAAGGAAAAGAAGAGAAGGACCAAAAGGAAAGAATAGGGCAAAACGTACGCATGAGGGAAAATCTCAAAAGTCCCAAAAGCTCAAAAGGATTAATGCAAAGGATTTTTTTTTTTTTCTTTGACGGGATCATTCGAGAGCTTTTGGCGGTCCATCCGTTTCTAGCCCAGCGCCCAGTCAGGCTAGGTTCCCAGCATCACGTCAAAAAAAATCCCCGATCCACTCCCGACGCCACAACACTGTTTATGCCAACGTTTTTGCACCCTTTTCCAACTCTCTGGTCTGCTTTGGAGCTTTTCTAAAAGATTTTTTTTTTATTTTGAGGTTTTTGGACTGGAAAGGTTTGTTTATTATCAATTCGGCTCGCAGGTGGTTGGGTTGTTTTTTGTTTATTTGTTTTCGTTTTCGTTTTCGTTTTCGTTTTCGTTTTGTAGTTCTTCCTTGTGCGCTTTTGAGATTGCGCAACGATGGACTTCACGGGGTATGGATCTGGGTCTATTTTCACGCCGCAGGAACTGACGGCTTTGGAGCAGCAGCTGAATTCGCTTTTCAAGGCTGCGAAAGAAGCACGGACCGTGTGCAAGGACGAGTCTTTCAAGCTGTCAAGTGCGTTTGAAGCAGAGGTAATGAGTCAAAAGCAGACTGCGTCGAAGAATCAGCAGTCGCATGCTTCGACGACGACGACGACGACGACAGGAGGCGAGCACAAGGTGAAGATTGGCGATTGTTTGGGTCTGATGCAGGAAATTATTCGGCAAACGGACGACGTGCTTGTCGATGACATGAATTTCTTGGATGACCAGATGAAGCTAGTGCGGAAGATTAAGAACTCTAATGATCACTGGGCTCAGCTTGAGCTGAAGACCATCCTCGGAGAAGATGTCATCGACACGGAGGCACTGAATGCAGAAATTGCAGAAAAGAGTAATTCGTGCAGGGACAGCTTTTTGGAGCTGATGACGAGGCTAAGAGCTATCTTGGACGAGGGTAATGTCGACAAGTTGTACAGAGCACTTAAACGAGTGCAGAACGGAGAGCCCGTTGACCAGGATGAACCCGAGCCCGAGCCACTACCCGAGACACAACCGCAAGAAGGACCCGAACCACAAACGCAAGCAGAGGCACACCGCGCCACCGAAACAGCCACCGAGCCTGTTTCGCATGGAGCCCCGGAGCCAGCGCAAGAGAATGCAGAGACTCCAGCTTCGCCAGCTCGAGAAGAACAGCCTCCATCTGGAGTAGTTGTCAGTGATGCGGAGGGAGCTTCGTCTGCTGGAGACGTCAAGAATGGTGGATCAGATGCAGTGCAGGAAGAGAGTGGGCAAGTTGTAGACACACAGCGGGATGAGGAGAACCACTCGGCTGCTGCAGAATCAGACCCGATTCTCAACAGCAGTCCTGGGTCGAGTGCAGTACAAAATGCGGGCGATTCAAACGCAGTTTCTGCACCGTAGGATAATAGCACGTCATTGTCATGCATACGGGGGAGTATACATAAACAGACACGGTCGATACTTGGCCGACATTAGCACGTTTGTTTCACAGGAATTCGTGATACAGGGCCTCTTAGGTCCCGCAGACCTACTAAGAGACCACGTGTCACTACACCTACCGCCTCTTCCTCTCGTATCTCCAGTTGCATCAATCGCTGCAGCTGAGGACACGAAAGCGCCTGCTGCTGCTAGGGTCGTCAGAATCAAAAAAGCACCTTCTCAGGAACCACGTGTCACGCTGAGAAAGTGGCTCACAGATTGATCGAGACTGGGAGCGGAGCGCGGAACATCTATCTGAAGAACGCCGTGTGGCGTGTTGGGGGTCTATCCCCTTCGCGGCAACGGGATGCAAGACTGAATTTGCATGTCTACTCGTAGATATGCATGTTCAGGGTATAATGTAGGCGTAGCGGTAAATGTGATTCTCTGCCAAATACACGAATGTCCAACACTTTTTAGGGCGGCGGCATGGATTCATGGACTAGTCCACGGAATGTGCACGGCTCCTGGCAATACGCAGTCGAAAAGCGAAACGCAAAGATGCAGGAACCGAGATTCTTCGTCGTTCCTGCTCAATTAAAATTCAAACGAGGGGTGAGGGAGTCTGATTGCCATCCTCCAACCTAGACCTGCGCATCTGTGCCGCGACGATGGAGACAGCCACACAGCAACGGCCGACAGCTTTGTGTATCAAACGTTGAACGTCAAACAATACAACGCCCTTATTGTCGTCAAGTCCAGGATTTCTTTGTTCGTCACTTTTCTTCTTGTTTTAATATTATTTTTGTTTTGTGTTTTATACATAATCGAATCCCATGGCTTCAAAGAGGGATCTTCCCAACAAACCCACGCCAGCCATGCTTGAAGACACCGAGAACCAAGAAACCCGTTGATCCCCTCTCGCCGGAGGCCGAGAGCAAGAAGAAGAAGCGATGGCCCTTTGATGCAGAGCAATCTGCACGGAAGAGTTGGTGCTCGTCCCAAATTAAATTAAAAACATGTGGCTTGGATCTGTCTTTGGTGACAACGTAGCTGATAACCAATAATGATGCATGCTTTGGCGAGCGGTGTTAACAAATCGTTTCACTCCAGTTTTGCAGTGCATTTTCCAGGACTGCGGGGGGGATAGTCACATTAGCAAATAAATATTTTAAAAAACCGTCTCCATTGAATACCAGCCCGGCGTGCAGCAATCTTTGATGAATTGCAGCATTCTTGTGTTAAAAAATAAAATAAAATCGCGTGCCATAGCAATTAGAGTTATTTTAATTTATAACACGCTATTCTTGTCCGTCAAGGTTGAGAGAACTAGAGTCCATCGTGACGGCAGATGATACACCACCGGTCGGGGCGTACTGCGCACTTATTGCGTCTTGCACAAAGTATGTCACCATCTTCCCAACGCCTTTGACTGCAATTTCTCCGCGCTCCGCACACACAAACTGGTCATGAACACGTTCGTACGTTTGACGCGAGATCTGTGCCTTTCCCGGCAAACTGGAGGACTCCATACGCGATGCAATGTTCACATTGTTCGACCAGCAGTCATAGGCAAGCGTCCGAGTTCCGAGAACTCCGGCAACTACAGAGCCTGTGTGCACTCCAACGCGGATGTTCAGCTCGGTTCCAGTTTCGCGGTTGAATGCGGCAATGCACGCCAGTGCATCGAGCGCAAAAGCACATGCATGCTCTGGATGTGCATGATCCTCCGTCAGACCAGCAATCGCAAACAGCGCATCACCGATCGTCTTAATCTTTTGCAGCTTGTGTTTTGCGCACAAGTCGTCAAATCGCGTGAAAATCTTGTTAAGAATCGAGACCAGCTCAATAGGCTTCTTCGTTTGACTAAAAGGCGTGAAGTTGCAGATGTCCAAAAACACGATGGACACATCCTCAAATTGGTCTGCAATGGTTTCGCCGCGAAGTAAGCGGTCGGCCACGTGCTTCGGCATGATGTTCGTCAAGAGCTGCTCAGAACGCTTTTTCTCCTTAATCAACAGTTCTTCATGCTTCTTTTCAATAGAAAGATCACGCAGGAATCCAGCAAACATTCTGCGCTCACCAACAGCACCCCACGAGACAGACAACCGAACCGGGAATGACGAGCTGTCCTTTCGGTGACCCGTGAGATCAAATACTCTCCCTTGCGCAGCGGAGTTGTCTCTTCGGGTGTTGGAGATCTTCACAACTTCTGTGATGTAATCATCAATCTTTTTCCCATCAATGTCTTCGAACATCATCCGAACATCTTTTCCAAGAACATCTTCCGCAGTGTACTGGAACATTTTCGCTGCAGCCTTGTTCACCACTGACAACACTCCGGAATCGTCAAACTCAACAACACCGTCAACAGACGCTTCCAACATCGATCGAGTTCGCTCCTCGGATTCTTTCAGCGCTTGCGAGATCTTCTTTGCATTTACCCTGTCTCCAGACAGAATGTAGTCGCGGATACCGGCGTTGCTGTCGATCACATCGGTAGGCAGCAGAAGAAGCATTCTGCGAAGGCGCTCGTTTTCTGCATACAGCGCATCAAGAGCGGAGCGAACAACCAAAAGAGTGGACAAGACGAAAATCGGCCAAAACACCATGAACAATAGCAAATTGGCAATCCGAACGACTTCCGCAGTAGTGTCATACTTGTTCAGCCAGAGAGACCGCGCTCGCGACATCGTAGTGGGCAACAGCGTATCTGAAATCTGCACAACGCTCGACGTAAGCCCCGCCTCTCCGTTTCCGATACGATTTGCCAGGGACGCCAACCGCGAGACTAGCCCATCAATCGAGTCCGTTCCGGTGAAGCACGCGGCATACAAACTACTGTCGTCCGTGTTCTGCAATCCGGGATACGCGACGGGAAAACTATTTTGTCCCGTCGCTAGAATCTGCCAGTTTTCCACCAACTGAGCTGCATCGGCGATGACGTACGCCTGCATGTCGGAAGCGGTCCACAAGGAGCTCGCTGCAATCAGCTCGCCAGACCAAAACCGAATTCGCTGGGAGTAATACATCACAGCACCGAACTGTCGGAGCTCGCCATATTTCTGCTGAGAAGTGGTTGAAATGGAGGTTGAAGAAATAAAGAAGGAATTTCCCCACAACAAAAACAACAGCACGACACCCGTCATACGAAAGAGCAACTGCGAGTCCACAGAATGCCCATTTCCGTCGCTGATTTCAAGAGACGCTTCGGCCTTCTCATCAAAATCCGCAGCATGCATCACAGCGGTTTTGTAATAATTGTACAAGCTGGATAACGTACCCTTTGGGACTGTAGAAATCAGACGCAGCACGGAGGACCGCTCACCGAGCATCAGACGATACGCAGGTGCAAAGACGAACACTGCAAATAGGAAAATCAGCGATGAAGAAACGATCCCTGCAATTTGCGCGTTCAAATTGTAGGTGTCAACATTCTTCGACCAGACGGATGCATACTTCTTGGAGAGAGAAGAGTCGAACGCCTGAGACACTATTATCATGTCATTATACAGCAAGAATGCGGCGTCCGACCCGACAGTTCCAGAGCCAGCCGTGTACGCTCCACGTGCTGCTTCAATCACCTGCCTCGACGAACCTTGTAGAGTGTTCGTAAAAGATGAATTTGACGAAAACGAACCGGATGTGAACGACATCAAATTATAGCGTTCCGAAAACCATGCGAGAGCCAAGCTGCTTGTATCAACAGTCTTGGAAGACGTTAAATCAAGCATGCTGGATTCAAAAGTTGAGATTGCAGAGGTCATCGTCGAGAACGAAAAGCGAAAGGCTGCACTCATTCCCAGCGAAGCTGCAGAAATATCCATCGCCTTCGCCAATGTCGACGACGTGCCCAGCGACGTACTCGCTGACATGAATGCTGTGGAGAACGCATACGAAAAGATGACGTAAACAAGCATCGACAGGATCATACCGGATATACACCAGACCACAAGTTGAATAGCAGAGGAGTGTCCTTTCGACAAACTTTTTCTATAGTGCCGCATCTTGGCGTTTGTAGATTCTGTGGAAACATCCGAGCGGGATGCAACGGAGGCTGCACTGCTGATGTGGCCAACATGCTCCTTCGCAGAGGCCGTATCACGACCAACCTTTGAGGAGCTGTCATCATCGTAATTCACCTTTTTCTTCCGAACAACAGGAGCCGGTTCCTCAGGAATGTTCTGTTCTGGCAAGAGCGGGGCGACTGCATTGCGCTTGCGAACTTTTCCAGCCAAGATGCCCGGCCGCGCATTCTGGCTTCCGCTGCCGACACTCAGGTCACATTCGCTCCCAGAAGGCGCAAATCCAGGACGAGAACTGTTAAGAGTCGAGGACGTGCCATCGTGTGAATCCACGGTGGAAAACGCGGACTTTCTCACCTTGTATTCCTGCAGTTCGGTGGCGGTTTCGTGGTATTTGTCGGATGCCTCTCGATCGTTTTCAGCATCACGCAGAAATTCAGCATATGCATGAAGAACTACAGAGGAACGCGGGTATCGCCGAAGCAGTATCTTGAACAACCGCTCCGCCTCGCGATGGGCCTTGTCCAGCGATACAACGGTGTTCAAAATGCTAGACGGATCCTCTTCTTGAAGCATGGACTTCCAGAAGGATCGCAAGTGAAGTCGCACAGAAGCGACGTACTTTTGCGCCACAAGAACCGCTCGCTGCACCTCTTGAGCATCTGCAAGGAATGCGCCTCCTGGTCCAATTGCTCTGCTGACTTCCCGCTGGAATGCCGCAACTCGATACCATTCGTACTTTGTCAGCGTCGATTCAGTGTCGATATTTCGTTCTGCCTTCTTCAGCAACGCGTCTGCTAGCAACGGATTGTCCTTGTACGCCAGAACATGGAGAGCAAACACGCGAGCGAGATTTGGATCATTCGGAAACTGCAGAGCTACATCTTCGAAAATCATGGTGATCGAGTCGAAAGAGAATGCATGGGACTTGTGGATTGGCTTCAAGAAGCTCTGTGTGAACTTTCGAACGAGCACCGAAACCAGCCACGGATCTTCAATATGTTGCACTCCATAAGTTATACCCAACCCGGAGTTTCCAGAGTCTCTGCTACCCGATCGAGGAGTGTCATTCGTCGGGCTGTTCACGCTGTCCAGATCGCCGATCGGCAATCCCTCGCCACGCTCAATGTAGTGCTCATGTGGATGGCTCACTTCCGCCTCTGAAGCGGTGATGTGGTGCATCAAGTTCACAAACAAGACGTAGTTAACGAACCCGCCAACAAGAAACGCTGGAAGAATCGCCACGAGCGCCACGACACCCAAAGTTGCTCCTACCGTATTGTCGTCATAGATGCGAGCTATCAAACCGCAAACACATATAACCAGGACAGCGCATCCCTTTCCAGCGTAAAATGCGTTCTGGAATGGCCGATAGTACGGAAATCTATTGTTGTAGTAGTACAGTAGAGAAACTCCATACAGGATCCCGGCGATGTACTGCAGAGGAAGAGTGCCTTCATATGCACGAAATCCCAAAATGAATGTCAGCCCCCAGGTGTCGATCACTTGGCCAACACCTGACATTCGACTCGCAATGCTCGACGCAGACGGAATGAACGGAAACACAAAAAAAGATGTGCACGTGGCGCAGTACAGCAATATCACAACAAACATCATCGCAATGATGGTAGACGGGCCGTTCGTCGGGTTCCAGCACACGGCATTCGTAATCATGAAATTCGCGTCTCTGTCAAGGTACGTACACGCGGCGATGTTGAATGTAATGGCAGCAAACTGAACGACGAGAACAGGAGAATAGAGCTCCTGAAGAAAGCGGAGCGAGTACAGAGACTTCCTGGCCAGCTGACCTCGCTTCAAGGAGAACTGTGCCATGCAAAACAGTCCAATCATCAAAACCTGAAACACCACTGCAAAGCCGTAGAACAGGCCCAGGGAGCTGGTGGAAGAGGTCCCATACGTCACATCATAGAGGGGCGCCAGTTTTGCGAACACGCTTTGGAGCGTCGGGCCCCAGTTCGTTCGAGGATTGAAATGCAAGAGCAGTGTAGACACCGCATGATACAGCTGGAAGAACAGCGAAATAAGGATCGGAGATTGCTTCCTTGAAAGAAAGTGAGCAATGGAAAAATTGATCTCGTCAGGGGCGACGAACGAATCCATGACTCCTGCAGCAAATTATATATGTAATGTACACAAAATGACAATGATGTTACTGAATGAATCTTGGGGAGGAGGCAGGAGAGGAAAGGAAAAAAAAAAGAAAGAAAAAAAGAAAGAGGAGGCCCCCGAGAGCTGCTCGCCACACGAACCCCACCCACAACAAGAAGAAAAGAAAAACGCTGCCTGAAGGATAGAGCGGCAGCGATGAGGATGAACGGGGAGGGGAAGCGAAAGAGGGGAAAGGGGACAAGAGAAGAAGAACAGGCAAAAAATAAACAAGGGAAAGGAAACAAGAAGGAAAGGTTAACAAAAAAAAAAGAAAGGAAAGGAAAATGAAAATGAAACGGTCCTTCTCTTTTCGAAACCGTGACGATGAAGTGGGCGAGTGCGAGCAGGTTGATCAGAAGGAAGCAAGCCGCCGCATAGTACCATCCATGCAAGCACCCGTTTCATTTTTTCGTTTCCCACTGGTTTGTGAATTTGCGACCCCAGCTTCTTTCCAGAAGATACTTTCAGATTCCGTCAGCGCCACCTGCGGAGTTTTCGGATGCAGCCAGGTGCTGGCACGGGATTGTTCGTTGCTTGTGCCGCCCTATGTCGGGTTGCCGCTTTCAGCCGCGTCTCTTCTCCTGCTAACGACATTCCCCCGGACTTCCTTGCTTGCTTTGAGATTCCGTTTCAACCCGGAAGCAGCACCCGCGGAGTGTATGGATTCCAACGACACTTCTGCTCCGCTCAAAAAACTCGTCAGTCCAGCCCGTGAGTGTTTAATTACGTTTGCTATGCTGTTGACATCTTCAGAAAGGCGCTCGACCGCTCGATGTGCATATCGGCGCGTCTTTTCCAAACCACTTGCTCTGCCTGTCAGTGTTTCTCTTTCCTGCCCTCCCGACAAGTCCGTTGATTGCTCCTAGAAACTCCTTTTGGAGTCTATCTGTATTATTTGAGGTTGCGCTTACTGTTGTGTTCATCGTTATTGTTGCTATTGTTACTATCGTCGTTATTGCTTTTGAAAGCGCTGCCTAGGCAGAACGTGTGAAATCCCCTTGCAAAAGAATGCCGAGTGAAGAGGAAATCAGGACTTCAATTTCCAATCTGACGACGGCAGTAAATGCTGCGTTTTTGCTGTGCGGCGCATTCAATGTTTTCTTTATGCAAGCAGGGTTCACGGTTCTCGAGGCCGGTGTCTCGCGACTGCAGAATCTGCGCTCCATCATCTTGCAAAACCTCGCGGAAACGTGCATCACAGCGCTTACCTGGTACCTCATTGGGTATTCGCTGGCGTTTGGCGAGCATTCGATTGGCGGATATGTGGCGTATGGGAAAAATACGTTTGCTCTTGGTGATCCAGATAAGTTTGTGTTTTTCATGTTCATGCTTGTGTTCGCCATGGCGACCATTACCATTCCGAGTGGCGCGCTTGCAGAGCGTGTTCGTCTGTCTGGGTACTGTTTGTGGGTTCTCTTCAATGCGGCGATTGTCGTTCCACCTGTATTTCACGAAATATGGGATGCAAAGGGCTTCTTCAGGAAGCTTGGCTGCTTGGATTTTGCTGGCGGTATTCCGGTGCACACTTTGGGGGGAACGTCTGCGACCATTGGAACCTTCATTATTGGACCACGCATCGGACGATACAGCGTTGACGGTGTTCCGCATCCGATCGACGGACATTCGATTGCAGACGCATCCGTCGGTTGCTTAATGTTGTGGTTTGGCTGGTTCGCGTTCAATCCGTGTTCCGCTCTGGTCATCGTGGGGCTTGCGCAGCCAGTGGGGTTCGTGGCGATGAACACCTTGGTGTGCTCCTCGGCAGCAACGATGTTCTCGCTCTTCTATGCGAGGCAGTTTTTCGGGTCCTTTGATATCGAGTTCACGCTGAACTCTGCACTGTCGGCGCTGGTGGCGATTACACCGTGCTGTGCATTTGTCGACCCATGGGCCGCTGTGGTCATTGGAGTCATTTCTGTCTTGGTCTACAGAGTGGCAGACGTTGCGGTGCGGAGTCTCATGATCGATGACCCTGTCGGTGCCACGCAGGTTCATTTTGCGAACGGAATTGTCGGAACGCTGCTGAACGGCATCTTTGCAAAACCAGAACTCATCCGGAAATTCCTTGGTCCGTCCGATCCCGCTGTCGGAGGCTTCTTGTACACGGGAAGCCTTCAGCAATTGGGAGTGCAGGCACTCGCCGTCATGGGCTGCACTGCTTGGACGGCCATGTGCACTGTTGTCGTCATTGGCTCTCTTCACTACTACGGTTTTCTACGATTGAACGACAGGGATGAAATCGCCGGGCTTGACAACGCCGAGCAGGGCGGCGTCCAGGAACACGGCGAATTGGACAGCCTCGACCAGAACGCTCTTGACGATCTCGACAACGAGTCTTCCAACTCGAGCCAGAATCTGGACAATTTTGACGAGCTGGACGACGTGGAATGCGGGGATTTGGACTCTAGAAACGGGAGCTCCGTTTCTCGGGCGACGAGGAAGACTGCCCGATCGACGCATCGAAACCGCAAGGCTCATCGAGACGACGCCAGTCAGCTGAGCATGGCATCGCCCAGATCCCGCGTATCGCGTGCTTCGACCAAGAAGACGTCCAACTCGCGATTGTCATCCGTCAAAAGAGAGCGAAGACGACGGCGGCGAAACGAGTCTTCTGACAATGACGATGACTAAGAACACCACCCTCTTCTGATTACTCTAATAATGTAAATATATATACGGCATGATGTCATTGAAGCACGTACAACTTTGGTTTCTTTTCTCTCTCTCTTTCTTTATTTCCTTCTTCTGTAGTGCGGGAAAGCCACCCGCCACCCGCCACCTGAGTTCCGACCACGCAACTTTCCCGTTTGTCGAGTGGTGTCGAATCCCTCAGAGGCATGTGATTATAATCGAATGTGCGAGAGAGAAACCGAAAAACAAAAACAAAAACAAAACAAAAACAAAAAAACGAAGGACGCAGGACGCAGGAGCGAATAACGACGCTAGACCTTTTTTTCAATTTCTTTTGCTTGCTCATTTGGTGGTGAAGTCGATCGCCCTTCGGTGGAAGAAGATGCTGGTTCCAATTGATGTACATATTGCAGGTTGCGGAATGTGGAGACCGGATCCATGCGACATCGTGTCCATTTCAGCAAACACATCAAATGAAGGCTACGAATCCTATTGCAATGCACCGCCAGAAATTTCCATCTCAGACATGAGCTTTGCTGCGGCAAAGCAGGCGCTGCGTGCCGCGAATGCAGAGCCAGATAGCATTCAGCAAGTATTTTTTGCATGGCAGTTCATAAAGGATAAGTCGTGTTGGAGTGCCGCATCGGATGTTGCGCGTCGCTTGGGCATTCCGAACTGTCCTGCATTGGACGTATTTCAATCGTGCAATGGGGTCTGTGCGGCGATTGAACTGTCTGTATCAAAGATGGTGTTGAATCGCAAGCTGGACAATGTGTTGATTGTTGCTGCAGATCGATATCCTGCACAGCTGTGCAAAAAGGACGAGTGCGACGATGGCGTCGTCTTTTCGGACGGTGCAGGTGCGCTCATCTTGTCGCGTGGCCCTGGTGAGTTTGCGGTTCGTTCGTTTGCATCCGCATACGATTGCGGCCTCAATGAGCTGTCTTCAATGAGCTTCGGTTCGTTGAAGGATGTCTTGTCGGGATTCGAGAACAAGGGGTGGTCTCCGTACGACGACAAGGTTGTGTTTCGGGAGGATGTTCGGGCACGCGGACTTCCGGACTCTACTCTGGTCGATGCGTTCACATCTGGTGCGAGCATTGTATGCAAGGAGATTTGCGAGGATGTTGGAGTGACATCTCTGAATGCTGGGTTCGACAAGGTCATCATGACAAACTACGGCCTGCGATTGGCAACTGCTTATGCTGACCGCGTTCTTCACGTTCCTCTGTCCAAGACGACGTATTCCACAGGTGTAAGATGGGGACATATGGGGAATGCGGACTTGCTTGTGAACTGGACTCTGTTTCTGGAGCGCGAGGACTGCGTCCGAAACGTGGGTGCTTGCCCCAATCAACGATTTCTGTGGTTCTCGCAAGGAATGGGAATTAATTCATGGGGCGTCGTTATAGAACGCAAGTGAATAAGTGCACGGCTGCTGCCATGTGTAGCCAGGAGCGTTGCAGAGCCATCGACGCTGGCATTTTAAACATGCAGAAGAAAAAGGAAATGGGAAGAAAAACAAATAAAGACGACGACGACGACGACAACAACAACAACAACAAACAAACAAACGAACAAACAAACAAACAAACGAACAAACAAACAAACAAACGAACAGACGGATGGGACGCATGCTTACGCACACAGCTTACGTGCCGTTTTCCTTTAAATGAAAATAATATTTACTTTACAATTGCACATCATCTAAGCTTGCTTGGTTTGTAAGTCCACAAGGATTTCTGCTTGGCCTCCAACTGCAGAATCGAGACCCGAAAGCTCCTCTTCACGACCGACACGGAGTAAGTCTACTCGCTTCAACAGGTAGCAGCACGTCAATCCCCAAAACAAGCACCACACGATGATCACGAAAATGCCCAGAGATTGTGTCAAGAACAGCGAAAAGCTGCCGGAATAGAACAGGCCCGCCGGAAGAGGGTACGTGTCGCCGAAGAACGCAACGAGATATTCCTTTTCGGCAAACAGCCCAATGTACAAGATGCCATAGGCACCGCATCCAAAATGCAGTGGCGAGGCATCCAATGGATCGTCTACTTTGAAGCGAAGGATCAGCTTGGAAAGGAAAACATAGACGAAAACACAGGTGACACCGAGCAGAACTGCCCAGTAGGGCCGAATGAACACGGCACACGGAGTGATGGCAACAAGCCCAGCGAGAGCCGCATTCATACTCAGCTCCAGGTTGTAGGACTTCTCCATGTATTTCGAGAGAAACAAGGAAGTAATAAATCCGACAGACGGACACAGCATCGTGTTCAGCGCCGACAGACTTGCAATAGGAACAACGCCGACAATTTTGAGCGTGCTTCCGCAGTTGAATCCAAACCAACCAAACCACAAGATAAGTGTCCCCGTTGCGGCTAGAGCGATGTTGTGACCAGGAATGCTTCTCACTTCTCCATTTGTCCCAAACTTCCAAAGACGCGGCTTCAGCACAAAAGTTCCCGCAAACGCACACACGCCTCCAACGGAGTGCACGACAGATCCTCCAGCATAGTCGACGTACCCCCGTTTGAACAGCCAGCCTTCCACATTCCAGACCCAACAGGCTACCGGAGGGTAAATGACGATTGACAAGAACGCCATGTACAACGCATAACCCTCAAGTTTTGTGCGTTCTGCCATTGCCCCCGAAACGATCGACAGCGTAGCGGCTGCAAAACAACACTGGAAGAACCAGTTCACATACTGGTCAGCAGCATCCTGCATCGCATAGAACGTCGTTCCCCAGAAACCTCGATCAGGCTTGCCGAACGCAATGCCGTATCCAACAAGCCAGAAGAAAAAGCCCGCAAAACTGGTGCACACCAAGTTTTTCAAAATGATTTGCTTCAAATTCTTGGCTCTTACCGCTCCACTGCACAATGGTCAAGCCCAAAAGGATTAAAATGTAAAAAAAGGAAGAAGAAAGGACGGATCAGTAAGTATACTCGGCTCTCGATCGATTTCTTTCAAAAATCGCTTTCAAAGAAGAGCTCAAACAAACCAAAACAAAACATACGCTTCTCTACATCACCAGCATCAAAATAATAATAATAATAAAATCAACAAGTGAAAAGAAGAAACATGCATGTCAAAAAGCCGTTAGTTAAACCCCATCAACATCAGAATTAAATGGAAGGCACGGAAAAGGGAGACATACAAAGTCAGGAAACCACACTGCATAAAGAACACGAGAAACCCACAGAAAAGAACCCACACGGCATCGGCACCCGCCTGGATGTCACTGATCTGCGCTTGGAGTTCGTCCATAGGAGCAGTAGCAGTGTTCACGAACAAAAAAAGAGTCGAGAGGAAGGGGGGAGGGGAAGGGGGAGGGGGACAAGTCCGGAAAGGAGGAGGAAAAGAACAAAACGATGGATTGTATAATCTGCAGAAAAAGAAAAAGTAAAAAGAAAAAAACAATATTGGATAAAAAGTAATTTAAAAAAACAATACATACGAGAAAACGAGAACAACAGCAACAACCTGAAGAAATCGTTACGGACTCGGCGAAGAGAAAAGAGTTTGCGGTTCCCATGTCTTTCTTTGTTCGGTGTATCCTTCTTTCACTGGGACCAGAAGGATGCCGGAGGAACCCTCAGCAAAGGAGATGACACTCGCGGCAGCTGTCTGCCCAGACGTGTTTCTTGTGCACGAGCACGAAGCATCGCCCAGCAGCTGCCTTGTGCGAGGAGAGCAATCAGTTTTCATCTTCATTTTCCTCGTCATTCTGTGCCGTTCAATCTAAAGCGCACGTAACAAAAACACTGCCACGCGCCATGCGCATGCGTTTGTTATGTTAAGCAACTCCGTCATACGATTCCCGATTCGTTTCGCCCCATTTTGATCATGAAATCCCTATAAACACGTCGCCGCGTTGCATTCTCGCACAGCGACGCTCATTTCATTTCTTTATTTTTATTTTTACTGTCCATGCAACACGCCGTGTACGTCACGCCCGCAACGCTGCGCAAGATCTATGACATCTCTCATGCCGAGGGGCGTGTTGGAGCCTTCCCCTCTTCCCAATCATGCTGTGCATGTTGCTGGGTTGCAACATTGATTATGGGTGATCAGCGATGATTATCCGTGGTTAGTGTACAATGTAGGCGTTGGAAACTTTTGAACTCTTTTATCATTATGTTTTTTAATTTCGTTTTCATCGTCTTGACAAGATGTTTGAAAGTTGAAATCCGAAGGTGGGGGGGTCTTCCCCCCGTCTGGTTAGAACCAAATGAATAATTTAAATTTAAAAACAAACAAACAAACAAACGAAATCTCCCTCCCCTTCCTCTTGGGAAGCAGGAGAAAGACTGCTGTACAAGGCGAGGGGGTGTGGAGTCGCTAAGGTTTTCCGACATCCAGCATGTCCAGCGGTGATCGATCGAGACCGGAATGGAGTGCGCATGCACTGTTGCAGTTTGCACCAATATGAGAGCTCGTCCGTGTTGACGCAGCGTGTCGCAGGCGTCGTCGCAGGCGAGACGTTGATATCATCGACAAGGGGGCCGAAGGAGAACGCATGTATGTCGGTTCAAAATAAAAGAAATCACATGCTAGGGATATTCTATACAATTTCATGTTTTCCATATACATTTCCCGTTATCAATTCAAGTTGAGTCGATCGGATCCAAGTGGCCGCGGGGGGATGGCTTGCGAACTGCGCCGGACGAGTGTCTTGCGGCGGCCTTGCGTCCCGACTCCGGTATTTCAGAGAGCGGGAGCGACAGTGCATTGTCAGACAGGGCCACAGCGGCCTGTGCGGATCCGGGTCTGGACACGGGTCTCGATGGCGGGGCTGAGCGCAGACCCTGCGCCTGCATGAGCTGCATACGCAGTGACGCCAGTTCCTTTGCGAACCGCTTTGAACTGTGTTCCATCTCTTCTTCCAATGCAACGCACCGATCCCTATATTCCTCGGACTGGATCTCGAGCTCCAGAATACGGGTTTCGAAAGGCTCGGTATCCACCGTCGGAGCCGTCGGCGCAGTCGATTCCGCGGAAGAGTCGAGTTCGTGGCCTGCTTTCATTTTGCGTGCCTTGTTTTCTGAATCGGGGGATACAGCGGACGCCCTAGACGCCATCTTTTCTCTCTCTGCCGAAGCCAAATGTCGATTCTCCTCGTCTGAAGCCACAGACACAATCCCATGGCCTACCTGGACATCACGTTCCTCGACAGCCGGTTTCTTTCGCAGGCGGTCGATTTCGCCCACGGATTTTTTCATCAGGGATTCGAGCTTCTCAATCACCTGCTCTTGCTTTTGGATCGTGTCCTTGTAGGTCTTCACCTTGTTCCTGGACTCCTGGTACTCGACGACCAGCTCTGCTTGTTGAACATGGGCTTGCTGCAGTTCCCGAAACTTCTTTTCAAGAGAACGCTTGGATTTCATGTCCTTCGTCAGCACCTTGTTTTCCGCCTTGAGAGCTGCGTTTTCATTCCTTGCGGAGGTCAGTTCTCTTGACAGGAAAATGACCTTTCGAGCCAGTTCTTCGGGTGGCATCGAATCCAAACCATCCAAATTCTGCAGATTCGACAGTCTGTCGCGCAGTTTGAAGAATTCATCTCTCAGTTCATCCAGGCTTTTTTCCTTCTTTCTCAGTTCTCCATTTTCTGCCTCGAGTTTCTTTGCCGAAATCAGCCTATCATCAAAATCAGACATGAATTTTTCAATGACTTGTTGCTTGTAGTCCATTTCATCCAGCATATTCTTGACCATCTCTTCCACTCCCCTCCTTGGAGACGACGATTTGGCCTCGGACGATGTCTGGCGCAGTTGTGCCATATCATCGGAGATCTGTTGCCGCAGCGCGGCAAGTGTCTTGACTTCCGGATCTTCATTCGTTGGGGATGCAGGAGGCGGGCTCGATGCATCCACAAGATTCGAATCACTCGGTATTTCTGAAGTCGACGCATCCGGCCCACCGACGCCTCCATTCGCTTGGCCAGCACCCGAATCATCACTTGCCATGTCTCCTGTTCCTGTTCCTGTTCCTGTTCCATCACCTTCAATAGAACCATCGGCACCACGCTCGGTCCCTATATCGTGTGCGTTCACGCCTGGCATATTAACAGCGTTGGCATCCCTTGATTTCGGCACATTGAGCACGAGCAGTGACAGTTCGAGTATTCCCACACCTTCGAGCTCCACCGATTGAAACCCTTCTGAAACGGCCGCCTTCGCCGTGGCAAGCACCTTTGCAGATCGCAACGACATTGGCGACACCGTTTTGGCCGAATGCGGAGTCTCATTTGCGGTCGATGTAGACGTAGAAGCCACAGAGGAAGTCGACGTGTCTTCCGTGTTCTTTCCAAGTCCATATTCTGCAGCAGCGACTTCTTCGTCTTCATACCGATCGTCTATGTCGATTGCAGAGTTTACCGCAGAAACGGGTTCGTTAGACTCAAGGAGCGGAACCGCATGGAATTCGAATTTTAGAAACAACGAATCCGTCGAAGGATGTGTATCTTCTTCTTCCGGAGGATTCGGGAGCTCGAATCTGAAGTCGTGCGGTGGGAATGTGCACGCCGGCGGGACCAGCACGACAGAACGGAGTTTGCGGCCGGTTGAAGGCTCTGTCGACAAGGCGATAAATCCCGCAATGCAGTCCCCGGAAAACCGGATTTTGTCCAAATTGCACTTTACGACACTCATGTCCAATTTTCCAAAGACCCCTAAGATGTGTGTGCGCGCGTGTTATAATTTGAAGGAGCAATACAACAGAAAAAACAAGCAAATTAAAAAACAACAGCGAAAGATCACGTTTCAACAGACACGATAAACTACAAAGTTGGAAAATGTAAACAGGAGTTGACGGTGAATGTTCGGTCTGATGGCGTTCTTTCTGTTCTTCTTTTTTTGCTCTTTCTTCACTTCTTTCGCTATTTGCTTGATCGTGACGTTCGGGGATTTCCACCTTTTCACTCCGTACTCAATCCTTGAACAGGGCAACTTGGGTGCAGCGATGAAACGAGCAACGCCAGAATGGTTTTTGCCGTTTTATGTAAAACACTGAACATCCAACAATACGATTTTCTTACCGTAGTCACGTCCAGAATTTCTTTCATTTTTCTGCACTATTTTCTTCTTCTTTCAATTATTTTACTGATTGTTTGTGTTTTACAATCGAAAACCCTCAAGCAGACAAAGCATCGCATGGCTTCAAAGACGGATCTTCCTGACAAGCTCAAGCCGGTCATGCCCCCGGAAATAGCGAGAACCAAGAAACCCGCTGACTCCCTCTCGTCGCAACTGGATGAGCAAGCGGATGATCATCAAATTACGAAGATGTGATCGACTGCGTTCGGAATGCGCCTTCTTTCAAGCCAGAGAAACAAGAAGGAGCAAAGACAAAAAGCGTCGTCAGGCACGGCGTCATTCGCCGACCACATTCTGCTTCCTTCCAGCGTTCATTTATTGAATGTTGAATCGATTGGGGGAATATGTCGATTGCGACGACCAGCAATCTGCATTGAAGAGGTGGTGCTCGCCCCCCCCAAATAAAAAAAAACAAAAAAAACATGTGGCTTGGATCTGTCGCTTATCCGATGATGATCCACAGTAATTCGTGTTTTGGCAACCGGAAACGATTCCTGGAAGCATCAACTGTAAAGTCTCACGTGCCTCTTTATTATTGTTGGTTTTGCTTGCGAGGTTCGAACAGTCTCGGAAAAACCAAGCGCGATCTTTTCTCCTTGTGCATTTTCTCCATGTAACTGTCCCACAGCCCCCGTTCGTTTTCTCCTCTTTTCATTTATGTTTCCGTTTTCCATTTTTCCATTTTTCCATTTTTCCATTTTTCCATTTTTCCATTTTTCCATTTTTCATTTCCATTTTCTCTATTCACATACAGTGTGTAAATTTCGCTAAAGATCACGATGCGTGGAGACTTTCGAGGTGGTCGAGGAGGCGGATTTGGAGCGCCCCGCGGTGGTCGAGGTGGATTTGGCGGTGGACGAGGAGGCGGATTCCGTGGTGGGTTCGGTGGTGGCGGTGGAGGATATGGTGGTGCGCCAGAGGGGCCACCAGCCGAAGTTCGCGAGCTTGGCGTGTTTTTGCATGCATGCGAAGGTGAACTTGTTTGCCGGTCGACGATCAACATGGTTCCGTACTTTAATGCATTCATTTTCGCAGAGAACAAGGCGCAGATCGGAAAGGTCGCCGAGGTATTTGGACCAATGAATGATGTCCATTTCTCCATCAAGGCATCTGAGGGTGTTGTTGCATCGTCGTTCAAGGAGGGAACAAAGATTTTCATTTCGTCGGACAAGCTGCTTCCTATGGAGCGCTTCATTCCCAAGCCAAAGTCGCTTGCCGATCAGAACCAGCCCAAGAGAGGTGGCCGAGGCGGTGCCGGCCGAGGAGGTCGAGGAGGTGGATTCGGTGGACGCGGTGCCCCGAGAGGAGGAAGAGGTGGTTTTGGTGATCGTGGCGGCCGTGGAGGTGGATTCGGTGGCGGCCGTGGAGGTGGATTCGGTGGCGGACGAGGCGGTGGATTCGGTGGTGGCCGAGGAGGTGGATTCCGTGGAGGAAGAGGCGGATTTTAATCATTCATTCCAATGTGCAGCAATTAAAGAAAAAAGGGAAGAAAAAACAACACCAAGAAACGCAGAGAAGAAGAGACATTTCATTAAATAACACATCGCAGTCGTTTCCAATTTCCATGCGTTTGAAGAGGTCCGACGAAAATGCTTACCAAAATGGCACCTTCCGTACTCTTCATTCGCAAGGATTGAATTCTTTTTTTTTGATTTTTGATTTTCTTTTTGTTTTAGGGGTGGACCGAGCACCGACCCCGCCGAGGTTCATGATAGCTTACCGGCAGTATGGACTGTGCATCCTAACGAACTGCGGCTCCGTTTGGTGTACTTGTTGCGAGTTGTGCATGGTCTGTCTGTGAAGTGCGGTCATGAACATCGACAGATGGATTTAATTGACGAATGGAGTGGAATAGACCCGAGTTGCTGGATCCTGCCGTTGAACGCCAAGCAGAGCTGGACTTGTTTGCGTCAGTTGGGTGTGAATGGTCGCTTCTGTACCCGGTTTTTGCTAAAGACGCGTCCTTGTTTGACGCGCAGCCGTCCGAGTGGGATTCGCTCTGCCAGTTTCTCTACGGAAATCCACCATTGATTTCCACCGCTTCGGAAGACCATGCTTTCCTCGAGCGGATGTTTACCGTGTTTTGGGGTCGTGTTGCAGCAGACCTCAACATTTCTTCATCTACTGTGTTTCCAGCTGCGGCTGGCGCCCGGGAGAGCCTTCAGAGCGTCCGAATTTTGTTATCCGGATTGCTGTCCGCTGCGGATCTCGTGCAGGATTCCCAAAGGTTGGCCACTGCGTTGCGTGCCGCATCCTTGCTGCATGAGTGGGACGAATGCGCACTGTTTGGGAGACTGTTGGTATCTCGTGTGTCAACGCTGAACACCCGACTTCTGTGTGCAACAGCGCACCACATTTCACGCCGGACTCGCATTGCCATCCCGTACTACATCCAGGCAATCGGAGAATTGAATGACGTACCCTCGAGGAGGGACGAAGTGGACCAGATTCTTCTGCTGTTGGCTGATGCCTTTGAGAAGACAGAATACTACGTGTATGCATTGCAAGTACTCCGCAAGCTCCGCTTTCGCCTGGTGGAACGAACCGGGTTTCGGTTTGCAGACCTCGCGTCGCCGAGTTCGGTATCCGACCACGCTTCTCCAAACACGCGGACAGTGTGTTTGCTTGTGCTCTTGCGAGAATGCGGGCTACTGTATACATATTTTCATGCCGCAGGCGGAGTTGCGCAAATGCATGCAAACTGCACGATTCTGATGGACAACATTCACGCCATCGATGAAAAGCATCAAGTGTATCGAGTGGTTTCAGCCCTGGGATTCTTGCTGTTCCGTGAGCGACGGTTTGACGAGTGCGCTCAGTTTCTGTCCTTGCTGCTGCAGTCCATGGATCATTCCCGGCAAGCGGTACAGGATCATCGTGACGAGGACCGGTCGTCCATCATTGAGGACGAATGGCATCGACTGGTATCCTCTCGACTTGTCGCATGTTGTCTGCAGCTAGGGAATATCGCCCGTGCGTCCAAGCACCTTGTCGATCTTGACTCTCAGCCGTCGATGGGAGTACTTGTGTTTCGCGTGCTTCTTCACCCATCGGACGAGTTCGTCCATCGATTTATCGAACTGTTTCAGGACTCGGTGCCGAGCGCCGTTGTCAAGTTCATGATTTCGACCTTGCTGCGTCATGCCAGCGGCGAATCTCTGCAGGCGTGTGCGGCCCTTCTGTGCAACCAGCAGATGCTCAGATTCGACGGGTTTCTGCGACAGCTGCTGTTGTTCCATTTTTTCCCGACGCATGAACGCCTGCAGAGTGTCCTTGCAGAGTCAAAAGGGTCTTGGAAGCTTGAGCAGTATTGGAGCAATGTCCTGTCGTCGCAGCGCCAGCACCACATGCTTCGCTCCAAGCTATAAAAGTATACATGGAGCCGCCATCCAACCTGCATTTTATCCTGCAGCGCTGTTTTGTATGTATGTATGCGTGTGTAACGGTGCTCCGGGAACAGTGTTTTCCTTTCATTGTTTATATAACGTATAGCAATTCCGACAACAACGAGCAATCATGACGCGCACTATCTGCCCTTATGCGTCAAAGCCTTCAGAACGCAAGCACGCCTTCAGAGCTTCAATTTCTTTGGAGCACGCCTTTTCATCGCCCTTTGTGATCATGCATTCGTCGCGGATGGACCGCATGTCCTTACACACGCAGCACGCACCTTTCTTTTTGGGCGCCTGCTCTGCTCCGGTCATCGCGATGTTGTCTTGTCTATCTTTCTCCAGCACACAAGAAAGGTGAAAACGCTGCCTTTTTTCCCCTCTCTCTCTCTCTCTCTCTCTGTCTGTCTCCGTTGTCAAATAGTGGACAATTCAAAAATGAAGAGCTTTCCACCGTCTCCAACAACAACAACAAAATCGGTCTGAAAACTCAAGTTGGGCATTTGGGCTGAACCAGCATTTTTCCGATTGAGCCAGCATTGATTCTGTTTTTTGTGTTTTTGCTTGCATTTTCTCTTCGCTGCTCTTTCTCTGCTCCTTCTCCCCTCCGGATGCTTCGTTGGTTGCATGTTTGCTCGATATTCGCTCCGTGACCAGGAAAAAAAAAAGAGAAGAAGAAAAGGAATAGACAGCTGTGTGTGAAATGTCGAAAGGAGGCAGCGGAGAGTCGCATGATGCGGACGAATTTGAGGACGCATATAGGTGCCTGATGGAGATAGGAGAAGAAGCGTTCACTGCGAACGCTGCATCGATGACGGAGCCTGTGTCTATGCAGTCGAAGCCTACGATGTTGATTGCACAGAAGCCTAGCGTGTCCGCTGCGCCCCCTGCTACTTCCTCCTCGTCCTTGTTTGTTGCTGCCAAGCCGGTGCTGGCTACTGCATCGTCTGTGTCGCAGATGGATAGGTCGTCGATGGGGTCGGCGGCGTCGAGGCCGGGAACGACGGAAAAGACAGAGACAAGTGCGAAGTCCGAGATATCCAAGAGCATGTCCAAAAAGATTATCAAGAGGGAAATTGCGGGCGCCGAATGGGAAGACTCATCGCTGCTGGACTTTCCGCCCAACGATTTTCGAATATTTGTGGGAAATCTGGGAATCGAGTGTTCTGATGCGATGCTGACGCAGGCATTCTCAAGGTTTGCGGGATTTGCCTTGGCCAGGGTGATTCGTGATAAGCACACGGCCAAGTCTAAAGGCTATGGCTTTGTCAGTTTCACGGACGTGAAAGGATTTCTCGCTGCCATGCGCGACATGAACAATAAGTACGTTGGGTCGAAGCCGGTCATTCTAAAGCGCAGCACCTGGAAGGACAGGATGACGTCTGAGCGAAAGGCAAGGTCGCATGACCATCCGTACTGATTCGGCCCCCGCACCTTCAGTGCGCGGACAGCACACGCATGTACAGAACATAAACTTTTTTATATGGAAACGTTTTACGAGAACAACGACGAACACTTTGTTACAGTTCTTGCTATACACACATTCTTTTCCGATCCAATCATTCCCGACATCGTTCACACAACATGCAATCCATTTTTCTACGTTCACAAAACACTGGCTAGCACTGATCCTGTTTGCTTCCATTTCTGGCACCTCTTCCCCCCCCTTTGTTCCTCTTCCTGTTGTTGTCCTAGTTGTGTGCGATACTTGATGTAAAATTCAACTATTCTATTTTTCTTATCAACAATGGCCACCGAATGGTATTACTGGGAGATCTGCTCAAGCGATCGCTCAGCACACCGGCGAACCTGGCGATTGAATGCTTTTCTGTCAGCATTGTAGATGTGCGCGGCCTCTGGATTTGCCGGAGATGAGCAGTTTGGATCTGTGAGCAGTGACTGAATTGAAGTGAGGATCGTCGCAACCGAATAGATGGGCGACCACTTGTCCGCAATAATGTCCAAACACAACGAACCATCAGAGTAAATGTTTGGATGAAACATTTCCGTTGTGAATCGGACCTTGGGCGGCTTTTCTGGGTAGCTGTCGTTGAACGTCAGACGAACAGAGTAAACACCCCCTTCCCACGGAGTGTCTACAGGACCAAAGATGGTGGCGCCCCACACAAACAAATTCGACTCGGACAGCGGAGAGGCGGAAACACCCTCGGGAGGCTCCGTCTTCATTTGACGAAGATCCGAGAGAAGACGCAGAATCGCAGGAGATTTACCAGCCGGTGAAGTCATAACGACGAATAACAGAAGCAAAACGTCCGGAACTACAACGATTATGATACCAGAACGAGAAAACTAGACAAGAAGAGGAAATTGACTTCAAACTAAATAAAAATGCGGACGAGAAATTGGCGCTGCTGGAGTTTGACGGAGATGCTCGTTTGTTTTCAAACACACACTTGGAGACCCTGGAGTTCCTCAAGTCTGGCAATTTTGCTGCTGGTAGCGTAGCATCGAGGCGTCAATTATGTGCGAAGCCGGTCCTTTCTCTCCTCCCCCCCCTTTTGTCGACCATTCTCGATTGTTTCACAAAAGAGTGCATTGGGTCCCGCCTCTTTTGTTGCCCAGAAGCACAGGTTTCCTCCCTGCGATGAGGGGAATCGAAGAAAATTCAAAATTAAAAGGACGTCAGAAACGAAAAGAAAAAAAAAGAAAGAAAAAAGAGGAGGAAGGAAAAGATTTTGCTTTGCGGTTTCTTCTGTGCTGGATAATGGATTAGTGGTGAAGATGTTCACGTCGAAGCAGTACACGTCGACCGATCCGATTGACAATATAAGGATCCGGGTTAGGCTGAACCTTATTGAAAAGGGAAGCCAAGGAAACGAATCCAAAGTATCAAAGTGGATTTCGCAGCTGCAGGAGTTTTTGGAGACTGGGGACGAAAGCCTGATTGAGGACAACAACAGTGCTACCGAGCCGCTGCTACCGACGTCAGAGGATCATGATGCCGGAAGCTCGTCCAAGGGAACTGGGCGAAGACAGCCGCCGCCTTCCGATGACGATGGGTTGTTTGGACACGATTTGGTCGAAGAGCGCGTCATCCTGTGGCAAGAAAAGATCTTCTCGAAAGGAGAAATCCACATGTACAAGTCTCTCGAGTCTCCGAAAGACGGAAAGGAAAAGTTGTATGCTGAAGAGATTCGAGCGGGGGTCCCGGCGTCACGGTGCGGAAAGTCATTGTTTACGTACGTGGATAAGGATCATTTTGAAGATCCGTTGTTTGGGGAAGGTCTCACGGATGCTGAAATCGACGCGCCGTCTCCCGTTGTTTCCAAGGCCGAGCTGCGGTCGCGCGTGTTGACCAATGTGGCTGCAGATGTTCACACGATGTATCTCATGGCGTATTTCGAGTACGATATGGATTTGGATCCCAATTCTCCGGAATATAAGGATCTCATGCGGGAAGAACAGGAGGCGAGGGCCGCTGGTGCAATGGCGCAGCCTGGGTCAGATGAGCAATTCGAGTCCCGGAAGAAGCGAAGGGTCTCGGAGGAAGTCGTGTTGTGCCGCTTGGTAGACAATCGAGATGGATCGTTCGTTGCTCGCCCGGGATTCCACCCATCGTGGTCGCCCATGGCAAAGTCTGGTCTTCCAGTGGGCCCGCAGCTGACCGACTTCTATCGATTCTACTTGAAGAATGGCGACATATATGAGTATAACATCACCATTGCCAACACGCGACCCAAGGGCGATGAGTTGCAAGACGAGTTTGCCCGGATGCGTGTCGTGCAAGAGCTTGCAGAGTCCAAGCTTGCCATGCGAGCGAACATGATCCCCTCCGAATTCACGCACATTTCGCCAGATCAGCAGTTGACGAGACTGCATGTCATGGGAGAAATTGTAAGCGCCCGAAACTTTGGGTCGCCATCGTTCGTCTATGTGCAGTATCTGTTTGAATATGATTCGGAGAGTTGGGACGTTCTGCATCCCGAGAGTGCGGTGATCACCGGGTCTTCGCACCTTTCCGCACCTCTGCGTGACGTGTCTCTGATAGGGTTTCCATTTTCCGTGTCCTTCCAGTCCAAGATCCCGCCGAACGCACAAGCTGGAACGCCCACCGTTTTCTTGTCCTGGCCCCGAATTTTGTTCCAGGTCTCAACCGTGGATCGTCTGAACCGCCACCGAATCGAAGGGTATGGCTACATTAACGTGCCTTTTGGATCCTCCTGCAGTGTCGATACGGTTTCGACTTGGAGACCTCGTGGCAAAGTCACGATGCAAATGAAGTCTTTTCTTCTCGGGGGCTCTTCGGAGCTTCGTGATCCGCACTATGTATCCGTTCCGACGGCACACAGCGGGTCGTCGCTCGCAAAGTACGGATTCTATACCGAGCCTTCTGGTGAAATCCAGGTGAGAGTGAACACTGCGACTCAGTCGTCCGATGCCCTGCGACGGCTCCTTGCATCACGGTTTGCAGGTGCAACGGGCCCTTCCAAGACGTTTCCGTTTCGCTCTGCAGCGACTCCTGACCAGATCGCCGGTTCCTTTCGCAGAAACCGCAGGAGCCGGAAGAAAGCAGAGGAGGAAAAGAAAGACGACTAGCGGGCATTCACTCAGGCAAGAATACACGCATTATAATGTACATGGTTTCTTTTTAATACAAACATAAAACAGAGAAGAAAATGACGATAATTGTGACGACGACGATGGCGGCGTAAATGGAGAAAGGGTCATGATAGCACCAAACCAAACGATGCGCTATGCCATCAGATGCTTCCTTGCAGCCGTTCGCACCCTATTGTCAAATGAGCCACTTCGAATGGGCTCATTCCGCAGGTATCCATAGAAGGGATTCAGCAAAATCTTGAGAAAAGACTCGTGGATCTCCACAAAAAAATTCTTGATCGCATCATCCATGTTCTTGGACGCCTCATACAGCACGAGAAATCGGGCACCGGACGCAGTAACGTATGCACTCACTGCGAATTCGTTGAACTTGTCTACTTGCTTGAGATGCATGGAAGATGTGGTCCACTGCTGCTCGTCAACCATGTCCAACGCTGCGTGCACTACAAACTGATGCAGCTGCGTCACCGTTTCCGGCATCCCGCGCAGCGACGCAGTGACATCCAGCTCGTATAGTGGAGCGTCTGACGGCGATACAATGACAAAATACATTTTGCTCCTCTTTTCTTTCTCAACCTTGTCCTCTGTTCCTTCGGCCTCAACAAGCTGTTGAGGAAAATCGATTCAAAAAGGAGGGAAGTAGGAGGGGGGAGGGGGAACAGAAACAGAAACAGAAACAGAAAAAGAAAAAGAAAAAGAAAAAGAAAAAGAAAAAGAAAAAGAAGGAGAACAAACTCGGAAATATAGTTAGCGAGCAGCTGTAATCCCTCACTCAGGCCGCAGCACAAGTCGACGGTGTCCGACAAAAAGAAACTGCAGTTGACGCTTGGTGCCATAGGACACCGTTACTCTGCTGTGTGCTGCTTCCTCTCCTTTCCTCCCTCCCTCTGTTTCTGTCGACCATTATTAATGCTGTTTTTTCTTTCATCTTTTTCCTTTTCTGTTCTCGCGGAACAGTGAACACCAACAAAAACCACCAAAAACCACCAAAAAACGCAGCCTCCCTTTCTCATTCTTGTAAAGTTGGCTTGTAGGGTACGAAAAGGAAGGAAAAGAAGGGGGAAAAAACACGTAATTCGGAAAATAGTATGGATTCGTTTGATACGACATCGAGTCTTGCTGCCGTGTTGGAGCAGCATGAAGCATCGTTTCGGGCCTTGTTGCAAACAAAGGATGCAAAGATTCATGAGCTGGAAAATGCACTACAGTCGAAGGACGGAGAGCTTGCAGAGTCGCGACGCAAGTTCAAAAAATTGCGAGAAGATTTCGAATATAATTACACTTTGCTTCGAGACAGGGATGCAGAACTTGAGCGATATGATTCCATGTTTGATGTGTACAAGCGGACGATCAAGGACCGGGACGCTGAAGTGTCTGAGCTGAAGATTCGGTTGTCGGATGCGGAAGCGAGGTTCAGGAAGCAGCTTGAATCACGGGACGCCGTGCTGGAGGAATCGCACAGACGGCACACGCTGGAAATGCAGGAGAGGTTCGATCAGGAATTGAAAAGACAGAAGCTGTCTTTAGAAGCACAGACAGAGAATCAGTTGGCCGAGTTGCAAGCGCGGTTGCAGACATCTCATCTGCGGGAAATCAGCGAACTGCAATCCAAACTAGAGGCATCGCGGAACCACGATGTTACGGAGTTGGCCAATCATCATCATGCAAAACACAGTCGGGAACTTGCGGATTTACGAGATCAGCTCAGTCGGGATCATCAGGCGGAGATGGACAAGGCGCGATTGTCGATAGAGCAGCATCACAGACAGGAATGTCGAGAGCTTCAGATGAAATTGGAGGCACAGTGTGCTCAGCAGCTGAGCGATCTTCGAGCGCAGCATAGAACCGATCTTTCACGGGCATTGTCAGAATCGCAGGCGCTTGCGGAAGGAAGATTCTCCAAAGAAAAATCCGAATTGGAGGCTTCTTTTCTTCGCAAATTTGAAGAATTGAGGGAGGAATTGCTGGAGTCGAATTCACGACAGCTCTCGGAGATGCGTGCGCGTTTGGAGTCGAGTCATGGTCTGGATATTGCAGACGTCCAGATGAAATTCGAGTCGATGAGAAACAAGGAGCTCTCCGAATTTCGAACGAAAATCGAACTGGCGCATGCCAAGGAATTATCGGAGATGCGAGGCAAGCTGGAGATCGAAGTGCAGAAGAGCGCGAGGCTGCAGCACGATATTCAGAATGCAGAAAGAGTGGAACGGGAATTGAGGTCGGAGATGCTGCAGATCCGCATTGACTCTGAAAAGGAGTACGAAATCAGCCGAATCAACCAGGCGCGGGAATATGAGCAGCAGATCCAACAACTGTGCAGACAAAAAGACAGCCTGGATGCTCTATTGAAAGATACTCAGCGACGGTTGCTGGAGTCACAAAATGAAATTCTGCGTCGATCTCGTGCCCCTGCTGTCCAGCAGCAAAGTTTCGGCTCTCCGCTTCCAGAAATCGAGATGCCAGACGTCAGATTTTCCTCCGATTCATCAGCTCTGTTCATGGCGAACAACGAGACTTTGAAAGATCAGCTGTCCCGCGAGAATTCCGATCTCAAGCGGCAGATTGAGCAAAAGGATGAACAGTTGTCGACCCTGCGATCAACTGTGCGGACCATGCGGGAGGAAATGGAGAGGATCTCGCAGCAGCTGTCCGTGCCACCACCGATTGACGAGGAGAGTCGACGCCAACTGCAGGTGTGTCAAGACAAGTTGCGAAAATACCAAGAGCACTATGGAAAAGTTCGAAAGGAGAACAAATCACTGCGGGAGCGACTGCACGAAGCAGTCAAGGATTTGAAGCGCCTGATGAACGAGCGGGAGCAGCTATTGGATCTCTCCAATACCCTAAAAGCCATGAACAATCGCATAACGGTGGACGGAAGTGTTACGATGATGCATCCGCTCGCATATCCAACTGCGGCGTCTTCAGCGCAGAGCGTACCAACAGCAAAACAAGAATCCCCTTCGTCCTCTCGTTCCGCTTCTCCAGAGCCGCTGTCGAACTTGCATTCTGGTGGGGATCTGTTGACGTTTGAAACTCGCAGAAAGCTGGATGCAGCTCGGCACTCGTTGGAACTTTCGGGGGCACATGCAGCCATGCTTCCTCGCCCGGAATCGGCATCTATGTCCGCTCGAACTCTGGAGAGCCAGAAAAAGTTCATCGGCAGACGAAAGAGTCCAACGAAAATCCGAAACTGGAATCAAAAAGAAGATAAATGACAGAGTTGTTCGTTAATATTTATGTCCTCCCAATTCGTTTGTAGGCTTCCAGCAAATCGACAAAACTCTGCTGCAAGACTTCGTGCAGGCCTCGGTTCTCGGCAGGGCAAACGCGATTCTCTAATCGTAGGGCGTTCTCACAAACAACGAAAAACGAGTCGAGCTGCGAGCGCAGAGCAGCAAGTTTGACGGCATCGAAGGACGTGCCCGGTTTCTGAAGAAAGGCCTTCACAATCTCAAGAATTCCCCCATTGACAGCAGCCATGACCGAACCTTGCAAAGCGAGCTGAAGAGCATTGACATCTGGCGGCTCAACAGAAACTGCGCGCAGGGCTTCGATTCGACTTCGAACAATATCACACGAGTTCTCAACAGGATCCATAACTTCCTCGGAGATCCTGCAAATCCGCAGGCGGCACTTCACGCTCGGAAAGCTAGTTTCCGGATACAGCGTGAACTTCATTCTCCACTGTCCAGACAAGTCAGAGCTGTAAGGATGTGCAAAATCCGCAGTGCCGTCTGGCTTACGGGTGAATGACTGTTCGATTAAGAACGACGAGACGGAACCGTTCGCGTATGACGCATTCCGCTTCGTCGTCGAGTACAGAGGCTGGATTGTAGAGATGTACAACGCAAGAGAGCCAGAAAACGAAGACGGCACGTCCAGGAAGGAGTCGTACCGAGCCGTGAAAATGGTACGATCGGGATACATCGCTGTCAGCATGCTCTTGAATTCTCCCACCCGCACAACCTTTGAAAACTTCACGATAAAATCGTTTTCCGTTTCCCACTTGCCCAATTCTCCTCTACGTACCATCGTCAATCTGTAGTACGTCGCGAGAAAACGAGGCAACCGAGGATTGACCGCATCCGCAGTCGTGATCATGCTGGACAGAATCGATGGAGCAAAATTCAATTCACACCGTGCTTCGTATATGAGCACAACAAGCTTCTGCAGCGCAAAGGAAAACTCGAACACATTCTCTTTTTCAAAGTATGCGGCGGCGCGATGAAGAAATGGAATGAGCGTTTCCGGCGTGTTCTGGAAAATTCCAACAAAGCGCAGACTCTCTGGATGCGTGGCAGAGATCTTCACCCACAAGTCCTGATTTCTCTGCGTTTCCCACGGACAGCAAAGATTTGAAAGACACTGTTCGAAATAGCGAATAAACGACTCATGCGACGGATCGGAATTCCTCGGGGCTCCTTGCATGAACAACATAATCATCCTGCAAATGGAAAGCACCGCCTGGGCGGCCTCGGCGTAATTTCCCCTCTCGAGATGGTGATACGAAAGATTATCAAGCCAGATTGCCAGTTGGTCCGGCGCATGCCCCAGGGATTCGATCGTTCGAACGAAGACTTCTTCCACATCCCAGGGCACCGAGTGCTTTGCGGAGATAGCACGGTGAACGTCAATTGCGTTCTTGGCAATTTCATCGACTCGAGAAGCCAACGTGTTGAATTCACTCACGAAGCCAGGATCCAATTCCGACAGCTGGATTGTTTGGAGACGCAAAATAGCGGACGTCAACGAATCTGCATTCAGAAACGACGCCACATGAGAAATAGACCAGGTCATCTGAGACAAGGAAGCATCAAATGAATCAAAGATCGAAAAATGGTACTGCAGCAGCGAAAACCAGCACGTTGTTGCCGCGTTTTGCACGTTCGCAGACGGGGAACAAGAATTCCAAATAAGGGTCGAGTACATATCTTCCGAAACATGGTAGTCCACATCGAACTTTCCCTGCGCCATAAAATCCACAATCCCATTGAGGCACACGATCGACTGCGTACAGGTGTCGCAGTTGCGAGCCGAATTAACAAGCGCCAACAGAATAGATAACCATGGCGCACTAATCTTTCCTTGTACTTGCAAATGGTGCTTCAAGAACAGAACCGAAAACCTCTGCAATACGCAAGACAGCGAAATGATCCCAGCACCCAAATCTTGAGAATTCGCTATTTCTTGCGACGACACGGCGGTCTTCATTTGCATAAGATCTGCTTCGATTCGTGAATGGAACACCGGCGCTTCATTTTCCGGCAGGTGTTTGTCGAATTTTCCACAAACGAATGTCGCGCATGCCCTTTGGCAAATTTTTAGCACTGCTGTCATATCGACTTTTTGATTAAAGAAGACGTGGCTCAAAAGGCGGTCGTCCATAAATCCGAAAACTCGAACGCACACTAGCACGACCTGCATCAGCAAATCCGCTTGGAGAATGGTTTCAAGGACATGGTAATTGGACAACAGACAATTCAAAATAGGATACAGCATTTGCGACACCGAGTTCTGAAACTGCGAAGGCAGGGAAGCGATGCGCAGTTCAAGGAACGACACGCACTTGTACAAACAGGCAATTGCTTCGGTCTTCACAGAAATAGAGGAGCTTTGGACAAGTTCCAAAATCCTGCCCAGCACACATCCAGAGAGAAAGCACATGGACAGCCATGACTGCGGGTCAACATCCAGCGCAAACGGGCGAGGGAGAGAGAGCGCAAAGACGAAAGGAGTTGTAAAGATTCGACAGCAGAAGGACAAACAAAGAGTGGTATTCGAAAACGCGGAAATGACCGATCGAACAATTCCAATCCAGCGATCAACAGCATTCAGATTCGACACCAGCGCCGAATACATTAATCGAAACAGATTTTCAACACACAGTTCCGATCGGCAATAGTATTCGCTGATCAGTCTCAGACAGTCAGGAAAAGCAGACAGCATAACGCAGTTTGGAATGAGAATAACAAGTTTTTGCATCAAATGCATCAAAAATACGAGACCCTTCTCAGAAACACAAGACGGCTGCGCATCCTTGGATTTTCGTAGCAACATCTTCACATTGAGCAAGAATTGGTCGAGAAACTGAGTATCCCACTTGCTTTCGTCAAACCAAAAGTCCACATAGCTTTCGAGTATATACTTTGGAAGTAGAACGCAAATTTTCATCAGCAGCTCTAGACCTTTCGGATCCTTCCACGCCAAGATCAAATGATCCGCCACCACATTGAAATGCGAAATTGTTTCGAATTTGGAAAGAGAAGAAAATCCAGCCATGTCAAACTGCTGCGAGGTGCTGCTACTTAGGATCGATCGCAACACGCAATCGCTTGGGTAAATGGAAGAGAATGCGTTCAATCGAACCTTGAAACAAGGACGGGCATCGTCGAGCCACCGATACCTCGACATGGAAGTGGGACTGAGGTATGTCGACTCGGCAAATCCGGATTTCACCACCGGAAGTTCAAACACCCCGGAGGAAATATTTCCACTCCCGTCGAGAAGAGGAAGAAAAGCAACACCAACTAGGGTAATGCGATCTTCATCCGAAAGCTTTGGGTTGTCAGTCTTGCAATTCACGTGAAAGAACCGGAACAGCAAATGGTGCTTTGGATTCGGGCATCCAGGAAGCTGCAGACTGGCCTCTCCATGGAACTGCGGATTTCGGCAGTGGTAGCTGCAGTGCGAGAGCCACTCATTGGATCCCTTCCCAGGGAATGTCGCGTCGTCCGCTTGCAAACACAGAGAAACCACGATGTTTCGGACATTTCCTTTCAAATCCCAAGCGGAAAAATCTGCAGAAATCGGAGACACGTGCATGTGATGTCGCAATACACTCCACGAGAGATGCGGTGCGACTTCTTCTTGCAGAACAAACAGAGATCGATCCGATACCGGGAATGGATTGTGCGACTCCACTTGACTCACAAACAGCGTCGATGAAACCGGAATCGCCACTTCCGACGAAATAGAAACCGGGGAATTGGAGAACTTGTGCATCTCCTGAAGAAATCCTGAATCTTGGTAGTCAAGACAGTCTTTGAACAGCATCCACACGTCCCTCGCATAAACGCCAGGCGTGAGAGGAGCAAATGACCAGCAAAGCGGCTGGCTGAACCAGTGATTTTGTCCATTGCACGTAACGCAATTTAAAATCGATCGAAAACGCTGCACATCAGAATCACTGATCTCATCCGGATGCGAAAACGCGTTGACGTGGATGGAATCCGTTCCAACCAACGGCTTGCACAGTGTCAAAACGACGAATAATGAATCTGTGTATTCATATGGCAGACACACATCGACGCTGCATAAGTATCCAGAACACGATCCTTCTAGAGGAAATGTTTTCCAAGTAGTAATCCGCTTTCCCAACTGCATGTCAAAGACCGCCACGTCCGCGTGGACATTGTGCAGCTCACCGAACCGCGAAAGGAAAACAGGATTTAGGTCGGTGATATCTATGGAGAACAGCCGATATCGTTTGGAATCAGAATTACCGTATGAGTACTTGAGTGTGAACGGAGCGCCTGGCAGCTGCTCCGAGTTCTCGGCATGGGCGAGTGGAAACGCGTGCATAAAGGCATTCTCGCGTGAATCAGCCGATTCCTTGTAGTGCAAGAACTCCAGCTTGCGACGCGGTACATTGAAGAACTTTGAAAGTCTGGACATCAGCAAGCGGTCTTCTCGATAGTCCAAAAGCGAGTCTGAAGCAGGGGCCGGACTCTGGAGGTACCCATAATTGTACTCGATTCGATACACCTCGGACTCTTCCGGAAGCCTGAAAACAGGGCCCGCGCTCGAACAATCTTCAATCAATTTTTGCTGCAAAGAATCGAAACTCATCTTTCCTGGCGGAAACACGGGAGCAGGGGGGACCAGGGAAAATATGTAGAAAAAAAAAAAAAACAGTGGGAATAATGCAGAAAGAGGAAGGAAGGAGATGAGGGACGGGAGATAGATTTATGTATCAACGTTGGACATCAAACGAAAACAACATCATACCGGGGAGTTTGTTTTACAGCATCTAACCCCATGGGAACGCGATGCTCCTACCGTAGTCACGTCCAGAATTTCTTTCATTTTTCTGCACTATTTTCTTCTTCTTTCAACTATTTTACTGATTGTTTGTGTTTTACAATCGAAAACCCTCAAGCAGACAAAGCATCGCATGGCTTCAAAGACGGATCTTCCTGACAAGCTCAAGCCGGTCATGCCCCCGGAAATAGCGAGAACCAAGAAACCCGCTGATTCCCTCTCGTCGCAACTGGATGAGCAAGCGGATGATCATCAAATTACGAAGATGTGATCGACTGCGTTCGGAATGCGCCTTCTTTCAAGCCAGAGAAACAAGAAGGAGCAAAGACAAAAAGCGTCGTCAGGCACGGCGCCATTCGCCGACCACATTCTGCTTCCTTCCAGCGTTCATTTATTGAATGTTGAATCGATTGGGGGAATATGTCGATTGCGACGACCAGCAATCTGCATTGAAGAGGTGGTGCTCGCCCCCCCCCCAAATAAAAAAAAACAAAAAAAACATGTGGCTTGGATCTGTCGCTTATCCGATGATGATCCACAGTAATTCGTGTTTTGGCAAGCGGTCGGCCGCGATTTTTTTATTTTTTTTTTTGGCTCAAACGGACGGCGACTCAATGGACTCACACTGACATTTTCGTTCTTTTAGTTCCCCTCTCTCCTTCGGAGGGGTCAGAATTGGAGGAAAAAATGACACGCTCGGCAGTTCTGTGAAGGACGCTGTTGGTGCTGGAGAAGCAACAGGAAAAAAAAAAAATACGCGCCACCGACGCATTCTTCTTTTCTTGGTTTTTTTTCTTCTCTTTTTTTTCTTCCGGTTTTGGTTCTTCGTCCTCTTGTCACTCGTGATCCGGTGCTGGTGCTATCTCTACATTTCGCAATCGCCAATTTTTCTTTTAATCAAAGAAACAATGTCTACTGCACTGGCTTTGCTTTCGCATCCCGACGAGCTCTGGGCAGCATTGCGGCTGCGCTTTATGCCTCCCGATGCTCCGTCTTTCTCAAAATCGACAAATCCGGATCTCGCGTTCTGCTACAGGATTCTTCGCAATGTTTCTCGGTCCTTTTCTGCAGTGATTGAAGCACTCCCGGACGGTCTGCGGGACTCTATTTGCATATTTTACCTGGTGTTACGAGCCCTGGACACAATTGAGGATGATACCGCGATCGATCGTTCTGTTCGGATCCGTGACTGCATGGCCTTTCACACGCACCTTGGAGAAGTGGGCTTTTCCTATGCCGGCTGCGGATCCGGGGATTATGAACTGTTACTGAGAGAGTATCAGCACGTGAATAATGTTTACCTCCGTCTTCCGGCAACGCATCAGGTTATTGTGAAGGACATCACCGAGAAAATGGGAAAAGGAATGGCGAAGTTTTTGGATCCGGCGACCGAGGGCGTCAAGACGTGGGATGATTGGAACGAGTACTGTCATTACGTGGCAGGGTTGGTGGGAGAGGGGTTGTCGCGACTGTTTGCTGTGTCGGGATTTGAAGACCCTTCATTCAGCAATCTCGCAGAGTTGTCGAATGCGATGGGCTTGTTTCTCCAAAAGACGAACATTATTCGAGATTATTTGGAGGACTTGGATGAAGAGCGGATGTTCTGGCCGTCCGATGTATGGGGCAAGTACGCGAAGAACATTGAGGACTTTGCGAGTCGCAACCCAGCGCAGCGCTCCAATGCTTTGAAATGTTTGAATGAGCTGATTACGAACGCTCTTGAGCATGCTCCTCAGAGTCTTGATTACATCTCTCGCCTGCGGCATCCTCAGGTCTTTGCATTTTGTGCAATTCCCCAAGTCATGGCCATTGGAACGCTTGCAGCATGTTACAACAATGGAAAATTGTTTGAGGGCGTCGTCAAGATCCGGAAGGGCCAGGCAGCGAAAATGATGCTCTATGCTCGCAACATGCCGGCGGTGTATTCGATCTTTTATGGGTTTGCTGCTGATATTGCGGAGAAGGTTCCTGTCACGGATCCTTCTGCAGCCAAGACGCACGCAATTTGCAGACGGATTAAAGACATGTGTGTTGCCTCTGGATCGGTAGTGCCACGTCGCGTTAGTCGAGGAAGCTCTCTTTTTGGAAAACGCATCATCCTAGCAGCCATGGCTGTTATTTCCTTTTGGGTTTTGTGGACGAACAGAAAACGGATTTCTTCGAAGCTTCGCTTGCTGACGTCTCCGGGGTCTTCTGGAGCCAAGATCATCCGCACTGTGCAACAGACTTCGAAAACAGGTGTTCGTGTAATGCAATCGCAGAGGAAATAACATCTCCGTCGTCGTCTTGCCTACGTTGTACACTGATCATGCATTCATAGCCATCGCTGATGATGCATCGCCAGTGTTGCCCGGACTGCGTTGTGCAGTACCGGGAAGGGGGGAATTGGCCCCAGCACGCACTTCGGCGTTCTTAAGATAAATATTGCCTGCAACGCTTGCCAAAAGACTCGAATCATTGTTGGTCATCGGCTAATCTGTCATCGAAGGCAGATCGAAGCCACATGTTTTTGTTGCCCGTATTTTCAGGGCGAGCACCAACTCTTCAATGCAACGCTGGGTGGAAGCAGAGTATCGTTGGCGGCGATGCACATCGCATGCACAATTCTAAAGTGAGGAACGAAGAACTTCTGGACCTGACTCAAACAAAAATTCCTGGTATGGTGTTGTTCGTTTGAATGTTCAATGATGACCCACAAACCGGTCAACCGTAGTCTAGCGAGCGTCACGCGACACCCTCTTCGCGTCGACAAACATCGACAAGGGATGCCGAACTGCAAGAAAGAGAGAAGAATTGGTCAGGAGAATCGTTTGCTTCCCGCATTGCTCGTCAGCACTGCGCCGCTTTGGCAAGCGCCTGCGCACACTGCAGAAAACATGGGAGACGTTCGGTCCAATATCACGGTCATTGCCAGATGTCGGCCGCTGATTGCCGCGGAAACTGCGGAGACTGCTGAAAACGAAGGTTCCGATCGATTACTGAAGGCACTGCTACCGGATCGTTCTGTTCTTCTCTTCGACCGCACTGATTCAGGACCGCGTTTTTGCAGAAGGTTTGTATTTGACAATGTATTCACGGACGAATCGACGCAAGATAATATTTTTTCTGGCTGTGTATCTCCGCTGATCCGTCGAGCACTGGAAGGATTCAATGCGACAGTGTTTGCATACGGCCAAACCGGAAGTGGAAAAACGTACACTATGGAAGGATATGCATACACAAACGCCCGCTCCAAACCGAAAATTGACATTGAAAGTACCGTCCCCGAGCAACTTGGAATAGTGCCGCGAGCAATTACGTTCCTTTTCGATGAAATCGAGAATCTCCGGAGTGAAAACAGCGGGACAGAGGTTTCTTTGTCTTGCTCGTTTTTGCAGATCTACAACGAGCGAGTGTACGATCTGTTGAGCGACTTTTCTGCTGCCGAGCCCGTTGATAAGCAGCCTATTTTGAAAGTTCGATGGGCACCTGGAGATACGTTTTTTGTGGAAGGTCTGACCAACCAGCCTGTGGGTTCATCAGCATCCATGGCAATGTGGTATCATCGGGGCCTGCGTCAGCGCGCAACCGCGTCGCACAGTCTCAATGCAAATTCTTCAAGATCGCATTCCATCTTTCAAATTTATATATCGAGAACAGAAAAGAAATCGGCAGATGCTGACCTAACCGGTCGACAGAGCGCGTTGTCATTTGTGGATCTAGCGGGCTCTGAAAAGCTGTCTGTGATATCAGACAATCCTCAAGATAGCTTACGAAGGGAACACGCAGACATTAATCAGTCGCTTTTCGCTCTTGGCAAAGTCATCTCTTCCCTTTATCGCACGAATCACGCGGACAAAGGACGGAAACGAGGAGATCGGCAGAGAAAATCGGCCTTGCACACTTCTCCGGTTTCGCGATTGCACATTCCCTACCGGGATTCCGTGCTTACGAAGCTTCTAAAAGAGTCTTTGGGAGGCAATTCGCTGACTGTAATGATTGCATGTTTGTCTCCGCTGGACTCGCATTATCACGAAAATCTCAGCACGCTTCTGTATGCTGCGCGGACCCGCGCGATTCGAAATGTCCCAAAAATCAATGATTCACGCCATAGTTCTGTGGTGCACAGTCTTCAGCAAGAGATTGTGCACCTCAAGTCCGAAATCGAAGAGCTTCGTCAAGCTGTTCAGGTCAGCAATGCACTAGCGGACGTTTCCCCCAGCCGAATTGTCGTGGGAAATGATGCTTTGCTTTCGAATTCTTCGCTTACATTTGATCATGTGAAGAGTCAAATATCGGATTCCGTGAATTTAATCAAGGCATTGCTGAGCCGCAATCAAGAACTTTCCTCCACAATCGCTCAATTGCAGGAAGAAAATGCGTCGCTTTCAGCAATCAACACGGAACTGATGCTGGAGAACGACCAGCTCAGGAACATGGACTCGGATGACATCTCTTCCAAAATATTTCCGCGTTCGTCTTCTGAAGACAGTGCAATCCCTTCACTCGATGCAGCACCTGCATCGCTGACTTCAGACGAATCGTATATCACGCACGACGGCGACCTTTTCACTGGCATGTTCGTTGAGAATGATCTGCCGCCACGTACGGAGGATCTGCCGTCCAAGACATGTCTGCAGCAGCCACCGAAAATCGCAGACGATCCAAGTTCTGCAGCACAGCTTGACGATCCTGTACGAGCCACGTTTGCTTTCAATTCTCTAGCTCCATTCGACATTCGAAGAAGAGATCCAAATCGGACATCCGTCATTGAAGACACCCGAAGGATCTTGTATTCGGAAGGCAGCAACAACCCGAAACCAAAAGCTGCAGTACGAGCTACCAGCTCCGATAGGAAGGTAGACGAGTCTCCAAGAGTGCTCGAGCACCCGCTATATCCAGGTGCTTTTGTATCGATCCCCTCCTCTTCTTCCGTACGACCCTCGTTTTCGTGACGCTACGAACGGATCATGAGCGTTGGGAGTGCAAGCCTTCTTCTCGTTGTTGAAGAACGTTCTTGCCATGTACACACGGCTGCATACGTTCTGTCGAAGCGGCCAATGTAGTAAAAAGAACGCACATTCGAGCTATCCAAGCCATTTGTTGTGTCACCTAAAATAATAAAACCTATCTGATTTATTTTACGAAACAAAAGAATAAAAGAAAGAAACTGTCGGTTACACACAAATAACGGACACGCACACAAACGGACAACTCTGTGTCGTAGTCGACATATGTCGACAACGCTACGACAGCACAACACTTCCCCCTAGAGACGAAGGGACGGGTGAGCAGTCAGATACTCATCCAGAGCCTTGAGGTCTCGAACCTCTGAGAATCCGAGCCAAGTGTCATCTTCTGGACCATAACCAGACCATCGTACCCGGAACTGATAGTTCTTTTTCGATTTCGACTTCAGAGAAAGAGGCCGGTGATCTACAATGGTTTCAACCAACCATTCATCTTTGTCCGCTTCTGCAACTTGAAGCGGCGAATCGATTCTGGAACTATCAAACAATTTCAGCCTCGAAACATGAAATTCTTGCACTCGCAGATCCAATAAATCCTGGCAGGAGATCATACTTCCTGAGACAGCGATCACAACCAGAGGACCTCGCCAGTGTGGCGACAGTTTCGAGGGAGGACGATTTGGAAAATCCACCAACACATGATCACCAACCGAGGGTACGGTATGATCTAACTTTGAATCTGCCAATCGTTTTTGAATCACTCCAGCTTGGTACCGTTTTGCTGATTCGAGAAGACGATCTTGATCCAGAACTAAATGTTGAATATACTCCTCAACGACAGTAATTTCTGACGCCCTTCCCCCCTCTTTCTTTTGAAGGATGTTTCTTGACGGCAAAACATTGTCGCCAAACATGATGCGAATCGGGCATGTCCCTATTGCTGAATGATACGAAGAGTTAATGATACGCTGCACGAGGGGAACAACTTCGGACCAACGCGAATGGACTCGCAGGTCCATGACAAGTGAGCGGAGGTGGCGCATAACTTCCGCATTTGCGCGTTCAACAATCCCATTAGACTGAGGTCGATAGGGGATTGTGAAGTTACGGCGTGATCCCATGAGTGTCAGCAACTCGTCGATAATCTTTGCAGAGTATTGAGACCCATTGTCGGAACGGACTTCTTTCGGTGGACCGTATCGACCAACGATATCAAGCAGAAGGCGGGCTACTTCTTTGGCAGTACAATCTGGAGAAGCGCGTAATTCGACGAACCGGCTGAAAGCATCGATGGCGACAATTAGATACGCATTTCCGAGTTCGTCTTTTGGAAGGGGTCCGATAGTGTCCACCGCTAGAGTGTTGAACAACTCATCCACGCTTGTTGTTCGCTGGGCTGCTTCAAAACTGGCTTTGCCGACCTGCACCTTTTGGCATGTGGCGCAACTAGCGATAAACATCGCGACGTCCGACTCCATGGACGGCCAGGTGTTGCCCTGATCGCGGAGGAGTTGGCACGTTTGCCGCACCCCCTTGTGTCCAATAACCGCGTTATGGACTGCTTCCATGCGAACTCGTGGATCATCCACCACAGCCAAACAGCGGGAAAGAGCATCCGACACGCAGTTGGATTCTCCCGCGATATGCACGATGGAAAAATCATATTCCTGAAGTCTCAGACGCCAACGGACTAACTTTGGGGTCTGTGACTGGTGAAGGTAAACGAGATTGCGGTGGTCAGTTTCCACCACAAAGCGATGACCTAACAGGAAATGCGACAACTCGGTGATGCAATAAAATATTGCGTAGGCCTCCTGTTCGATAGTGGACCATTTGGATTCCGTGGGAGTAAACTTCCGACTCAGGAACCAGACCGGCCGTTCCTGTCCATCGGGCGTGCGCTGTAGCAGCATTCCGCCGATGCCGACCGTGGAAGCGTCTGTACGCAAGACAATCTCCTGCGAATAGTCGAGATGGTGCAACAGTGGGGCACTGGCGATCGCGGCTTTGAGGTTTTCGAAGGCATCTTGACACTTTTCATCCCAAATGAATGGGGAGCGCTCTGAGCATAGTGCATGGAGCGGTGCGATGATCGACGAAAAATTTCGGACGAAACTACGCATGTAATTGACCAGCCCTATGAAAGACCGGAGCAGCGGACGCGATGACGGAGAAGTCATGGAAGCGATGACGTTTTGTTTGTCCGGAGAGATACGCAACCCATGACCACTCACTACATGACCAAGGTACACGACCTCAGAGAGACCCAGTTTGCATTTCTCTGCCTTGAGGCGAAGACCATATTCACGAAGCCGCAATAAAACAGCGCGAAGACGACTGATGAACTCCTCGGGTGTCTGCGCGTAGACACATATATCATCAACGAAGACTTCGCAGATAGAACCCACGAGTCCCGATAACACATCCATCATAATCTTTTGAAAATAACGCGGCGCGTTTTTCAGTCCGAATGGAATGCGAGTGTACTCGAACAATCCGGATGAAGTGGAAAACGCGGTCAACGATCTTGCAGCTGCTGCTAAAGGCAGTTGATGAAAACCCGAACGAAGATCCATGGTACCGAATATCTGCATGCCCGACAAATACGGAAAATGGTCCACAGCACCTTTTCTGAGGTAGTGCTGCGGACTGGTAGAGTCGGGGACGGCGAGCAATCTGGCACACGATTATCGCCTGGGGACGACGCCGTTCAGGAGTTAT
>VRVR01000040.1:0-99210 GCA_009859145.1 Andalucia godoyi
AAGTATTTGGACACCATTTGGAGGAAATCCAGCTTCAGAAGGGGCATATTCTTCTGCACTCTGTACGATACATAGTGGTGCAGCCGCTTCTCTTCGTCCGGGCAGAGAGCAGCAGGCCGTCCTTGCAAAGATCCCGGAAGCGCTGCACCAGTTCATCGACATGGATCTCCTCAAAGAGGCCGTTTCCTTCTTTGGGCCGTTCCGCTTCCGTTGTCACGACAGGATGAAAGGCTTGAGGCTGCCTACCTTGCGTTTCCATAAACACGCTTCGAGCACAGTCGTTGAGCTCATCGAGGATCACATCGTAATAGATACCAACGTATTTGCGCACGGTTCGTTCAGGAGATTGCAGATCTTTGTACTTGACACCGTTAATGATACGCGCAAGGACGTCTTTCGTGAGCTGCGCGTCCGAATTCGCTGTTCTTCCGGTAGAGGATCGTTTTTTGACCATTCTGATTGGTTTTGATGAAAAACGAACGGAAGAAAGAAGAAAGCGCGCCAAAACATTTTCAGCAAAAAACCGGCAAGAATACCTGCCTCTTAATTAAATTTCGACCATTTTGCAGTGCTGATAACAATACAATGAAACATTATCAGAAGAAAAAATTTAATTACCAAACGCATGAAGCTCGCTGCGCTGAACACGAATTTGAAAAAAAAAAATCGGATGGTTGGACCCGGCATGACGAGTGCGAAAGAACCAGCAAGAATACCTGCCTTTACGATATGGCGTTCTTCCGCTGGACTACAGCAGCTTTCTGTTCTCTTGTTTCACGTTCGGCAGTTTGAGATGGAGCACCCTTTGACTCCTCATCCGTTGCGTTGGTGTCCTCTTCTTGTCTTTTCTTCTCAGAGTAATGTAAATACGCCCAGAACAAAAGGATTTAAATAGATTAATTGGTGCATTCCCCCCCCCCCACGCCCAATACACGAAAAATTCGAAGTCCACAATGTCTCGTTCAGAGTCTTCCATGTCAAGCGTAAAGTACGCCAGAGGCCGGATCCGTGTTTGTGTCATTGAGGCATCCAACGTCATCCCGTTCGGTTCACTCCAGCCATGTCTCGATGAGCTAACGTTTCATCTTTCTTCGACTGTCGAAGACCAGAAGAAAAGGCTCTCACACCATTCTGGCTGTTTTGTGGAAGTTTCCTTGGAAGGTGAATCTGTCTTTACACAGACTAGGATGGAGTTGGATCCGAAGTGGGATGAGCATTTTCACTTTCCGTTTTCGGATCCAGATGCTTCCATCAAGATTATGATCTGGGATGCTGTGCAAGATACGAAGATGCTCGGTTCCGTGACTATTCCGGTTAAGTCTCTAGTTCCCGACATGACATTGGATTCCTGGCACTCGATTGCTGCATCTTCTGCAGACGAAAAAAAATGCTCGAGCATACCGGGACGTATACGGCTTTCTCTGACCCTCCACGTGCGGAAAGCGTCGCATTCGAAAACACTGAAAGCAATCCTCGAGTCGGTGGGTGCGGAACAGGAAATGGAGCAAAAGGAGGAAGTTTTGGTGGATCCTTTCGCAAGGTCGGTGAAAAAGACGGAAGAGGAGATCCTGATTGAGAAAGTCGAACAAAAGCTCATGGCGTACAGGACTGAGCAACTGATTCGCAGTATCGAGTCTGGGCAGCACGTCATGAAATGCTCCGTCGACGACTCGAGGTTCCAGGTAGCCCTCAAAGTTCTGAAAAAGAAACTGGCAGTTGCGAAATCTCGGAAGGACATTGGCGTGGCCAACTTGTTGCACCACACTTTGGTGCGGCTTTGCAGAAATGTTTGCCAAACAAAGTATGCTATCCTGTTTTATGACTATTGTCGTGTGCGCGAACTCCTGGAGACGGATTGTGTCCGGATGTTCAACGCACTTCACAATTACTTTGATGAGCGGATGACAGTCATTCAGGGAGAGCGATCGAAGATAGAGAAACGACTGGATCGTTGGCAGAAACTGCAGATGGATGCGCTTTATGTGCAACGGAATCAAAGACTCGAGGACTGGAAATCTGAGCCATTATTCAAGCATATGATCGAAGAAAGCACGGAAAATGCAGTCCAGCAGGCATTGTTCAATCATCAATCAGTGAATTCACCGGCGTCGTCTCCAAATGCGAAGGCGGAAATGGATCCTCATCTCGCCATGATTTGCGCTTCACAGCCAGGATTCAAAGAGGAATTGCATCGGCGACAACAGGAGTGGACAATCCGACTGTACGAAATTTTTCGGGGTCGCGAGGAAATTCTTCTGCGCATTCAAGCTGCTGCTCGACGAGATCTTGACAGAGAGCTCACGAGTGATGCTGAGCAGGTGCGGTATGAAAGGCGTGTGGCAGAGTCAGAACTGATCAAGCATTACGAAATTCGCATGCTGAAGCTGCAGAAAGTTGGATCAATGAAAATGTTGGAAATTGATCACTGGATGCAAATTTATATTGGGGAGCAGCCTTCCAAATGGGTTCCCCCAAATTCCTTTGATTCTGTGAACACACTGGCGCCCATGCTGCAACGAAGATTCGGCTTGTTCTCCGAAGCTGTTACGGAAGGACAACAGTCATTCCTTTCCATGTCCTGCGCTCCCTCCGCGCTCTCCAGCATGTACAGTGTATCTGCGCTCGAAAAGTCCGAAGGATCGAGTTCTTCCTGGGGTCCAGAGATTCTGGCTTCTGATGAAAAAGAGGAGACAGCGTCAGTGAGATCGTCCTCCACTCTGGCAACAGCATCCGCAGACAATCCCGACAATCTGATGTCCTTCATGCGAGCAAACGGAGATTCAGCAAACCGATCTCTGTTGACGCTCATTCCAGTTTTTGAAAGCATGAACATGACTGCAGGGCTGGAAGACTGTCTTAAATCAGCAGACGGCACAAGCACGGCACAGCCCAGCGGCGACTGCTTTGCATTTGAGCTCATGAAAAAGCACTGCAGAACCTCCAAATCGAAGCTACTGCGTGCTGCAGATCTCAAACTGAAGTCCAGCACTGCTGTTGCTGATTATTCAGCAGACAGCGCTTGTGAGCTGTTCCACGAAAAGAACCCAAATTCCCCAGACTCTCTGGTCCCGTACATGGAGATCGTGTGGGCAGACACAGATGTCAAAGACTCTTCCTCGCGACTGTATGACAAAACATCATCATCAGTCACTGGCAGTCTTACGAACCCAAGAGAGAAATTGCTGCAAATGGCAGGGATTGCAGTTCGCAATCCGCTGAAGAAACAATGCCTCAACATGCAGCTGTTGATGGTGATGGACGGCATTGAACACGATGTATTCCGACATTTTCTCGAAATGATGCAGAGTGCACCGTCGTCATCCTCACCAAATGGCTCAGCTCTTTGTGATCCATCGTCAACTGCCGATTCCGTCACAGAATCCATCACCTCTTCTTCGGGAATTTCGTCAGCGGGTGATGTCCCTACTGGTCTTATCGCGGATGCGCCGCAAATGCCTGGCCGGTTTCTGATTAACCGATTTCCCACGCCAGATACCAGTCTTCTTCGACCAGACTTCCTCCCAGCAGCGCTTTCCGGTGTGCGAAGACTGGCGTTTGAATTCTCCGGCGTTTCGAATGAGCAATCTGGCGAAAAGCAGGTTCTCAACCACACCGTGGAAGAAACAAACCTGCTGTTGGCATCAAAGGGCTTACGCAGCCATACGAGAGCTGCATCCGTTGCAGAATTGTATGCGGAACGATCAGCATCCACCGATCTGGAGCAGCAGATGAAACAGAGAGCCTCTCCTGAAAAAAATCGCATTCCTCGAAGGCAGCTCAAAGTGGATTCACTGTCCTACAAATACATGGTGTCGAAGAAAGGAGAGGCCTTCAAGGACGCAACTGCGGTGAATATCAAAGAGGAAATGCGGCAACGGGCCGCACAAGCCTCTGTCGACAATAAGAAGCTTCTGCAAGATCGAGCTCGAGTGAGAAAAGAGTTCGAAGAAAACGAGAAGCAGGCAATGAAGGAGCGAGAGCTGCAGCAAAAACGTGCACAAGAGTTTTTGTTGATTGCGCAAAGACAGAGAGAGATAGAGGAGCGTCTTCGTGGACTACACACCAGCTCTGCAGGGACCACGGGTTCCAAAGGGCAGAGAGTTACGACGAATGCGGCGGCGGTGTCAAAAGATACGAAGACAGCGAGAAAGCCGCGGTTTGTTCCGGTGGACGAGTAATATACCGTTGAATAATGACACGTCACTGTCATGCATACGGAAGGAAAGTATACATAAACAGACACGATCAATACCGGCCGACGCTAGCACGTTTGTTTCACAGGGGAATTCGTGCTTACGCGTAGCCATCTATCATTCGTTCAGCGCACTGCCTAGAAGCGAACTTCCAAGACGCGATCTCCAGTCCCCAGCACGCAAGGTAGCCAACCCCAAGCAGAAGCCTCAGGGACCGTCTCTTGCAGAACTCGTGGTTTTCTGCTACGATGCACCAGGCGCAGTCGCAGTCGCAGTCGCAAAACCCCACCGTCTTCCTGCCGCCTCTTCCTCTCGTAGCTCCAGGTGCATCAATCGCGCTACAACTGAGGACACGAAAAGCGCCTGCTGCTAGGGCCGTCAGAGTCAAAACGCCGCGAGGCGTGTTGGGGCCTGCCCCCTTCCCGGCAACGGGATGCAAGATTGAATATGCATGTCTATTCGCAGATATGCATGTTCAGTGTATATAATGTAGGCGTTGGGCATTGAGATCTGTCGCGAAGAAAAGCAAAGGAAAAATTAAAAAAGGAAAAACAAATCGTTTAATAAGAAGAAGAAGAACAACAACAACAACCCCACCCCTCCACCCATGGTTTTGCCATGCAACAATACGGAAGCGCGCAACCTCATTGGTCAGTCAATCTGCAGAAGCTCTTCACAAACTGTACTTCAGAATCTGTGAGGCCGTCAAACATAAACTCTCTTGCATCCTGTCCGCAGCCCCACACATGCACAATCCAATCGCAAAAGACGGAGGCTTTCCGTTTCAACATTCGCCCGGTAGACAGCGAAGCTGATCTTGGACCAAACGATGGATACAGGAACTCCAAACAACGATACTCAATTTTCTCCAGCAATTCGACATGCTGCAGGGATGGAATGCACTTTCCAGCAATCAACGACCCAGTCTCTGTACCGATATGAATTCTGCCATCGTACGGTGCAAATGAAACGGATGAAACAAAGGAGGAAGACAAGAATACTTGCGAAACGACCGACATTGGCTCATCAACGGCATTGAAAGAACACTTGACTACAAACACAGATCCTGTGCCGTCCACGACAAAAACTGAATCCTCGGCAATTGCTACGCAAGAAACGATTTGCTTAGAAAAACCTGAAGAAACATGCCGGCCGCGAAGCACAAATGCTGAAAACTCCGCAGAATACGTAAACGTATGCAGGCCGTCCGCGGTTGTTCCACAAAACAAGGTCGATCCAAAACAAGACAAACACGTGATTTTGGAAGGAACCGCAGACTGCGTCCTGGAACTAAGCAGCAGAGAATGGTTTTCTGGGCGGACATGAAATAGCAAAATATCGGTGCCGACAGAGGCAAGCAAGTGATTTTCTGACCACGCGCAAAGGTTTTCGATGGGAAATCGCGAATGAGGAAGCCGAAATGTCAACTTATCGGACTGCACAAGAGACGGTATGATCGCTGGGGACAAGGGGGCATCCGCCACAACACTATGTGCTGTCTCAGAACAGGACATCACTAAAATGCGCAGATAAGATACAACTGCAGGCTGGTGCGGAATAGGAACCGTTGATGACGGGGCGCTCGACGGACTCTGCGCAGTCGACAGAATTACTGGCGCAGAGATGGGGACAAAATGAGCAGCAGAGGACACCGCAACAGCATGACTTCCAAGTCGTACACAAGAGACAACTCGTTCAGAATCCCCAAAATCTCGATACGAAGAAATCATTCGAAGGTCTCCATCGAGCACGCATGCAAACGGAGTGAGATTTGAAAAATCGGGAATCGGGGAGGCATTGGAATGCTGGAGAATGCTCGTCGCCTTGGCATCTTCTGCATGGGCTTCCTTTGCTTCATCGTCGTCGAGATGCTCCGAAGATCCAAAGGACGGCTTCGATGCCCGTCGACCAACATTCGAACCACTGGCTGCTGAGTGGGCAACAGGAGCTACAGAAGGCATAGCAGATGCCGTATGATAGAATGGCGGATTCTGAATCACAACAATTGGAGCTCGAAATACAGGAATATCCACTACTGGAAGCATCGGACGCTGCCCAGATGCGCGAAGCAAATGGATGGAAGGATGGACGGAAAGTACCTCGGCTCCGATAACCTGCCCGCCAATACGGGTTCCATCAACAGAAAATTCCGTCAATTTGCTGGGCAGTTGAAAAACGGACAAAACAGAATTCCCGTTCCCGACAACCACGCCGTCTGTAACAGACGAGGACAAGCTGAAAGAAGGAGACATACAGGATATATCCCCATTCAAGCGAACAGACCGCACGGCACACGACTGTCCATTTGCGTCATCAACAAAAATAACATTCGATGCATGCACCATGTTGCCATCTTTTTCTCCAACAAATGCGACAACGAAGCTCTCGCTCTCGGGACCAAAGTCTATGGGTGACAGTCGAACGAAGCTCGAAGAAAGATCACTTGATTCCAAGAAGAGTCGTAGTCTAGACCATGAGCATGTCGACGGTGTGTACGCGTACACTCCGTCCCCCCATAAAGAGACAATTATCGTATCATCAGAAAGCCTGTTCATAAAGGATTTCTTCACGACAGTATCCCGAGACGTTGGAATGGAAGAACCCGGACCCGACGTCTGTATTCCCTTTTTGCCCTGAATTACCGTATGGACGCTTCCATTCGCACACAGTACAATTGCAGACGCCGACAGTGCACAGATGGAAGAGATATCAACACCAAACGACAAGCTTCCCTTCTCGACAATCCGATCCTCAACATGCAAGCAAACAACGTCTCCATCGCCAACATCCAAGAACAAATAACGTCCGCACATCGACACAGATCGGATAACTTTCTTCCCACCAACATTGTACTCAGATATAACAGCTCGAGAAGAACTGGAAATCAACAAAACACCTTGCGAATGAACGAAAGCAACGGTGGATTCTGCAGAGTTAAAGTGCACAAATAGCGTGATGAAATTTCGTAATTCTGGGAATGCCTCAGAGTCGTAGAAGGTCCCCTGAGAGTCGAGATCCAAAATAACAGTTCTGGAATCAAAACCCATGATCACAGTACGCAAACTGGAGACGGAAGAAGGGACCACAAAAATGCTGTGCAACTGCCCAAAGGTAGCAGAAACAGATTGCTGCGAGATCAAAAGAGGAGAAATTCCCGGGCGTATGACATGAAGAGAATCACTGCCGGACGCACTGATGAGTGATCTATTTAGCAAAGCCGAATTCTCTACGGATTTTGGCGACACACTGGATTGTTGTGGCCGGTTTGACACCAGTGAAGGCGACAGTGCCAACAAAGGTCCACGCACAGAATGCTCACAACGCAAAAGAAAGTTTGCAAGAGGGTTTTCCCCATTCGGTTGCATTGGAAAAAGCAGCCCAGATCCCCGACGGCTGAAATCCCCTTGAAGAACGCCATCAGGGGAAGAAGAAAACTCCTTTTCTTTTCCAATGTCCACGATCGAGAACAAGCAATCCGCCAAAGATGGACAGTAAAAAGAATGGCCCGGTGATCTGCCATGTCCATACGGCTTGTGAAAACCAGCAAGAAAGAGAAAATTCGGTTGGATGAAGCTGACATTCGGAGCATACCGAAATGCAGACATTGACGGCAAAAATCTACCCTTCTTGGCAAGCGAATCGGACTCCGCTCCATCAACGAATTGCGAATAGTCGAACCACTCGAATGTCATCCGCTCATCCAAGCCGATTCCCATGATATTGTGTGCAGCTTGAGGAATAGTGTCGACATACGACGTCAGCATCCGATCTGTCAAGCAAACTCGGAAAATGTCTCCAGTCGAACCATCTCCTACCATGAGGTAACTGGTGCTGTTCGTCTTCACGACGAAAGAAAAGCTCAAATCAATCGAACATATTCGCTCCAACCTGCTGAAAAATCTCCAAAGCAGGGAGTCATCTTTGAAAGATTGCTTGAGAGGATTCGACAGTTCTTCTTGACGGTACTTTTCGAGATCCTTCAGCATTTGCGGATTGTCAAATGCGGCTCTCCACGACGGAAGATCCAATGTTTTCCGATACTGTCGAACTTCCATCGTCCTGAAGATCATCTCAGGAAACACTCCACCATATTTCAAACACAACTGCTGCATCATGCAGTACGACTGTCCCTGGTAAGGCGTCCACGTGGGGCACCGAGGCGATTTGCACTGGTGCATCAAGTTAAGAAGACCATCATCATTGACAGAGAAGGACTGTATGAAAGAACCCCCAAAGACAACAACATTGTCTCCGAGTACTTGCGCAAAAGACACGGAGTCTTGCACAAGGCATCGATGAGACTGCGTCAGAGACCACTTCTCGCTCTTTTGTGGAATGCAAAACGATACCAATTCCTTGGTGGTCGACGAGTTCAGATGGGAGACAAGGGCAACTGCATGCCCAGAGACGTGAACAATGGACATAAACTCAATGTCGGAAGGAGAACCAAAAAATACGTCGGAAAAGCTCGCCCGGGAAGCAACCCCTCTATCAAATCTGTCATTCGCCAACTGGCATGTGAAGGTCCACCGAAGGCTGTTGTCAATGACGATCATTCGGTCAGAAAACACGTAGCACTGCTGCTCGAAGGACTCACAGGGGCCTGAAGAAACAAAAATAGAGTCTAGTAACCGAATGGATGCCAAGTCGTCGATCAGATCGAATGCGAACAACACTAGATACCCGGAAGAGAGAAACACGAGCAGACGATTACCGACACAATGGACTGAGATTGCTGGCGACGGAAGCGGGTGTTTCAGAACAGTTCTGAAATCCACTTGTTGGCTCTCTTGAATTCTCGATATTTCACACAGCTCCAGAATGTTCGTCCGCACAAGAACCGCCTGTTGAAAAGCGGAATCTGGATTTGTAAACTTCCCAACACACATACAAGACACTCTTGCATTGGGGAGGACGGTCTGGAAAGCAAGCATGGTGAAACAGCCAAAGTGCAAACTGCGCGACCAACAGAAGCCGATGAGTGGGTGAGTTAGGAGGAGATGGGGAAAGCGAAAAACAAGGAGCAAGCAAGACGAAACAAGGAAGAAGGATTGATACCAGAACAAACACACACCTCCAACAGGGAAGAGAAAGAGGAGGAAGACTTTTCATTCCTGCGAGACCAACCAGACGGATGCATCAAGTGATACTGCCCTCACTCGGAGACAGCAGGTCGACGCGGTTACATTTATTTATTATTATTATTATTAACATATATATATATATATATGTATTTGTTTTTAGTGGACTTGCATTCAAGGCAGTGGTTCACAAGGAAGACCATGCCAGTGGAGGCGTCATTGCATCGAGGGATGGCCGCGAATCCGTCTCCACAGCTTCTTACAGTATTTTCCATTTGCGGATCCATTGGATGCGCATCTTTGTTTGGTCACGCCAGTCTCCATGACCAATCGCTTGTGCGATTCCGTTGCAGCAGTCCTGTTTGGCGATTCGGAGCACTTCCACTTTCCGTAGGTGCCGGGGCTGTGGTAGGATGGTACGGCGCGTCAAGTTTGTTGACGCTGTTCACCAAAATCTACTACTCTGTGTTTTTTGCGTCCAAGGATGTTGGCTTCGAGGCGGCTCGCCATGCGCGCAAGATTGCGATGCAGATCCGCAACGGAGGACAGTAGGTGATGTTGGCATCTCATTTGCATTTTACTCTTGTATCCATAACTTTTTAGCCGAGCGCGTGCTCATATCCATGGACACCAGCCTTCGTACATCATGGATAGATTGGTCTCGGACGTCGCGTTCTCCCACAATCGCACCGCGTGCCCATCATCGTCGCCCATCTGTGCTCGCGCTTCCACGTTTCGTATTCTCTGGCTGAAGGCATGCTCATCAAATGGATCTACCTCATGCCACTGATTGTATTTCTTCGGCGCCCGTTTGTACTGGAGCTCCAGAAGCTGCGAAATGAGCGCATGGTGAGCTTGGAAAAACGTCAGCAGGTACGAATGGCACTGCAGGACTTCATTCCTGTTCACCACATTGCGAAACACTTCAGTCATTCTGTACGGCACAACTTCGCGAACTTTCAGATCGCGCCCTCGGTCCAAGCATATGTTGAAATCGATGTGGATGCATTCATTGGACGCGGTGTCTAAAAGGATGTTGCCGAGATGGCGGTCACCAATTCCGAGAACGTACGTGTAGATGTTGAACACTGATAAAGATCGACGAAGAGAGATCATTCGACCGAAAAAGTCGCTCGGAGACGACGAGTGCAGTATAGTGCAGTCTCGCAGAAGATGCGGATTCGAATACTTTGCTTGGAGTTCTTTGAAAATTCGCAATCGATTCGCAGGACAAGATTTGCCTCCGTTGCCACCATTGCCAACAAGATCTGCTTCCGCTGATGCGTACATTTGGATAGGATTGAAGGCCGAAGAAACCGAAGCACCTCTCTGCTTCTCACGGCGCTTCCGAACACCGCCTGTGGTTTTGCGAAGCACACTGGACCACAGCCACTTCTCATACAACACATTCAAAGGAATCGTCCGATCTATGAACCTTATGAACCCCGAGGACGACGACAGCGGAACGATGTCATGATGTCGAACACGGAGCTGTGACGGCTGCAAAGAGTTCAGCACCTTAATGAAGGACATGCATCTCGCATCAAACACAACGTTTTCATTTCCTTTGACCAGAAAGGACGCCGTCGACCCCGTGCCCGTGTCAAAAAAGACCCGCCGGGGACGGATCTTCGTTGGATACACCCAGAAGGAGTCTGAACACCCGACCAGCGAATCACCCACGTGGCGCTCATCTGTAGGAAGTTGGACAGACGCGTGGTTGGACGAGAAAAAGCTCTGCAGATCGGGAACCAACGATGATAAATTGAAGCAGGATCCTGAATGAGGAAGGCTCAAGGCGGCCAGCTGAGAGAGAAGACCACACAATTCACGAATACGATTCATGTAAACCCCCGACCGAGGGCACGGATTTCTGCTCGAGAATTCCGGACAAAAAAGAGCCGCCCAAAAATAAAACGACGTTGGAGTGGATGATGAGCCCGCCATGCTCGACAGCATGTCTTCTGCCGCATCAGAAGAAGAAAAAAACAAGCACTGGAAAACCCTCTCAAATGCAGTGTGGTACGAAGCAGGTTCGCGAGACTGTCCTGGATGACGTATCAGGAGCTGGTATAATGCAAAAATGACATCATCCAAGGACGCAGAGTCGGGCATATACAGCATAGACTGCTTCACTGCGTCCAGAACAGACTGGTTCGAAACTGCAGCATCTGTGCACAAAAACTTTGCCCATGACATGAGCACCCGATAATTCTGGTGGCAGTTGACCACCAAAACATCCAGAATGGGCTTTGAATTCACATCAACCGCCCACGGAAATCTCAACAGTACGTCGGGATCCAGCAAAATGAGCGGGACCACCCCGGACAAACGGAACCCAAAAACACTCGCCCACGCAAAGGCAGGAAACAGCAGCAGTGGGGAATCTCCTGGAGACCCGAGAAAGGCATCGCCGCTGCCTTGATATGATTCAATAATGGTTGCCGCTTGGTACTCGATCAGACGAGAAGATGGATTGAATATTGACGTCTTGAACCGCGAAAATGTCTGGCTTGATATTGGCAAATGCAACAAATCATCAAGAGAGCCCAAAAATTCGTGCTGACAAGACGGTACACTTGTGTCAAAAACGAACGATGATGTAGATTCGTGAACAGCTAGCGGCAGAATCATCTCTTTCGAAAACTGAGTCATAAACTCAAACATGCGGCACGAAGGAGCAAAAGAACTCGCGTCTCGAAACAATGCGCAACATTGCATCTGCTTGCTGATAAAGTGAAGGGGGGCTGACAACGGAAAGTTACTGCCTGCGTCAACGACGCCTGCGTCAATGCTTTCCAACAACTGCACCGTTAGCCGTCTAAAAAGGAGCTCTTGGTTGGCGTCGTCGATCACATTAACGACGGGTTGCCGAATGGATGGAATAACGAAAGAGGAGTGGAAAACTTCTGCACCAACCGCAATGTCCGAGTGATCTCTCAAAATACAGTCGATGGCATCAACGATGTCCTGGGGAAGGCTGATGGACCTGCAGGCGCCTAGACATGGAGATGCCTCCGTCCAGTTGATATCGTTTTGAAAGAGAAGCAGAAACGGTAGTGCGGACCGAAAGACTGCAGCGGATGGCAATCGTCGCAGTACTTTCAGCATATTGCAGACGGGAAAGCTGCTCGCAAAAGGCAAAAATTCCGGTCCTGTGAAAAACAGAAACATGGAGCAGAGAGTAGAGGAAGTTCGTTTGTCAAAATCCGTTAAGAGAATGGCATCAATGACGTCGCACACGCATTGGACAAGAAACTCGATCGAAAAGCCAAAAACCCCGGCAGCATTTATAACAGACGATCTGATCTCCAGCGAAGCGATATTTGAAGAGCTCAGCTTGCAGTTGAACACAAAGTGAAGAATCCACACTGCCGTTTGTTTGGCAGAACTCGGTGCCTGCGAGAGAGCCTTGGTGAACCATTCGAATTCCTCGAATCTCACATGCTCTGCAGCGACAACGGTTTGCAAAAACCAAGAAATGGTTTCGGCAGAACAGCTATGTTCCAAAAGGACTCTCCAGAAACAGACAGCGACTTCGAGGTCAACACACTCGGAGTAGCGGAGCAAGAGCGATCGGATGGACATCTCCTTCTCTTTTTCCGGCAAACAAGATAGGACTTCAGAGATGAAGACTGGCAGAGAAGGACAATAAAATGCGTTTGGATTAATGGACTCGATTATCTTGGAGCCCTTGGATCTGAGAGCAAATTTTCCTTTCGGCTGACGAATGAGCTCGAGAACTTGGTTCAACAGAACGGGATTGGGCTCCTGCAGAAAAGCATGGACAAGATCCATAAACGATGGACCAAATGTATTCATCTGCACTGAATCGTCTACAGAATGAGTATCACATTACCATCTCTGCATGTGATACGACGAGCAAAACCAAAACCAAACCACAGAAGAAGAAGAAAACGCACACACAAAACTAAAAGAGCGGTGCTGCTCCTTGCTGCAGGTGAGCATTCTCTTGGGGCTTTTTGTTCTCCTTCTCTTCTCCTCCACTGACCCCACCTTTCGTAGCATCAACTTGATTCAAAACACTCGGGCTACTCTCTGCAATCACCATGCAGTTCGTCTCCTTGTTTCTCTCTCTCTTTGCGGGTGTTGCCAACTTGCCTGCAAAGTGGGGCTAATGGAAAGCACAGGTTGATTTCTTTTCATGAGCGATCCTCAGCTGAAACAGCGATTTGATGATGCTTGGAGGGTGGTTGTGAATCGGTATGGAGGAATCGGCAAGAGCTTAGATGACATTGACAACACGCTGATTGCAGCAGAGCGACGGTATCGGTTGAAGCAACAAGAGTTCTTCAAGTTCCAAGGGGCCTTGTTCATGGTTCCAGAGATCAGCGACTCTATTTCGCACATTTGCACACAGCTGAATCTTCTAAAAACAAAGTTTGACGCCTTGCAAGAGCCGTTGCGCAAGTTGTATGCAGAGTCGCGGGAAAAGGATCTGTTCCGATGGAAGCACGAGCAAGCTCAGATGGCCGCTCGAGCTCTCAAGAAGTCCATGAAGTCTGACCGAGGCGCTACCTCGGAATCGTCTCCACAGGTTGCATCGTCATCGTCATCATCATCGTCGTCGCCGTCGTCGTCGCCGTCACCGTCATCCTCTTCTGAGGTGCAAGCTTCTGCCGAAGCCGAAGGTGCTGCCTCCTCTTCTGTGCCATCCCTTTCTGACGAACTGATTTCGCCTCCTTCTTCTCTTCCTCTTCCACTTCCTCTTCCGGACCCCGAGTCGAGTAATTCAGATGCAGCTGTTGTAAATTGACCTCCACCTCCTTTTATCGGTTTTTGAGCAGACTGGCGACAAATTGGGACAACAGTTGCAGAAAAATGTTTTTCAGCAATACAAGAACGCTTAATCCTCCTTCCGTGGATTATTCTTTTGATTTCATAGTTACCAGCGTACATTGTCCCTCTGTTTTCCCGCACCTTCTCTGATTCAATTCATGCGTATTCCGCTGCAGCACTTATTGTCATGACGTGCGACGCACATGCATTATCATAATTATCATTTTTTATTTATTTATTTATATTTTTTTTGGAGGGGAGGAGATACATGAACCATGAATAATCGAGTGTCAAAGGTCATGCATTCCATCGTTGCGGGTCCCGTGGATGAACACGAGATTTCGCAGAATTCTCTGGATGTGGAACGCATTCTGCAGGGCAAGAAAGCGATGTGGGTGCCCAAGAGCACTCGTAGGAGTGTGGGCATGGATGCAGCACAGCCCAAAAGAAGGCCCGAACAAGCGGTCATGGCTACAGAGGTCGAGGAAGCAGACGTCATGCACAGGATGGACGTGGTGCTCGAGGCGCGTGAAACGAGGATTCTGGAACAGCAGATGCTGCATGCGCAACTGCTCAAGATATATGAAGATCGGGTCCGGAAAGCAGGAGATATTTTCCCGTTTCGATCGTGGATGGAGAAGACGTCCATGTCTCTGCGTCCGTCAGATTTCGCAGAGTTTATGAGCTATGTACGAGGAACTGCGCTGTTGTCCCATTTTGCTTCACGATTTGAAAATCCAAGCCTCGGCAAATTGCCAGTGTCTTTGTGGAAGCATCCATCAAGCCGCCTGTTCAACGGCGACGATGCGCCATCTTACGCCCGCGAGGAATGTCTGTTGTGCGCATCGTGTGCGTCGATCGACGAATTCCGTCGGCTAAATCGTGTGTATGAGGACAGTGGTGCTGCAGACGCGAGAGTGCAGCGACGTGAGCAGGAAGCACGACGAGTGGCACAGAACGATCAGCTGATCCGGGACTGGCCTTCGAAAGCCCTTCGAGAAAAGGCGTTTCTTCTCATCAAACCTGAATATCGAGATTGGTTCGAGAAAGTTGTCTCCTCGGGCACAACAATAGGTTTTGACGACTCCACCATCGTCAACAGAGTGCTGCTGCAGTTTCCGCATGTCTTTGTGCACAATCCTTTCTCTGGAGGGCCACTGCTGGAGCCACCTGCCCCAGAAGTCGTTTGCGATCTCTCGTTTGATGCTTCAAGAACACTGCATGTTCCCGAATCAGCAGTGATTCGATATCTGACTCCCGAGTTGATCAAGAATGTGACTCGTCTTGGGGTGGAAGCGCGGGAGAAAGGCCTACACATACTCGGTCTGCATGCACCGAACCATGTAGAATCTTTCGCCACATGGTGGTTTGAAGAAATGTACGAGTTGCCGGAAGCTCGTTTAAAAAAGATGGGAATTGTGAGGCCGCAACTCCCGTCGGATATAAGAGTTGCGTCCCAAGGTCTTATTCCGAGCAGAATGTAAATACACACCTCCAGCGATTGCAGTTTGTTTGTTTTGTTTGTCGCATTCCATTTGTTGTTGCACGGCGCGGAAAGTCTACCGAGTTCCTTCAAGCACCTTCAAGCACTTGCAAGTGTTCTTGAGGACCTGCCGGTCGTACGCGCCATACCGCCAGAGCAAAAAACTGGCGGGAACTGCAAATTCGCCTACATTGTTACACGAGTCCACAGATAATCATCGCTGATCACCCATAAGCAATGTTGCAACCCAAGAACATGCATAGCATGATTGGGAAGGGGGTAGGCCGCAACACGCCCCTCGGCATGACAGATGTTCCTAAGATAGATGTGGATGTTGCGCGCGCCGTTCCAATCGCGGTCGATCGTGCATTTGCACGACGGGCAACAAAACACACCTTGCTTCCACACAAATTGCGATGGATTTCCCCCTGCAACGGCGGCACGCTTTAGACGCGTACTCCTCCGTCACAAGTCACAATCGACACCTGCCGCGCCGTTGTCGCCTTGGCGATCTTTCCTAGCGGCGGCCCAGCGCCGGAAGGTGTCGGTGAAGATTGTCATGGGTCTTGCGCAGCGTTGCGGGGCGCGACGTACATGGTGCGTTGCATGGACAATAAGAATAAAGAAATGAAATGAGCGTCGCTGTGCGAGAATGCAGCGCGGCGGCGTGTGTTATAGGGATTTCATGATCAAAATGGGGCGAAACGAATCAGGCATCGTGTGACGAAGTTGCTAAGATAGCAAACGCATAGCGCGTGGAAGTGGCAGTGGTTCTGTTTTACGTGCGCTTGCGACTGCCTCATCATATCGCAATAAGTGGCAGCGGCGTGGCTCCTTTTTTCATTGAGCTTGCATTTGCATTTGCATTTGTCATCCTGATTTTTTTAATAATATTTTTTTTTTTTTGATCACTTGCAAAAGAACAAACCAACGACCCCTTCTCCTCTCGTTTTCTAAAAACCCTCGGTCTGTTCTTTTCAGATTTCAGGTTTCTGCCCTTTGGGAGATGTCGTCGTCTATGCATTTCTCCTGTACATACACAAAAGATGCCCACAAGAAACAAAACAGAAAATGGTTGGATGGATTTGTCGAATTCAAAGGCGATGTGCGCGTATGCGTCTTGTTCGGAGAAGATCTGTCCAAACTGGGCACGTACAAAGTCCCGTTGACGGATGACGTGGAAGATGGGTACGAATTCCGACTGTCCGTGTATTTGGTTCAGGTGTGCGATCGACAAAATGGACCTCCGGCGAAGAAGATGCCGAACATTCCAGAAAATGAAGAGGAGAATTCCGTTTTGACGACCGCGCCGTCGAACTCTCGTCCTCCGCCGTCCAAGGTCTTTCGTGGATCTCAGTTTCGCTTGCCAGGTCGCTCAGATGCAAAGGATGATCTCCCTCCGGCGTCGCTCAAACCACTGCAAGCCTCCACCCTTGCTGGCGAGAATGCGGGCAGCGACGATGACCAGGAACCCAGGCGGCGGCGCCCCTCTCTTGGTGGCCAGCAAACCCCTGATGTGTCCGTTTGTTGCTTTGAAGTACCCTCTGTTGCAAACTTGAATTCCGGATTTGACTTGATTCGAAGAGTCGAAATTCCCGTGGTGTTTCACAGTCCACAGCATTATTGTCGACAAATGTACCTTTTTGTCAAGGAACTTGTGGACTTGTCTGTCATGGACAAGCTCATTCAACTGAAAAATGCTCTGGCAGAAAATTCCGAATTTTTGTCCGTTCGGCGAAGAGGAATTTCGTTCTATCCGGCAGTTACGTTAAACTTCGAGACGGGACAGTTTACGTCAAAGGACGGAAGGAGACGTGTGTTCTGGAGTCTCTCTTTTGCAAAGTGCCATGCGGAGGCCTCCGCCGCGTATTCCAAGGACGACGTTTGGATTCTCTGCGATGACAAACATTTTGGTCGTGGTGCCATCTATGCTCGATCGCTGTGGCATGGTGTCGCTTCCGACAGAAAGCTTGCCATCGTTCCTTTCCATGTGCTTATGAATAAGACGCTGGATCCGGTGACAGTTGCTTCCTTGATGGACGGTAAATTCTCGTCTTGGGACCGAAGTCTCAGGCAGCTTCTGCAAAAACCGTCTCTGTTTGCGATTCGTCTTGATTCCATTGCATCGGAAGTGATGATGATCGAACACCTGTCTGTGTTCTCGCAGACGCCACTGTGCAACAGCATTCTTTCGCCTGCCTCCAAAACGGAGTCATTTGTGTCTTCTCGACTTGATCTGTCTTCCGCAGAAGACATGATGCAAGCGTTTGGATTCAATGCAGATCAGCGACGGGCATTTACCTCGATTGTTTGCTGGGCATCCGAAAGGGATTCCTACCCCATTCAGCTGTTACATGGGGTCTTTGGAAGCGGAAAATCGCATTTTCTCGTAGCCGTGATTCTCTTTGTGCTTGCAAGGCTTCCACAAACCCGGATACTGCTTGTGTGCAACACAAACTGTGCGGTGGACAACCTGCTCTGTCGACTCGTATCCATGGGACTTCCGGACACCCTGTTTGCGCGTGTTGGTTCGCGCCGCAAAGTGCACCCATCGTTGCTGCATCGGACTGTTGGCCACGAGAAGAAGGGGGATGCTGTGGAGACCGCAAAAGATATTGACAATTTGATCCACTCAGAGCAGCATGCGCAGCAGATTTCAGACGTGCTTCCGAAGCTGCTTACAGACGTCCGAGAAGCACACAAACTCGTGAACGTGTCCGAGTGCCGGCTTGTGGGCGCAACGTTTTCTTCCTGTACATTCCCGTCGTTAAGCGACGAATCCTTTGATTTGTGCATTCAGGATGAGAGTTCGCAGACTCTCGAACCAATGTCCATTGTCCCCCTTGCTCGATTCAATTGCACAAAACTCCTGCTGTCCGGTGATCCGCTGCAACTCCCACCGACAATCCCTGGAAGAAAGCCTGTCCATTCGGAGGACGAGGTGCTGACTATGTTCGACCGGTTGGCAAAACTGGGTGCTACGCCAATCGTGCTGCGCACGCAGTATCGCTGTCATCCACACATTAGTGCGATTGCGAACGCGCTGTTCTATTCTGGATTGTTGAAAAACGGCATCGACGAAGCCTCCAGGTCTCCGACGCTCCGTGTCGACCAGTTGAACCAGCCTGTCACATGGGTGGATTCATCTTCTCTTTGCGAGGCAAGCTCTGTCCGGCAGTCAAAGCTGTCATCCTCCGCTGAAGTTCTGGTGATTTGCCACCTGCTGTCTTTGATGGTAGCAAATGGTGTCTGCCCGAGTGATGTTGGCTGCATATGCATGTACAAGCAGCAGTTGTCCATTTTGGAAAAGGACGAGGGACTTCCCCAGGGGGTGTTCTGCGGGACCGTGGATTCGTTCCAAGGTGGTGAAAAGGACATCATCATCTTGTCTCTTGGGCGTTGGTCTGGCTCTGGAACAACATCCTTTCTGGAGGATCCTCGACGGATGTGTGTAGCCCTCACACGGGCCAGGAGACAGTTGTTCATTGTTGGGCCTGTGAACGATTTCCCACAAAACACTTCTCGATGGGGTTCGGTTGTCGCAATGCGTGACACGCGGGTTCTCTCAGCCCATTCTCTGCTGCGTATTCATCCGGAGGACACCGTTTCGGAGCCGCATCCAGCCGCAGCAGTCTCACCACAAGGCAGAATGCCGACGATGACGACAATGGCCAGTCCGTCTGCATCTGTACCTGCCCATCCGGGCGTCGATGACTCTGTTGATGTCCTCTTGGATGTGGAAATCGACTTTTGAAAACTACAGATCATTTTTGCTTACTCTTGTACAAATACTTGCTTTAATAGAAACGCACTGCAGCACACTCGGCCATTCAAAAGCCATATACACTCTCACTTATCTATACATCACATCGAGTAAAAGAAGAAGAAGGAGAAAAAAGAAAAAGAAAAAGACGGGGTGGGGGAAGACCCAACTGCGTCACACATCATAACAAAATGAACAACGCAAGGACGGACACTTTCTTAATCGTCGGTCACGTTCGGATGAACATCAATGAGCTCTTCGTCAACTTGCACGCCTTCATCATCTTCGAGGCTCCTGAGTTGCTCTTCTCGCTGAGACTGGTTAAGGACAACGAGGACGTTATCATGGGAGATGCTGCGGGCAATGACCGCGCGCACAACCGACGCTTCCGACGCAAGTTTATCCACCGAATCAAGCTTTTCACAACACTCTTCCAAATACCAATTGACCAGCAGCGTCTTCTTCTGGGCTCCCGCGGCTCGCAGGCGTGCGATGAGACGACGACGAATTTGCATATACGCTTCAAAGGATATCATGCGCTGGCGAACCGTTCGTACTTCCTGCTGAGGTTCTTCCACATCTTCTGCGTCTCCATCAGACCCGTCGACCGCGGCATCCTCCGCTGTTCGATTACCAGTTCCAGTCTTGGTCGCAGACTCTGCGCCTGCAGATGCGTTCTCGCCCTCTGCGGATTCATCCACATCCATTCCGGTGGCCAGCTGCTCCTCGGTCGGTGCCAAATCTTCCAGTTCAACATCCTTGGACGTCACTTGGATGTTCGATTTCTGCAATAACCTTGCGGCTTCACGCACATACTGTGGACGAATAGACTCGTCAAGATACATCCTTGCAATTCCCTCGCTGAGACGAACGAGAGACTCGAGCTGTCGAACAGTATACCGGAACGACGTCTTCCCGTCCTTCAAAACATCCATTTGACGAAGAGTGCGGTACCGATCCACCAGCACCTTTGCCGCCTCTGTTGTGAAAATGGGCTTGATGGACCGCGCAAATTGTATGTACTTCTGCAACTGAACCTTTGAAAACGGAGGCTGTACTGTGGAAATTCGCGACTGGTGCAACCGCAGGATGTGGCGAGCAATCTGGTAGTCCGTTACTTCATCGCATTCATCCTCGACAACAAAGAACAGATCAAATCGAGACATGATAGCTGGAGTAATACCGAGATTTGCCCGGAGAGACTTGCTACGATCGTACCGGCCACCAACTGGATTGGCAGCAGCGAGAATGGAAGTGCGTGCATTCAGCGTCGCCTGAATGCCGGCCTTGGCAATCGAAATCGTTTGCTGCTCCATCGCTTCGTGAATCGCAACTTGATCTTTCAAATCCATCTTGTCAAACTCATCAATGCAGCAAATACCATTATCTGCAAGCATCAGCGCACCAGCTTCAATGGCAAACTCTCCTGTTTCGGGATCTCGAACGACAGATGCTGTCAGACCTGCTGCCGAAGATGCCTTTCCCGACGTGTACACTGCACGAGGCAAGAACGACACCACGTACTTGAGAAACTGCGACTTGGCAGTCGAAGGGTCGCCTACAATGCACACGTTGATGTCGCCACGCAATTTCATTCCTTCTGGCGTTGTCTTGTTCACCCCACCGAACAACATGAGAAGAATCCCTCGTTTAATTTCCTGGTGCCCGTAGACAGTAGGGCAGACGGAATCCACGAGCTTTTCATACAGATCATCCATCGACCGCATCATGTCAATCTCTGCACGAGTATCCGCGGATGACTGGTCAAACATGTCGATAACGGCATCTGCTGCGGAACCATCGGCGCCATTCATTGACGAGCCGTTTCCATCAGTATCAGTAGAGCGTACATCGATGACACCCACACGCGCATCGGCGGGCTGGCAAAACGACGCAAGAAAGACCATGTGATATGTCAGCTCTCGGACACCCAGTTGTCGAAGACCAGTCGCTCCTTCCATGTCTGCTCCGGGATTACGAGACATCATCGACGCACGCTCTCCCGGCCCTCCACGCGCTGCCAACGCACCAATGTCCGGCACGACAATCAGACATCCTGTGAAGAACGCCTTGTCTCCAGGTTTGACCTTCTCCACCAGGTCATTTCGAATGATGATCTCCATCGACCGCGGCATCGCACCGGAAGGAACTTCAGAAGAATTCTCCTGCACACGAACGCGCTGAAAGTCCACAAACACTGACCGCTCCATGTCAAGCTGCCAAAGCGCCCGGTTGGCACACAGCTGATTCCTGCAAACTGCAGGCTCCGTGTACAGAAACTGCTGCTCGACGAGTTCTGATTCATGCCCGCAGGCGCCACATCGGAATTTTCCAAAAAGCAGCTCCGGGCGAACCTCTGAAGTGCGCGTAACAGTTCCGGAGATGCAAACGAGTCTTCCCAAGTGATTCGTTTTGCAATCTCGGACTTTGGACAAGAGAGGCAGATTGCGAATCGCAACGTAGATTTCTCGATTTGGGTCGATTTCAGAAGGCTGGACATGTTCATTCACGACGATGCGAGCAGCCCTTCGCAGTGCAGGCTCAAATCGAAAGTACTCTGCCTCCAGTGTATCCGCCAAAACATGATCAAACGACTGGATATGCATGAAATCGACATGCACCGTCGTCGTATCCTTTGCCGCCATTGCTCGGATTTGCGATACATACATTGGTCCAAATGCATGAGGATCGGTCGTGGGATCCGACGGCGTCGCATGCGTACGACTAAGGCCGTTTCCAGACAACGACGCCCCGACATCATGCGAATACGTCTTTAGAAACTCTTCAAACAGCTGCTGAACGCGCTGAAAAGACGGATCCGTCATTGTTTAAAACAACAAAATAGAAAGAACAAGAACAAAATAATAAAAATAAAAACACCACGACAAAAAAGAAAGAGCAGAAAGAATGGAAAGCGAGAGATCCACAACAAGACGAAAAACTGTAGCACTTCTCAAAGAATGATTACAATAAATAATTTTTAAAAACTTACTTTTATATTTATAAAAAAGAAGCTGTTTAATCAAAACAGCTAAAGAAGAGAACAGAGAAGGAGGAAGCAAAGGAGGCCTGAGCCTTTGGGACTATGGAGGAACCATTAGTTTCGCAGGATCAATGACTGATGGGAGAGTTTTCCCGCGGAATGCAGCAAATGGGGGCGGGGGAAGGGTGAGTAGCACAATACAAAAATGGACGCTCGAGGGTTTTGGGTTTTCTTACAGTCGCCAGTCTGCTCATTTATTTTATTTTTTTTAATAAAAAGGTCCGTCCAAAACTTGAAAATGATTTTTTTCAATTGCATGGCTTTTTTCATCTTGCAACGTTCCGATTTCTGACGGACGCACTCCCAAAGTCGGGTACGTTAATCAGGAATTTCTTACTTGTATCGTTGGTTTTGTTCTTTTTATTTTAAGTTCTAAATCGAGGTGGAAAGCATCGGGATGGATTCCTCGAATTCGCGGCGTCGGTCACGCCAGACAGTCGCCTTTGTTGGACGTCCATCGGAGTTCCAACCGCGTGCCAGTAGCTCATCATCATCATCATCATCATCATCATCTCCAAATTCCTCCGTCAGCCCAATGAATTCGGGAACGGCGTCTGCATTTGCCCCGGGGCTTTCTCTTTCGGCACTGGATGGAGGCCCCGGTCCTTTTAGAAACCATTCTTCGACGGCTCTAGATCAGCCCGTTTCGACGCCTTCCAAACCGACCACTCGCCCAGCTTCTGCAAGCACAGCGAGCATTCCTCCTTTCCAGCCGCGTCCTTCCCATTCTTCGAATTCGTCGTCATCGTCTTCCGGTTCAGCTTTGTTTCCGATGTCAAATGCGACGACCGAACAGCGGTCGTCAGTGACTCCGAGTGGATCGGCTGGCGGCGGACATTCTCGGCAAGAGCCGACCGGTTCACGTCGGCTCCTCACAGAAGCAGAAGAGAATGCATCTCCAACGGCGAAAATCTCACCTTCGAAGTGGTCTGCTGCGAACATCCCGGAACTAAGACCACCGACTCCAGAAGAAGACGTGTTTCTCGCAAAGCTGGATTTGTCGCAGAGCTACAATGAAAAAAAGAATGCACTTTTGAATGGTGCTCAGACAGCAGGCAATACCAGTTCTCCTACGCGATCTGACTACTCCAGCGGCTTCGGAGAGTCGATAAATCAAGAGAGTTCTGTCAGCAATTCTGTGAAACCGCTGCTCATCTCTGCGTATAGAAAAGCGAATAATTCGGAGCCGCTGTCAAGTGAGGCCAAGTCCAGCGCTTCCAAATCAACGTTTGACTCGTCAAAGTACATTCTTTCGTATTCAAAATCGAGAGCGTCGCAACCTCCTGCGAGCACTCCGTCTTCGATGACTCCGATGTCGATGGCTGCACATCCGCAGAACAGCTTCTCGTGGTCGTCGAGCTCTGGCAGCGGATCCAAGCAAAATGGGACGACTGCGCAGAACGTTGCCAATGTGCCGACGACGAGCACAAAAAGACCCCTGTCTGCCGCAGCGGCATTGCCTAGCTCTCAGAGTGCGAGTGTGCTGGACGACCGCGTTGTGCGTGATCTGAAAAGCATGTGGGAATATTCGGTCCTGGTGCCATCGAAGCCGCAGAAACCGATCCAGGCGCTATCAGAACTTCTTGGAAGCTCCACAGACATTGGGTCTCACTCTTATACGTTTTCGGTTCGACCATCGCTCATGGATGAAATGCTCGAGGAGCCTGAAGAACCATTGTTTTTTGACTCGATCATCAAGGCAATGCAAATGCGAGGAATCGTCTTGCCGCAGAAGCCACTGCTTCCTCCGCGCCCTGCTAGTATGACCGAGGCTCGATATTGGGAACTTGTCCACAAGCATATTAAACTATGAAATGGTTGTGTCGTTGGTTTTCCAATCGCACCTAAACACTGCTTTTGATATACGGTATTTGTTTCGTTTCGTTTCGTTTCGTTTCTGACAATATTTGGAACCAGAAAAACGAGCGCTCTGAGGATACGTACGTACGTTCCTTTGTTATTTGTCAATTCTCTTGAATGAAACAGCCCTCATTTTATTATTATTATTATTGTTATATTTTTCCGTCCTCAGTTGTCTGCAGTCTGTGGTTTCATTCTTCACGGAACGGAGGCAAGACTTGTTCGATTGTACGCCTACATTATACACCGAGCATGCAACTGGAGATACGAGAGGAAGAGGCGGTAGGCGTAGTGACACGTGGTCTCTTAGGAGGTCTGCGGGACCTAGGAGGCCCTGTATCGAGCGGCGTAGGCGCAGGCGAATGCGTCATCCTAGCGCACTCACGCCCATATGCGAATTAAAAAGAGTGAAACCAACGAATGATAGAATAGATGGCTATGGATGCTGCGTTAAAGAGTGTCGAAAATACAGAGCTTGTGCCACCGGCTGAATTCTGGCCGAGCGCGCGTAAGCACGAATTCCCCTGTGAAGCAAACGTGCTAGTGTTGGCCAGTGTCGACCGTGTCCGTTCATGTATACTTCCTTCCGTATGCATGACAATGACGTGTCATTATTCAACTGTACTACAGTACTGGCACACTGGATGGTCCGCATTATTATTACATTTTTCTCCTTTTCGAAACCATGGAACTTCGTTTCTGCTGTTTTTTCTCTTTTCAGCTCTAATTTCATTCTTCACTTTGCCCGCTCTCCATTGCCATATTTCGATGCATAGTGTTACATACTTACTTGCACTCTAGGATAGGAAAGACGTTGTTCAGCACCTCATTTCGACGACTTCATCGGGTAAGTTCCCACGTTTCTCCATCACTGTTTTCTCCGTTTCGCGCAATGTCGACGACGTCTGCGTCGTTTGATTACGACTTGATTGTCATTGGCGGCGGCTCTGGAGGTCTTGCGGCAGCCAAGGAAGCGGCGGCGCTTGGGGCAAAGACTGCGCTCCTGGACTTTGTCAAGCCCTCTCCTCATGGAAGCACATGGGGTCTTGGCGGCACCTGTGTGAATGTGGGCTGCATTCCAAAGAAGCTGTATCATCAAGCGGCGCTGTTCAAGAAGAGCTTTGAAGATGCGCGTGCCTTCGGGCATAAGGTCCCCGAACAGGTGGAGCACTCCTGGCAAGAACTGTACTATGCAGTTCGTGACCATATCGGCTCGCTGAACTTTGGGTATCGCACGCAACTTCGTGAAAAAGGTGTCGAGTACATCAATGCGTACGGCTCGTTCAAGGATTCACACACGATTGACTGTGTGGACAGAAAAGGAAAGTCAAAGCTGATTACCGGGAAGAACATCTTGATTGCTGTCGGAGGGCGACCGAATCAACTGGGAATTCCGGGCGGAGAGCTTGCGATATCGTCCGATGACATCTTTTTGAGAGAGGAATCGCCGGGGAAGACACTCGTTATTGGTGCCTCGTATGTTGCTCTGGAATGCGCGGGCTTCTTGACGGGGCTTGGGTACGACACTTCGTTGATGGTTCGCTCCATCTTCTTGCGCGGCTTCGATCAACAAATTGCAGAGATGATTGGGGAGTACATGGCAGAAGAAGGCACGCGAATCCTGAGAAATTCAGTTCCCGAGAAGATTGAAAAACTGGAGAACGGAAAGCTAAAGGTGACTTGGAAACGTAAGATGGGGGATTTCGACCTGGGGTCGGACGAAGACGTTTTCGACACAGTGCTTGCTGCGGTTGGCCGTGTGCCCTTCACAGAGGGTCTGCAGTTGAACAACGCCGGCGTCGCGTTCTCTGAGTTTTCCAAACATGTGATCGTCGATGAGCATGAAAAGACGTCGGTGGACCATATTTACGCCATCGGAGATTGCATCAAGGGGGGCTTGGAACTCACGCCGGTCGCCATCATGACTGGACGACTTCTTGCACGACGTCTTTTTGCCGGATCCCAGCAAAAGATGGACTACTCCAATGTTGCAACGGCTGTGTTCACTCCGATTGAGTACGGAGCCGTCGGTCTCTCGGAGGAGGCAGCAGAGTCCAAGTTTGGAGCGGCGGATCTCGAGGTCTATCATTCGTATTTCCAGCCTCTCGAATATACCGTGCCGCACCGTCCGGAAAACAAATGCTATGCGAAAGTCGTTTGCGTGAAGAGCCAGAATAACCGTGTGGTGGGGATGCACATTCTCTCGCCGAATGCTGGTGAAATCATCCAGGGGTACGCAGTGGGAATCAAGATGGGCATGACCAAGGACGATCTGGACCGCACCGTCGGTATCCACCCAACAGTCACAGAGGAGTTCACCACAATGGCGATTACGAAGGGCTCCGGTGTGGATGCTCGAAAGTCTGGCTGCTGAGGCTAAGCCTGCGGATCGATGATCGCGATCGAAGGTCGTGTCGAACCGTGCAGTAGGCTGAATTTAATTTTCTTTTTTAAATTTGTCTTTTTGCAGGTCGATGGGGTGGAGGAGGGACTCGGTCGCGATGATCCGCAGGTTTTCTGTCGGCGGCTTCGCCGAATCATGTTTATCTATTGCAAGACTGAAGCAGAGAGTGCGGACCTGTGTGTCCCGCAAATCTCTACATTTTGTGGACCATCTCAATTTTTTGCAATTTTGTCCTGGTCCGTTGTTTATGAATCAATTCACTGAAACGCTCTGCGTTGTGTTTTGATGATGCGCTTCACTTGCCTTAGCATCAGTAAATTTTTGGATTGTGCTACGCTGCAGTGCTTTTTTTTCTCCCTCCCTCCTTCCTCCCCCAACACTTCCGTTTTGCTAAACCAGCCTCCTCGGATTTCCACCGCTGGCCAAAACACGAATCATTATTGGTCATCATCGGCTAAGCTGTCACCGACGACAGATCCAATTTGGGGCGAACACCAACTCTTCAATGCAGACTGCTCTGCATCAAAGGGTCATCGCTTCGTCTTGCTCTCCGCCTCCGACGAGACGGGATCAACGGGTTTCTTTGTTCTCGCTATCCTCGGGCATGGCCGGTTTGCGTATGTCGGAAAGACCTCTCTTCGAATCCATGAGATGATTTGTCTTTGATGAAAGGCGCTGCTTGAGCGTTCGATTACGAAAAACACAAACAGAAAAAAAGAAAAAGAAAAAAATTGAAATCGAAAGAAGGAAATGGTGTAGAATGAAGAATGAAGAAATTCTGGATAAGAAATCTTTGTGCTGGTGAAAAAAGCTCTCGATACGATATTGTTTGCTCAACATTGCTACGCAAAAACGGTCATCCGTTTCATTTTTACTATTTTATTCTATTATTTATTTGTTAGTTTGTATATTTAAATTCTTCTTATTTTTTATCTAAGTTTTCCTTGTTCATTTGTCTGCTGCAAGGATATGAAGGTCGCTCGGGTTGCAGTTTACAGCGCTGTGTTTTCTGTGCTGTGGGCACTGTCTACTGCGGCGCCAACCGTGATTGGCAACTACTCGTACACGTATGCCATGCCCCTGAATGTGGTGTATTCTTCAGCCGGGTCCGCCATGGTGTCCGGCATCACCTTGAACAATCCTCGTGCCGCGGTTGCCGTTGACGTGAACAGCGGAAAAGTCACTTGGAACGTGTCCAATGCTGGCGATGTGTTTGTCGCCGCGCCGAAAACCGCGTCTGCGCCGATCGTTGCGCTGTACGACATGGATTATGACGCAACGGGCCTCACTGTTCGATTGGTCAATGCTATTCACGGAAAGACCGAATGGTCATACGTGATTGGAAAGTCCGAGGTCGAACCGGGTGATCAGCACGTCGTGTTCGCTGCAAACGCACCCGTGTTTGCCGTGCTGACGAACGTCCTGGACTTTGGCGACGGTGCTTATGGACTGGTCCGCATCTTCAAGACGGATTTCTCGAATCCGTCCCAAACCGTTCTGCTGGCAAATGTTTCTCTGCCGCACTTGGACAACGCAGTCTCAATGGCAATTTCCGATGACGGTAGAACCGTGCTTGTCATGTCTGTCGTGGAATCGGCCAAGTCGTATGTCACGTACATCCGGACAATCCGGGATGGAAAGCTGGTCCCGGAAGCGACTGTGACGACAACGGCCACTCCCGGTGGAGCGTTCTGTGCATCCCCAGACGGTAATCGGTTTGCAATTGGATTCGACACCTTCTTTGCGTTTCAGCGAAAGACCGGAAGCATGGAGTTCGAGCAAGTGTGGGCAATGACAGAGCACGAGCTTTGTACAGTCTGTGCGTACTCTGCGGACTCGATCACACTTGGCCTCGGGTTGACGGATGATTCGGTTTCCTCCATTACGGTTGAGCTGTGGAATGCCAAGCAGGCCCCGTACGCAAAGACCTCCGCTTTTGTAGCGAAGGACGACACCGGATCCTTCGAAGACCAGATCAGCGGTCTCCAGTTCTCTGACGACGGAGCTTTGGTTGCCGTCTCTTCGTGGGGCCATGCCTCAGCAACAGTCCCCACGGTTCGAGTGCTTGCAACAACGCCAACCGCAATGACCGTCGAAATGGAGGGCGTGACTCCAGGATCGATGTTCGGCGTCGCAGTTGCCAAGCGACACGATGGAAAGCACGTCGTTGGCGTCGTTGGCAAATCGGTGCATGCGAACGTCATGGGCTACGGCGGACAAATTACGCTTTTCGAATTCTGAAGATGATTTTATTATTATTTTTTATATGAAAAGAATACTAGGAGGTTGAAAAAGACTGAAGAACATTACGTAAAAAACCTAGTGTCGCCTTAATCCTTAACGAATTACTCCTTCTTCTTCAATTAGTTCGTCGATCCGTTCAATATGTGTTGAAAGAGGCAGAGATGCGTCCAAACTCCTGGGGTTCATACCTCACGAGTCTCACGAACTTCACGAGCCTCGTTCGCTCAGCGATGATAACCTCTTGGTCCGTCCGTCGTAGCTGAGTGGGCGGTTTCATCTTGTACGCTGTCTTCTTCCTTCAATACCGTGCAAGGTCATTGCATTCATGAACCGATTGATCGCTATTCTCTTCATTCTCCTGAATCCAGTACTGCAGCCATACGCGACACGTACGAGAATTGGAGTCTACATCCATCCATCCATCCATCCATCCATCCATCCATCCATCCATCCATCCATCCATCCGTCCGTCCGTCCGTCCGTCTTTTGTTTCTTTCCCCGTTTGCGTCCATGGCGGAAGACCCTGTTGAGCATGTGCTGTTTCTTGAGTCGATCATCTCAGGACTGCGCTCCGAGAAGAAAGAACCAGAAGCGCTCCCATTTGCCGAGCAAGCATTGCAGCTTCGCCTCGAAGTCTACGGACCAGCGCATGCCGACACGATGAAAGCATGCGAATCGTATATTCTAATGTGCAACTCAATCGCTATGGGGGCATTGGCCGCCCAGAAACACGAAGAGTGCTACAAACTGCTGAAAAGGGCAGAAACGCTGTCGCATCCCGAATTTGGATCTATGCCGCAAGATGCAGATTCGCACGGACGAAGACTGCGAGCGCGTGCTATCACGCTGAACAATCTTGCTTGCTACTTCCGAGAGAGAGGAAAGCTCCACGCTGCGTTGTTGTACTTGGACGAGGCGCTGCATCTGGAACTGACGTTTTTCAGCCACTTTCCACTCTCTCCTCTTCCTCCTGCCGACTTGATGCAGTGCGCAGACGAGTCGTCGCTTGGCGAAGAAGGAGAAGGACCGAAGACCGCGCGTACCGCATCGAATTCATCCTCGGACCTGTCTGTCGCTTCGTCTGCATCCTCTCCGAAATCTGGCAACTCTGCTGCAGCTTCGCAGCCTCGGTTCCGACCAAATCAGCAACTTGCATCCACATACCTCAACTTGGCAGTCGTGTTGTCACAATTAAATAGACATGATGACGCATTGAGACATGTGTGCAAGGCCGTGGGTGTATTGTTTGGGTTCGATACAGTGCAAGTGGACTCGTCGTTCAAATTTCAGCAGCATCATGAACAAGAGCAAGAACAGCATCAACATCCGCATCAGCAATCGTGGGCTCCGCAGTCAAGCCGAACCTCCGCGCTCGGTAGCTCGCATAGCAATGCTCCATCGTTCAGCTCGGTGCTCCGCCTTGCACTTCCAGAAATCGCAGATATCCCTGTCGCCGATGATCATTCCCTCGTGTGTGCAACGCTGTACAACTTGGGAGTAGAGCTGGAGTTCTGCAGGAGGTTGGTAGATGCGTTTGTGGCATATCGGCTCGGAGCAAAGTACGCGGAAAGGTATCTCGGGATGGAAAATCCGCTTTCCAGTCAGCTGCTGTCTTCTCTGGGGCATCTTGGCCAAGTGCTCAAGATCCCCGTGCCGAAACTATCTTCTACCAAACAACCACCGACTTCTCCGCCTCACATTCTTTCTCGCGGTTCGTCCGTTGAGGCCAACATTCTACAGAATCAGCGCGTTCCATCCAAGTCCCGCACGGTTCCTCTTGTCCCGGCTCCTCCGTCAACTGCCGGAACTGTGGATCCGAGCCAACCTTCTTCGTTTCGACGACGAAGAACCTGATTGCCCATTGCACACACACACACACACACATACACACACGCACGCATGCACACACATGTTCGCCCTCCACACGACCACTCCCGCCGCCCCCATTTTCTTTATCATAATTGTCTATTTGTTTTTCGTTTTTTATTTATATATTTTTTATTTATATATTTTTTCAATGTCCGCATCGCGCTGGAGGCACAGTGACAAGCTGCTGTAATGAAAACGATCCTCAGAAGCTCACGTACGTCTCGTTCATAGAGCCTCACCGAGAAAAAAGGCGAGTTTTTCCTTGGGTCGTTGGCTTTGGCTTTGGCTTTGGCTTTGGCTTTGGCTTTGGCTTTGGCTTTGGCTTTGGCTTTCGTCTTCCGTTTTGTTTTGATTATTTATGCAGATCAATTATTGTGTTCTGACAATTGCAATTACCATTTTATAAATTTTTATAATTTTTTTTATAAACAGTATTGTTTCCTACTTTTTGGATTGGAAGCATTCTTCTATACTACTTCTTCTTCTTTTTGTAACAGTGGTGTGGGAAACAAGAACCGAGGGGGAAGAAAAAGATAATTACGTGAGATGTCGACTCCGATTGATGAGAAAGTGTCTGACCTGAGTGTATCCGGAGGTGTCGAGGCTGGCGAGTCCGGAGAGCTGTCGAAGAGCGCTGCGAAGAAGCTTGCGAAGCTCCAAGCTCTGGAGGAGAAGAAAAAGGCTGCGGAGGAGAAGAAGGCTGCGGAGCGAGCAGAGATTGAGGCGCGTCGTCGTGCTGAAGCCGCGAGCATTGTGGTCAAGGACGATGAGAGCCTGGGACCGGCGACTCGCATCAAGCTCATGGATGCATCGACGCACGTCGGCCAGCGTGTGCAGCTGAATGGATGGGTGCACCGTCTTCGCCAGCAAGGGAAAATCATGTTTGTCGTCCTCCGTGACGGAACCGGGTATGCGCAGGTTGTCCTTTCGGGAGATCTTGCAAGGTGTTTCGATGCGGTGGAGCTGCGCCTGGAGGCGACCATCGAAGTGAAGGGCATCCTCAAACAGGAGGAGCGTGCGGAGGGGGGCTTTGAAGTCTCCGCAGACTATTTCACGACGATAGGTGCAACCAATGGAGAGTTTGAGACGATCCTCGCGCCGGATTCCAGCCCGTTTGTGCTGCAGGATCAGCGCCACTTGGTCATCCGCGGAACAAACGCCTCGAACTTCTTGCGACTGAGGTGTATTGCAACGCATGCGTTCCGAGAGCACTTCTTTTCCAAGAGCTATGTCGAAGTCACGCCGCCGACACTTGTTCAGACGATGTGCGAAGGAGGCTCCACGCTGTTCAAGCTGACGTACTACGGCGAGCCTGCGTACATGACCCAGTCATCACAGCTTTATCTCGAGACTTGCATTCCGTCGCTGGGAAACGTCTTTTGCATCATGCCTTCGTATCGAGCAGAAAAGTCGTCCACGCGTCGGCATCTTTCCGAGTACACGCATGTCGAGGCCGAACTTCCGTTCATCTCGTTTGAGGATCTCCTCCAAACCATTGAGAACCTCGTGTGTGACGTCGTGGACCGTGTTCGTGCCAAGGCACCCGAGCTGTTGGCTGCGCTGAACCCGGGTCTTCCTGTATTGAAGCGTCCGTTCAAGCGGATGACGTACGAGGACGCAGTCGCATTTTGCCGAGAGCATCTGATTTACAAGAACGAAGACACCAAGGAGTTTTTCGAGTTCGGAGACGATATTCCCGAGGCTCCGGAGCGCAAGATGGTAGACATGATCGGAGAACCAGTGCTCATGTGCAAGTTCCCGGCTGAGATGAAGGCGTTCTACATGCAGAAGTGCGCAGATGACCGGCGATTGACAGAATCGGTGGATCTGCTGATGCCCGGCATCGGAGAAATCGTCGGAGGCTCCATGCGTATGTGGGATTACAAGGAACTTATGGAGGCTTATGCACGCGAAGGTATTGATCCGTCCCCTTACTACTGGTACACGGACCAACGCAAGTTCGGAACATGCCCTCATGGAGGCTATGGTCTTGGATTGGAGCGGTTCATGATGTGGCTGGCAAACGTCGACCATATCCGAGATACATGCCTGTATCCCAGATATATGGGCCGCTGCAAACCATAAAGAGGATCTCTAGTACGAAATTTTTCTCTTGTATTCTTATTCATTCATTTTCACACAGCTGTCTTGGAAAACAAGGTCTCAAGGGCAGCCAATGTCGCGACAGACGCCCTGCTTCGGACATGCGTCTCTGTCATCAGCACTGCTCGGTATTCTTCAAAGGAAAACTCTGCACCGGATTCGGAGATCTGATGAATCAGTTCGTCCGGGTCGCGGATGTTGAGAAGCGCAAAATACCGACGCGTCCGGTCAAAGGGAGTTTCAGCAGACAAGCGGTTTGCACCGGTACCACCAAGCAGACCAGAACCTCCAAGAACACCCATCGCATAACCGGTCATGGCGATGAGATTCTGCTGAAGAGCATAGATGTTGCGGTCCATTTTCTTTAGGCCATTTGCATTGAACCGCGGCCCGGCCCCTTGCGCATTTATGGCAGCCAGATCGCGAACGGCTGCTGCAGATGCCGACACAGACTTTCGACTGTCCGCGATTGCAACAGACTTTCGATAATCTGCGGAAGATCCATTCGACAGAAGAGGCAGACTGGGAATCATCTGGCGCAAAGAGCCTTGAAAAATGGATGCAAGCAGTTCTGGCAAGCCCGCCATGAGGAAAATGACACCGCCCGGAGCTGCCGGAAGAACGGATATAATCGACTCTTGCACGTGCTGTAAATCACGATTCAGTGCCACCACAAAATCATCGGGTTCTGAAGGTTCTTCGTCAATCCAGTAGGAAGCAGTCTTTGAGAGGTTCTGCAGACAATGAGAGGTGCACCGAGCACGGAGATCCACCTTCAGTGTGAACAAACAGCGGTCCGACAGCAGCGAAAAGTCTTCATAGAAGCGTCGAAGTCGAGGAAACCGATCAAGGAACTGTCCAATGTATGTGATTCCGTTCGAGGGAGGCTGCGGAGGAGTGCCAGTGTTGGTCTTTCGCCAGATGCTCGCGATTTGTGCGGACGAGGGATTGGACGCACTCTGTTGGTTCGCAGAGTTGGAGTCGGGCGCCTTGCCGACGTCCACAACGGACGGCCGCCTTGCTGCAGATGCCGCAAGCGACTTTGAAGTTGCCGACGAGGACGACAAACCAACACCGTGATTCTTCCACGCTGTCCGAGCGAGATAAAATGCACGAGAAACAGCATTGTTCGAGGAAGTCGAAGAACCACCACCCCCGCCACCACCGCCGTTACTGCTGCTCGTCGAGAAGCTGCCAGATGCCAGATCATCTCGAATGACTTCCAGAATCGCATCATCATACTGGGGAACATGCGCAAACCGCGTTCCGAGCAACACCAGCTGCGAAGACAGCCAGCGAAGAGAGACCGTTAGGGATGCCAGCAAATGCACACGCGCAGCGTCCGCAACAATTCGTGAGCGTGCAATTGCAGACGGAGTATAGAACGTGGTGTCCACCAAACCAGAAATCAGCTTCTCTGATTGCTTGAGCTTCTCCTGAGGGATCGGATCTGACAGTAGCTGCGTGCCTTTCACAACTTTGGATACATGATGCGCGCCAACGAATCCTGAATACGCACCAGCATTACTTCCGGAGCTGTGTGGGTGAAAATGAGAAAAGTTTAGCTGGTGCTGGAGCTGAACGGAAGAGAGCAGTCTACGGGGTAAGTACCCGTAGAATGGATCCGAGCGCAGAGTCGCAATCAATTCAGGATCCGAGCTCATATCCCATCCCCACGCATCTCCAGCAGCGAACTGGCATTTCTTGAAGATTTCCCGGAGCGAGGTCTCGAGAACGGGTTCCATCACAACATGCACAATCTCAGATGCATAGGACGGAAGCCTTGCAGTCATGGACCACAAGTCGACGTACACCAGCTCCCATAAAGACAGAATGCCAGGTAAAACTTTCGATTCGGGATCAATCGGCAGCACAGACATATCAAGAGCACCAGACGTTGTCATCGCAGCATTGGAAAGGGACGGGCTGAGGTTCATCAGCAACGGAAAAGGCGTTGGTGGCTGCCCGCTGGAAACCGTCGCAGATTCTCGTGGACGAAACCCGTCCATTGATTTCAGAAGAATACGGTCGCACCGCATTCTTGCGTCCAGCTTCAGTTTTGGCAAGAAAATTCGTTGGACAAACGAGTCAAGAAAGAGCTCCAACTGTGATTTCGAAATGGTCTGTCCGGGAACTATCATGAACTTCGAACATTTTCGAGAAAAGAGAGAAATGTCGACAAACACTCCCAACACATTGTACACAGAAGGAGGAGCATAATGGCGGAGCATTCGATGGAAAGAAGCATCCTTCTTGTCCTTTCGATCATCGACGGACGATTGGCTGGAGACGGAAGGGGATTGCAGACCAGGTCCCTGATCAGGCCGATCCTTGTCTGTGCCAGCGCCGCCGCCACCGCCACCCGATTTAGAGGAAGGCGGCGAAAAGACGGTGGAAGAATACTTTGAGTCCGAACGATCGAACGTCTTCGAGCTTGATTCATTGAATGAGAATCGCATGGAAGCAGATCCCGAAGTGGACGAAGCGTCAGTGTAGTGATCCGACCGTGCTTGCACCACAATAACATCTGGACGAGTGTCGAGAAGCTCGACGAGAAACGCTTGAAATTCGCTCTGCATTAGTGTCCATACATTCCGCGGATTCAGAATACTTTCTGCGGAACTGCTCGCACCCGACGCCGACGCCGCGCCGCTTGATGTGACTAGCCCAAGACAAGATCGCACAATCTCAACAAAATCCGATCGATCCTTGTCAAAAAGCCGCTCCCAAGAGCTGTCGTTCTTGTCGTACAAGCTGAGATACTCGGCCTTGAGAGTGGCCTCAAAAATAGAAAACAAGTCTTGAACGAGAAAACCAGCCTTCCCATCCGATGCTTGCGTTGCGTGCTGCGCAGTCCAGAGATTGGGGCGCTCGAGGAATGTGGTCCTGAATTGTACCAATGCTCGCTGGTTCGGCGTCCCTTCGTCCAATTCTTCTTCTCGTGACTGAATCTTCGATGAAAGCAATGGCTTAAACTGGGACATTTCGTCCTTTGTGAGCACATTCTTCTTCTTCTTGTCAGAGCCTGCAAAGTCATCTCGCGGCCTTGTAATATGCACAACCAACCGATGAATTCGTCGCAGGATAGAGTAGTACCGCAGGCAAACGACAGAAGTGAACTTTCGAAGTCTGCATTCGTGGAGGTTGCCAGGAAGAAACCGTTTGAGAGACCCTCCTCTTTCGTCTCCGACAATTTCCCATTCATTGTCTTGCCCATTTTCAACATCAAACGCGTCGAGCACGCTGCTGAAGAACTCGTCGTCGTCTTCCTCCTGAAGAGACAGAAAATCCTCGAGACGGAGGACGGAAGAGCACTCCCGCAGAGTGCTCAGGATGACCCCACGAAGATCCCCCTTCATTGTTTTCCAAACGGCAGCAGAGGCATCCTCGACTCGTCCCAGCATGCGGAGTGCTTCTACTTGTTCTTCCACTTCCTCGTCATTCTCAAAAACGCGCGACGATAGTCCTCTGATGGCCGATTGCTGCAAACCACTGGTCTGACCTTCCACAGTGGTTCTTCGAATCGGATCCACCGAGAAAACTGCCCGCTGCAATTGGTTAATCATTTTTTCCACCATATCTTCTCGGACTTCCTTCATCTCGTCACGGATATCACGAAGCGCCCGGATCGGATGCAGTTCAGGAGAGTCCAGTCCCTGAATTGTGACGAGCAACAGCGAGGCTGCACGCTTCCATTCTCGTTTTTCCAAGGCCTGCTTGACATGATCGGGGGCCTCGCACAATTCCTGCACTTGTTGCAAAATTTGCAAGCATCGAGATACATGAACTGACTGCAGCCACAGCGACCTAAGATCGTCCTGCTGCGCCGAAAGAATCGTTCGGGTCTTGACAGAATTGTTGTTTCGAAGTCCGCCAACAATGTTCTTTGCATCGTCCATTTTCGCCATCATTTGTGAAAAGTACCCAATCGAGGCGGAGAACGCTCCGTAATGAGACGTGACGAGAGCATTCACAGTGCGATCTGCAACTGCAAAATGTCGAAGAGACTCTGCAAGCTTCTTCTCCCGGTCCTTGTTGGAAAGGATCTCCATTACAAAGGGAATGGGGTCAAAGTCCTTGGGGTCCGCAATATACACTCTTGGAACGCTGTCCATATCCTTCAGCATCGCACGCAGCCTTTCTCTGGGTATTGTCTGGGCAGGTGCATCCGCTCGCGCATCCGGAGGCGGCATGGGCAACTCTGCAGTCTCTGCAAGCTCTTCTAAGCGCTCCTTTCCCGATGCGATTCTCGCAGAAAGCGAAAAGTCCGGGTCATCATTCAGCAAGTGCGAAAAATCAAGCTCGTCGAGTTTCTCGACCTCATTTTCATCTTCGCCGTCTTCGTCGCTACCACTGCGTCCACGCCGACGGCCCGCTCCTGCCTTCGTCTTGCCAGATCTGCCAGCATTTGCATACCCACCACCGCCACCATCCTCCTCCTCCTCTCCCGACTCTACCTGTTTCGGCTCTTCCGTGAACATTACGCTCCCTTTTCTCGCTCCTGCAACTCGAGACCGGATTCTCGAGCCACCCGACGCCTCGGAATCCTCCATGCCACTGCTATTTTTTATCTTGCTGATGTTTGACCGAACCTTCGACCAACTGCCTCCACCTGAGCCTTGCGCTGTCTCGTTTTTCTGCTGCTGCAACTTGGATTTGTATCGCGGATGTGGCTCCGCACCACCACCGTCGTCATCCCCGTCTTCCTCCGCGTCCTCCTCTTCATGACGATCACGGGCGCCTGTACGGCTGCGGTGGGCATCATCGTCATCATCATGGTCATCATTACCATTACCATCACCATCACCATCACCATCACCATCACCATCACCATGGTCACGGCCACTGTCCCGGTTTCTAGCTTTCGATCGCGACGGCCCATCTCGACTTCGAAGAGAAGACGTCGACCCCACAAACGTATTTCGACGAGTCAACGGCCCACCATGGTCTGCATCGTCACCATCATCTGCATCTCCGCCATGATTACCACCACCGTCGTCATTGTCGTCGTCATATTGAAACCTACTTGCTCCACCTGCTCGATCTTTTCGTCCCGCAAACGAAGCCGATCCTGCCGATCCCTTCAATGACGCAAGACTCGCTGGAGGCACAGGCTCTTCATCCAGTAACGACCGTCCGGGCTTCAGCTGGATCTCCGGCGCCTCATCATCTCGATCTCGATCTCGAAGCAAGCGCCGATGACGACTTGCCGCCGTTGTATTCCGATATCCCGACCTCATAATGCAATGCCCCAACACACTTTTTTCGTCCCTACGTCTCTTTTCGTTCACTAAAATCTATACAATGATCCTCTCTTGAATTTTTTCCTGCTTCAAAAATTAATAATAATTAACAAAAACAATCTCACTCGATGAAAACAGCGTCTCGATCTCATGAAAAATAAAAGACGACGACGAGCTTCGAATGCAAATTTGCCGGACCATTTCCCCCACAATTGATATAGACGAAATGAATCGCAGGTTAGCGGATCGGAGGATACCGAGGACTTTCCCGCGAACGTTAATTTTTTTCTCCTATTGAATTTTCTGTTTTCGTTTTGTTAATTATATTTTATCATAATAATATTTTTCTTGGCAAACTCGTGTCTTGAAAAAAGCGTGTTTTCCCATTATTTTCTCCATTTTTCCTGCTTTCCTTCTGCGCTTCTTCTTTCCATTGCTTCATATATTTTTCTTCCGTCTAATTTTTCTCGTCATTTATCCACACATTTTCTCGTCTCCCTACATTTTCACTGTATCTGCACGGCATACAAAAAGAAAAAGAAAAAAAAACGAGTCTTACCTGGAAGCATGTCTGCGATGAACACATCGACGGACAAGCTACGCCAGCTTCGCGAGCTTGCAGACGACATGCATTCGAGAGTGCATGCGCTTTCACAACGGAAAATCGCACAGCCATCGCACTCCATCTCTTCCACGCCTCGCTTTTCACCATCGAGGTCAGCTTCCAGAAGGTATGATTGCTTGCTGTTTGTTGTTTTGTTTTTCGGTCTTCTTCGCACAATGTTCGTTCGCTGTGTACAATCAGTACGCTCTGACTACGAGTTATAATGCGCCTTCTTCTTCTTCTTCTTCTTCTTCTTCTTTGTATTGACAATTTTGTTTTGCCGTGGGGCTTTTTGGGGGGATAGACCGTCTCCTCGGCAAGCTGTGTTCTCACCGGAGCGTCCATCGTACAAAGGAGCTCCTAGATCGCTTGACGAGTATCTCAGCAAATATGATCATTCGGCTCCTGCAACCGCATCTGCGCTTCCCACTGCTCGAGAACCGCGCAAGCTCACCGATGCCGATATCGACGTGCTCCTCAAGGCGTTTTCTTCTGAAAAGATCACTCCCCGAGTCGAGGCTGCCGCATCTCCGCCGAAGCGGTCCCTTGCGAATGATTCCATGATTCTGTTTCCTGTAGAAAACGACGCTGCCGCGGGGAAGGCGCCTGTACGGGACATGATGCCTGTTCGAAGAAGAGACAGCACAGAAAGGCTGAGCGAACTTCTTGGGTCACGCGATCGATCGGTGGCGGTATCCTTGGAAACACGGCTTTCACGTGAGGGAGGGAAAGTCGTGCCCGCCATCGACTCGCTGGTCAGTCGAAAAGAGGAACGGACCGTAGAAACTGCGAATGAGAGCAAGGAGAAATCCGGGAGCGAAAAGGAAGTGTCCAAGAAGAAGAGCAAGAATATTGCAAAAGCCAAAAACGAAAAGGAAAAGAGACACAAGCTCAAAAGCAAGAGCAAGGACAAGGACAAGGACAAGGACAAGGACAAGGACACGGGTCGGGGAAAGAGAGTGGTTGGAAACAGCCTGTCCGATGACGGTTCGGATTCGGATATGTCCAGCGTTCCTGAAGAAAAGGTCTCTCGGAGCAGCCGTCGAATTCGGGAATTTGATCGGCGCATCAGCCTCTCCCATAAATCCAGGAGGACCCAAAACGATGATTCGTCGTCGTCGTCGTTGTCCGATTCGCGCTCTTCTGCGCTCTCAAGCTCGACTTCTCAGACAACGAGCGACTCGGATGCTACGGATGCATTAATTGACGACTCTCGCAGACGTTCCAGCGTGTTTTCTCGAAGACATCCACTCCTGTCCAGCGTGAACACGAGTCTCCGACTGCCACCAGAAGCAGTGTCCGGACAAGGACAAGGACAAGGACATCCGATACCCATCGACAGCTCGAGACTGTCTCAGGCGCCGTCCACAATTGCAAGTGTACCGCCTTTTGCGTACGATTCATGGGTCCCCCGCCAGCAAGATGTGAATGTTCCTTTCCTCCACCAGCACCATACGCAGCCTCCTGCGGGAATGGTGTCGGCTCCCAACGGACATGCTGCATCTGCTCTTGTTCCGCCGCCACTTCCTGCGCAGATTGCGCGAGCTGTCATTCCGCAGCAGCAATCGACTCCTCGGACGGAGGATGTTTCGGGCGAATTAAAAGATATGAAGGAAAATCAACGGCGTTTAGAGCATCGGTTTGACGAAACGTCTGTGCTGTTGAAGCAGATGCTCGAGGTTCTCGTTTCCCGCGAAGTTTCACAGGCTCAATACCGCGTCGAGGAACGTGCTTTGGGTGACGATGAACGTCGTATGAGATCTCGGTCGAAATCGCCTTCTAAGGAGGGGAGAAATCGTAGCCCAGAACGACCTCCAAAATCGGAAGATAGAAAGAGAAGCCCAAAGAAAGATCGAGTCGGCCATCGGAATCTCATTACCATGGAAGCATCCGAGCTGGAAGATCTTGAACGCATTATCCGCGAGAAAGTGTTATATGAAGAAGCAGAAAAACGTCGATTGGAGTATGAGGAGGAGCAGCGGAGGCTCGCCGAAGAAGAGAGTCGACTGGCCCGTTTCGCTCGAGAAGAAGAGGAACTGAGAGAAAGGCTTCGACTGGAAGAGGAGGAGAAGAACAGGAAGGAACAGGAGGAGGATGAAAAGATGAAACGCCTTCTGACGACTGTGGTATCAGAAGTCATGTCGAGGCTGGCTCCGCAGCCGCAGCCACAGCCACTGATTCCTCTTCGCACCTCTGCGGATGCGCAGGCAGTCGCATCCATCCCCGTTGCGGATGAAGAATCTTCTCGGATGGCGCACCATCAACAGCAGCAACATCAAGAGGAAGAAGGAGGAGGAGGGCGACAACTGACGGCTGTCGAGGCTTCCTTGGAGGCTCCGAGCAAGCCTGCAATCGTTTCACAAGCTGATGTTGTTCCGCATGCGCCGGTTGCAATGTCTCGTGGACAAAATGGTGTTTCCGCATCATCCACTGATATCAGCATTCGGTCCTCTTCTCCTACCGGCATGCTGATGTCAAATCCTGCCTTGCCTCCACAAATCATCCGGAAGGTCGTCGACGAAAGCGTTCTTCATGCATCACATTTGCCGAAAGCCTCGACGTTGCGCAGATCTCCAGGAACGTCCTCCTCCGCCGGGTCGTCCTTCCAGGCTTCGACTACCGGAACACACGCGTCGTCTCACTCTATGGCTCCAAGGGTTCGCATGCCCACGTCTCCCAAACGACTCAGCATCAGCGGCAGCTTGGTGGAAAAGGTGCACTCCTCGGACGCTAAATCGGTCCGCACGGCTCCTCCTCCTCCTCCTCCAGCAGCACCGGCGGTGCCTGTTGTCCAGCCGGATACAGTGTCGACCGTTGATGGCCCTTCCAAGAAGGCGTCTTCTCCGAAATCAACGACTGCGGAAGCTGATCCGGCCGGCCGACGAGATGAACATACGCAAACTCCTGGGAAAAAAGCGAAAAAACCGCAAACCCCCGCGTCCAGTGCAGCGAAGAATGCAAAGCCGCCCATCAAGAAGCGAGAAAAGGCGGGTGAAGGAGCGTTTGCGGCGGACGACGATGTTCACATATCTGAGTCTTCCAGTTCTGTGCCGATCGACAGGGTCCGCAGCCGGACTGGACGGCATGACGACCCGCATTTGCTTTCGGACTCGAAAGCGCACGGTGCCTCGGCATCCACCAGGTTGAGTGACGGACCTCGCGAACGCAGAATGGAAGACCACGGAATTGTTTCCGATGTCGATGCCAATTTCATGTCGGAGATGAATCGGCTCCTTGCTCGACTTGGGTCCACGTCAAAACATGCCGACGAATATTCTCGATATGACAAATCCTACAGGACAGGTGCGAATTCCCATTACGACGATCAAGACCATGAGTGGTCATCTCCGATGCAGGTTAGTGATCGAGCGTTTCCCCTCCAGTCTACCTCGCTGTCCTCCTCCGTCGCATCTTCCATCGCTGCTCCGGTATCCGTCTCACTCCTGGATTCGCAGCCTGCATCTCGTCGCCAGTCATTTGGATTTCAGCCGCATTTCGTCCCGTCAACGAAAAGCTCAGCTGACATTCTAATCCCACGTACTTCATTTGTTGGAAGTGCTCCGTTTTCGCAGCAGGATGGTATTCGTCCGTCTCTGCACGGTTCATATATTCCTGTTCATGGAGAGCTGCAGCCCCCTCTTCCTCGTGATGATGCGCCTGCGATTGAACTGCCAACTACGAGAAATGTTTCGCAGTATCAATTCTCAGAAAGTTCGCCACTAAAGCGACTGTCTCGCAATAGCCGGTAGTCGTTGATGGACTTTTGGCGACCGAACCGCACTGGTCGACGGACGAAGCATCGTGTCAAATAAACAAGCAACCATAATATGAGAAGAAGAAAGAAGAAGAAGAAAGTTTGGCGGAGAGAACCTGAATGTTTACGAAATGTTAGTTGTTTTGTTCCGCGCACTTGCGTAATCTATGATACAGTGAATTGTCAAACGGAGGCGTCCTGCTTAGGACACTGGCTCTTCTTCAGCCACGCTCAGCAAAGATCTCTGTTTCTTCGCTTCGTTGTTGAACTCCGCAATTTGCTGATCCGAAAAACTGAAACCGCGTTTGCGATTCCGAGCGGGTTTTTCGTCTTCCGGTGACGTTGGAGAAAACGGAGGCGGTGGCAATGTCGCCAAAGGCGCGACATCGGTAAAAGGCCGCGTTGGTGTAGGGACACGAACGCCAGCCTTGGCTGCCTTGTCCGCGAGGTTCTTGGAGTCGGACGCCAGAATAGGATCAATAGGGATTGGAGACAGCGGCTGTTTGGAACGATGCGATCCTCCGTAGTGCGTTTGCTGGCTTTGAGCACTCGAGAGCATGCCGTCACCGGCCGAGTGGGCAGAAGACATGAACGACGTATTCTGAGACGAGAACGAAGTGTTTGCGGAAGACGGAGCAGAGCCCGTGGATCCCGCTTCTATCGACGGGACAACAGGGGTTCCATTCATTGCCAAAGACGACTGCGGACCATTTCCACCGTGGATCGACATCCAACTGGGTGGTTCCATCATGCCAATCCGGGACACAGATTTCTTATGCGGCCCGGTGGAGTTGGTGAATCCCCACTTCAGCAGATCATCCGGCGAACAGCTTGGGTTCATCGCAGATGCATATCCGCCCCCAAGATAGCCCGAGTCTCCCATCAGATCGAGCACCATGGGAGTTCGGGGAGAAGGATGCATGCGCCTTTGGAGTCCGTGGATCGAAGCAGGGGAGAATGACTGCCGTCTGAATTGAGAATTTGAGAAGCCCGACGCAGTTTGCGCATTCACGCTGGAAGACATTACTGGCCCCAATGCTGCGGTTCCAGAACTGGCATTAGCAGCTGCTGCAGACGAGGAAGACGACGAGGCCGTGGCGTTCGCACTGTTGTTCGCTGCGTACGCGGAAGGAGCATACGGATCCGAGTCTGGAGAGAAGATGGCGGAGCGAAGATACGGATTTGCTGACTCGGAATCAGCATGGGAGCCGCGTACCGGAGTCGCAGCTACGAGGATGGATGGGGTTCCGAGGGGGAGAGGGGCATGGAAAGCGCCATTTGGGCTGGCCGCAAACGAGTGATGGGCGGACGAGCTTCCGGAGACTAGTCCCATTGATTGGGCAAGCCCCGAAGAACCATGTGAGGACTGCTCCTGTTTGCTGAAAAAGACGACGCCTCCGTGGCCGGATGGCGACTGTGCCTCTGGGAGCAAGCGCAGCGGAGAATGATCGGGGTGCTTGGAAATGTGTGGCGGTGTAGGCAAGAACGGCTTACCGAGCGAACTTGACAGCATGTGTGATGAGTTCCGTGACGAAGACCCCGGCATGCCCGCGCTTCCTGGAATCCCCATACTTGCCAGGGACCCAGAGGACCCAGAGGACTTCATCAGAGACCACGAGTATAGCTGCAGTTGCGACTGAGGCTGAGACTCGACATGCTGAAATTGCCCATGCTGCTGCTGATGGACCAGCTGCTGCTGCTGCTGCTGTTGTTGTTGCTGCTGCTGCTGCTCTTGTTGCAGCTGTTGGTGCTGATGCTTCACGACTGTTCGCTCACCTGCAAGCAGCTCGAGTCGGACTCCGACCTCGGACAAGACCTCGTTGGACGGAGCGACTTCCTTCTTCTCCGCCTTTCTCTTCAACGTCGAGTTCCAATGATTCTTGATCGCATTATCGGTTCTTCCATCCAGAAGCTTCGAGATTGTCGACCACTTGTTTCCAATCACGATATGTGCTGCAACAATCGTCAGGTCCTCCAAGTCGGTCCACGGCTCTTTTCTGATATTCGTATCGAGGTGATTGTGGAATCTCTCTCTGCACTGCTTCCCAATGCGTCCATCAAGCTGACGCGCAATCAGCGACCACTTCTTAGTCCCGTGCTTCTTCACCAGCTCCAGCAGCCTCATGTCCTCTTCCTGCGTCCAAGGACCCTTCACCGTGTTTGTGTTCATCACTTTTGACCATCGATGCCGACACTGAACCGCCGTCCGTCCCTTCAAACACTCTGAAATCCGCTTCCAGTTCTTCCCTCCAAAATCCGACACCGCAGATTTAAGCAGCTCATCCTCCGCCTCCGTCCAGCGCCCCCGAACTCCCTCATCATCTGAACACCCTTCGTCGCTCGACCCGTCGTCATCCGATTCGCGCTCTCCAACCACCCCACAGTCCCCGATCAACGTCGGAAGTGGTGCTTCATGAGACATTTCCTTCTTCTTCTTCTTCTTCTTCTGATACAATGTTGTTACAATTATCAATGATAGTACTGAAGAAATTTGGTGTACAGCCGAACCAAAAAACTTGAACAACTACAACTACTACAACAAGAGTAATAATAATAACAATAACAATAACAATAACAATAACAACAATAATAATAATAATAATAATAATAATAATAATAAAGAAGGAAGAATTAATATTTTTATTAATAAAAAAACAGAGAGAAACAAAACAGAGGAAATGCTAAAACGAAAGAAAAGGAGCGTTTCTATCGGAACGTTGCGATTTCCTAAAGGGAAAGAACACGATCGATGGAGGGTCCAATTAGTGCATGTGCTAGGGTACGAGCAGGCAGGATCGTTGAACTAGTGCTTACACACTGGACGAGTGCGAGTCGCGCGCTTTCAAAAACTCATAACGACATTCGCAAACTGGCGGGATTTTTCACCTTGGGCGTGTTTTGTTTATGCTCTTCTTTTATTGTTTACAACAGGCAGAATGGAAGGTGGTTTTTTTTGTTTTTTGCAGTCCTCAAACTCGAGAGAAACTCAAGCGAGATCGCTCTTAGATCAAAAATGCACGAAAGAGACCAAAACACACGCAGAGAAAAACAACAAGGAAAACGCAAGTGTACACCAACACAAGGAGAAAGAAGAAGAAGAAGAAGAAGAAGAAGAAGAAGAAGAAGAAACGCGAGATGAGTGCGGTTAATGAAGACTTTGCGAAGCTCAATGTCGCGGCTCTTCGGATACGATGCCGTGAAAGTGGGCTGAGCACTGGTGGCAAAAAGCAAGAATTGATCGATCGTCTCGTTTCGTTGCATCGAGCACAGTTGTCTGCAAAGGCCGCTGACGACCGGGTGTCTACCAACTCGAATGACGACGGTATTTCAGATTCTGATTCTGATTCTGATTCTGGCTCAGCTCGCAACAGCAGCAGCAGCAGCAGCAGCGGTGGCGACGATGTCGATGAAAGAGAAGAAGCACAGGGAGAGAAAGGTTGGTCAAGCTTCAAGCCGTCCGCTCGGATTGACTCGATTGCTTATCTGGACAGGCAGTCCGTGACACCAGCGGTGCATGCGCTAGTCGAGCAGGAGCTCTCACGACGCCCACCGCACATCCACTCAACTGAGATTCCTGAGCCCGTGCTCCTGTCCACCTTGACGCCGCGGCAATGGAGCGAAAAAGCAAGAATCACCTTTGAGATCATGCGCAAATCACCACGACGCATCGGCTTCTCCTCCTCCTCAATGGCCGTAGAGCAGTGGAAACGTGAGGCCACCGAGTATCTCAAGGCTTTGGAGAAGCACGAAAGCCAGGTGCTGGGTCGCATCCGCAACGAACAGGCGGAAATCAATGCCATCAACCAAACTAGAATGGCCCTTGCCAAACATGTACAAACATACATCTTCAATCACCTCCATCGTCCCGGGCCTCGCAGCCCTCCGTAATCGAAAATGACCCAAATGGAAAACAAAGAGGAAAAACGCCCAGGGGATTTTACTGACTGTAAATAATAATAATAATAATAATAATAATAATTCCATGTCGACGGCTGTCAACCTGTTTATTCACTTGAATCGGAGGGTTCTTGACTTGACCCGAGGCTGCTGCTTGTGTCGCTTCAGTATTTGTCATTGCTTTGATTTTCTTCGTTCTTTGCTAATTTCTTACATATATTTTAATTTTTACTGTTGTCTTGTGTTTGGGTATTCCATCTCTCCTTTTTATTATTATTATTATTATTAGTAGTAGTAGTATTGTTATTGCTTTCTTGAGGAAAAGAAGGTTGGCAGAAGAGAGAGAGAGAGAGAGAGAGAGAGAGAGTGTGTGTGTGTGTGTGTGTGTGATTCAGAGAGAGAAAAATGTCCGTGATTGCGTCGAATGTTCAGCATATTGATGATCCATTGTCGGATCTGTCGCAGCCGCACTCGATGGGAACGACGATTATAGCCGCGGTGTATGCGGACGGAGTGATTCTTGGGGCCGATTCGCGGACATCGACGGGATCGTATGTCGCAAACCGCGCGTCCAACAAGCTGACGGAAGTCGCTCCGAACATCTATTGCTGCCGCTCGGGCTCGGCGGCGGACACGCAGGCTGTGTCGGACACGGTGCGCATGCATCTAGGTACGCTGCAAATGGAACTTGGCACGCAGATTGATGTCGCAACGGCCGCAAAGCTGTTTTCTCTCATCTGCTATTCCAACAAGGACAAGCTCATGGCGGGCATCATTGTTGCGGGATGCTCAGATGCAGAGGGTCCTGCGGTGTACAATATCCCGCTGGGAGGATCAATGCACAAGTTGCCATATGCAGTGGGTGGTTCCGGCTCCACGTACGTGATGGGATTCTGCGACGCGAATTACAGACAGGGAATGCAGAAGGACGAATGCATCGAGTTTGTCAGAAGAGCTCTGTCGCACGCCATGGAGAGAGACGGCTCGTCTGGCGGAATCATGAGAACAGTCGTCATCACAAAGGACGGCGTTCAACGAGAAATGTTGCCCCTCGACAAGTTTGCATACGTCAAGACCATTCCCACATACCAGTGATCCATAAAAATGCACCCCATAAGCAGTGGTAATGAACAAAACGAAAATTAAAAAAGTAATCAAAAATGACGGTGGGGCTTCAAAAGTCTGTACACAAATAGAACACAGAATCCTCTTTTTTTAATCATTCTGCTGCATGCTCTTGGTATCGTACTACCACGCCTTCTTGGGCTTCGTGCTGGAAGCGGGCTTTGTCACTGCGTTGGATCTGCCTTGGTCAGCGGACTCCGGAAGCTCTTCAGCATCGCTCGCCTTCTTGCTGTTCCTGTTGTCGTCGTCACCATCACCATCACCCCCATCGTCATCGTCGTCGTCGTCGTCGCCGCAGCTAGAATTGACGTCCTCAGACAAAGATGCATTCTTCGTGGAGCCGAATGACTTCAGGAGCTTCTGAGAGTCGGACAGCGCGGTGGAGTTTTGCTGCAGCATCGAGGCCAGGACTTCCGTGTCAAAGTGCGCAAACATCTTGCAAAGACTTGCGGACAGCGACGCTCGGGCGTTGGCTAGCATGTTCTGCGACTTGGACTCGATCTGATCCCGCTCCGTTACAAGCTGCACATTGCGATCTGCAACTGTGGATGCAGTTTCAAACACTGCGTCTCTTTCAGCTCGTGTCGACACTCGTTGCGACATGAAGGCGCGGGTCGCGGTCCACATCTCCTTGAAGATGCCCGTTCCATACTTCCCAAACAGCAAGTCCACCTGGCCTTCGAGAGTCGCAAACGATGAGCTCCACGCTGCATCAACGCGGCCATCCAGATCGGCCTCCAGATTTCGGATCTCCACGTGCTGCACCGCAAAGTCATCCATCTTCACGAGAACAATCGTGCGATCCGACTCATAGAAACTGGATATTTTGTGAAGCGCGTCCTGAAACAAACAGAATGCATCCCGCATCTCAACGAGCGGTTGCAGAACGGTACGCGCCACCGATTCGCACAGCGTGGGGAACGCCTTTTCAACCACCGCCATGCGCGGACCATAGGCTTCCACAGTCCGATTGTTGGCGTCGAGCACGGCCCGGACCTTTTCGAGATCCTCACGCTTCAGTCTCCATTGCCTGATGAGCTCTTCGTATTCTTGAAACGTCGTTCGAAACGCCTCTCTCTTCTTCTTGCGCTCTTTTTCCTTTTCTTTCGCATCTGCACTGCTGGCAGGCTTTGAGACCGATGACTCTGGGCTGCTGCTGCTGCTGCTGCTGCTGCTGTTGCTGCTGGTAGTGGTGGTGGTGGTCGAGAATGTACTAGTGACAGGAGGAAGCCCAATCAGCTCAGCATCATCGTCGTTCTCCAGGGCTTGGCTCGACGATTTGACGTACTGATCAAGCTTCAGCAAAAGGACTCTCGCCTGCGCCGATGCCGTGGACTTGTACTCTGCATACACAGCCCTGGCCTTGTCAAAGGCCGCAATATCTGCGCCATGCTGCTCTTTCGCAAGAGCCCCTTGGTTCCATTCGTGGAACTTGTCTGTGATGGACAGCAGCGACTGCACTGCAGCCTGGAAAATCGAACTATCGGTTCCAAACGGAGTGCTTTTTCCAGACTTTGAGCTCTTCAGCAGTTCCTGCGAACGAGCAAACACCGGTCTGTACAATGCCAGATCATCAAATCGCGAGAACGAACGCACGGATTCAAGACACGATACCCAGTCGCTGAGCATTTGAACAGAGTCTTTGAGATCTGGAATCGATCCCAACAACTTGCTCTCCTTCTTGAGGGCAATCCGGAGCTTCTCTACGTTTGTAGAGATCATTCTTCGGCCCGTCAGCACCTGCTCGACACGATCGGAAAACTCTCGGAGCATTTCGGCTCGTTCCTTCAGGGCTTTTTCAAACACCATGAACGACTCTTCGGTGCGGACCTTGTTAGACATTGCTTCGCACGTGCCGGAAAACTCCGAGAGGATCGGCATGTTTCTCTGGATCGACCACTTTTGCAGCGACTTTGCAACAGCTGATCGCTGGTCAAAATATGCTGCCAAAGACTGCTGCAGTGCAGTAACGGTCTCGACGAACTGCGAGGTTTCGCTCTCGAGGGACTTGCGAATTCCGGCATTCCATTCATCGAGCGAAGACTTAGTACCTAACTGGGAGACGCCTGCTTTGGAGTCATTCGGAAACGAAGAGCCTCCGCTGGACTGTGGCGAACTGGTCCCGATCGTGGTGGCCAGCTTCGCCATGAACTGTGCATCAGCAATGCTGTTAAACGTCCGGCAGAGCTCCTGATCGCCGAGCAGGACGTCGTGCAACCCAGCATTGAGGTGCGACGACTTTTCAATCATCAGCAGCCGATACTGCACCTGCAGCGCATCTTTGTGTGTCGGATGTTTGCACGTCTTCCTAGCAAGCTTGATGACTTCGTCCACACGCTGCATATATTTGGAAACGTGGTGCTGGAACTTCTGCAGAACATCTCGTCGGTTCGCAACCAGCCTCTTCACATTTGATTGAGCTTCGGTGCTGCATACCTTGAGAAGGACGTTATGAACACCACTCCATAGATTCGCAGACGTCTTTGCATCGCTCAGAATCCGCTGCAGCTCCTTCTTGGATGCCTTTTGAGATTCCCATATCGCTTTCGGATCCGTGTTTTCTTCACTGTGCACCTTGGATTCTGAACAGCCCATCGTTTTCAGTGTTGTTGTTGTTTAAAGATGCTGCCACTCACGTATCCCGAAGTGCTGCTGGCCCATGCATGAAACGTCCTTTGCTTCTTCCCCTCCTTTTGTCTTTTAATTTTTAATTTTTGATGATTATTATTATTATTTTTCCTTTCCTCTCCTTGGTCCTGCCGCCTGTGTTTTCATTTTTATTATTTTACTTTTATTATTTTTGGGTTGATTTCCCTCCCAAAAAGAACTCGGTGAAAAATCGCATTCAGCACAAGCATTAGCAGATCAAATCATCGGACGCTGTGCTGCAGACATCACTTGTCATCAACACGGTTTACTGTGCTGTGCTGACGTGCTGGGTTCGGGAAATTCTCCTCAATCGGGGGGAAGATCGGGGAATTCTCCGACGAGGAAGCGACGTGGTTATCATGTATACTTCCTTCCGTATGCATGACAATGACGTGTTATTATTCAACGGTACTGCCTGTTTCATTGTGCCAATGAAAAATTAAAAGTACTATTGGGGGCAGGCTGATTGATTAGATGTATTTTCGACGAAGGAATTTCTTCTATTTGCGAATTTCGAGGAGCCTGTGTCTTGCTGTGATTCTTCATATTGCAGATGGTGGAAATGGCGAATGGTTTACGAAGGATCATTTTGATGCTTTGCTTTCGATGATTAAGGAGTTTTTGCCGCTGAAGCTCTCTGAAACGCTGAAAGGCGAGATTTCTGTCCGCAAGATCAATGAAAAGGCCAGGTTTGAGCTGTTTCGTGGAGACGGCATGCAGTTTTCATACCAGTTTCGGATAATGAGACCGCGGCATTCGGTTCTGATCAGTCCACAAACCTTCGCGCATCCATTAACTGCTGCGGAGAACATCACCGTCAGGACTAGCAACAACGATGATGATGATGGTGGTGGTGGTGCTCTTCACCAAGCACATGCAGAGCAGCCCACTATGAACAACGAAGGAACAGACGATGTCTTTACGAATGGCGCGTCGTGGAGAGTGGTTCGAAGTGCTGGATATGCAATCACTGTCCGCGTTCGACAGTATCCTGCACCTAATGGCAGCACCAACATCCGTGACAATCCCAGTTCAGCCGCTCCTTCTTCAGCTGCATCTTTCCCATCAACTGTATCATCAGGCCCGTCGGCATCCGCACACCCATCCGCACACCCACACTCGCAGATCCCGGTGAATCAGATGCTTGTTCCAACATCTTCTGGTCGTGGACTGCGAAAAAGAAGAATTGAAAGCTGAGGCCTTCGTTTGTTCCCGACGTCTTGTACATGGACACCCGGCAGTACCGGGGCCTTTTCTTTAAAAAAATATCAGTAATAGTAATGAGCGAATGTGCAGATGGTCACTTCAGGGAGTTCACTTCAATCTCCCTCTTTTTGTTTGACTTAGGGCACACCCATGTAAATCAATGCAGGGATTCCAAGAACGGGAGGCGTGAAATGTCCGTTCAATCTTCATGAGTGCCCTACGCGAGACTCCAGCTCGCTTGGACTGGGAATACCGCGTGGATTCCGACACAAGAGCCGCGGTCGCCTGAGCCAGCACTGACGAATGTTCATCGCGGCGTTGGCATCGCGGCCCACGCACCGGCGGTCAGATGGACAGTTCACTGTGGCGCAGTGTCTCAACCCCCGGGACACGAAGCGCTCACGACGCAATACCGGATTCTCGGGCATCCGCATGAAAAAGGGTACCACCAGGTCGCGGGTAGCCAGACGGTCCAGCAGCTTGGCCGTCGCCTGCTGCTTCTTGACACGACCGCGGAATCGGCGGCTGTTATGTCACCTAAAATAATAATACCTATCTGATTTATTTTACGAACAAAAGAATAAAAGAAACAAACCGTCGGTTACACACAAATAGCCAACACACACAAACGGACAAGTCCGTGTCGTTGTCGACATTTTTATCGACAACACTGCGACAGCTACAACAGAACGAATCCTTGAAATCGGGAAAGGGCAGGTCATTCTCCAACACAAGGGCGAGGTAGTGGTTTAGCAGGAGTGCACTGCGCCACGTGATGAACGGCGAATCGTTCACCCAGATCGGGAGGGTATCGTGCTGATCGGGATGGCGCAGCCGCTCTCGGAGCGCAGCTTTCACCACCTACACCATCGGGTTCCGAAAATGTGCAAGTATGAAACTGACGGAACAGACAAACCGACAACGTGTGGCGAAGTGTGAGGAGGATGTGGTGCCAAATAAAAACGGTGAAATATCAAAATACGAACGCAGCAGTGTTTTATTCAATATTTTATTTGACACAACGAAGTCCAAGGTGAAACGAGAGAAACGGAAAGGGGAAAAGAAGAGCGGTTTAAGGAATTGCTGGAATTTCTGAATTGAATTTTAGGGAAGCGCCCGTATTGTTCTTATTTATTTATTTTTAATTGTTTTACGATATCCAACACATGACAAGACAAACAGAAGAATGGATGGGACATGGGACATGGGGCACGGAACCATCGACTATTCTGAGAAAACGCGGGGTTATGCGTCCTTCGGTCCAAGCATATCTTCCGGACGGACCCATTTTTCAAAGTTCTCGGCGGTCACGAGGCCGAGTTCGAGGGCGGACTCGCGAAGAGTAATGCCCTTCTTGTGTGCATTCTTTGCAATCTTTGCTGCATTGTCATACCCAATGTGCGGGTTGAGTGCAGTGACAAGCATGAGCGACTCGCGGACAATCTTCTTCAAGGTCTCCGTGTTTGCCTCGATTCCGTCGACGCAGTGATCGACGAATGAGACAGAAGCATCTGCAATCAAACGAATCGATCGGAGGACATTCGACACCATGAGCGGCTTGAACACATTGAGCTCAAAGTGCCCCTGCGCTCCACCAATTGTAACAGCCACGTGGTTACCCATGACTTGTGCGCACACCATGGTCAATGCCTCGCACTGCGTTGGGTTGACCTTTCCAGGCATAATCGACGAACCGGGCTCGTTCTCGGGCAGCGAAAGCTCTCCAAGTCCACAGCGCGGACCAGACCCCAAGAATCGAATGTCGTTTGCAATCTTGTTCAGCGAAACGGCAAGCACGTTCAATGCGCCCGAGAGTTCCACCATTGCATCATGTGCAGCTAGAGCTTCGAACTTGTTGGGAGCTGCCGTGAAAGAAAGTCCAGTCAACTTTGAAACCTCCGCCGCAACATACTCGTCGTACCCACGGTAGGTATTGAGTCCAGTTCCCACTGCCGTTCCTCCGATTGCAAGCTCGCAAACACGCGAAATGCTCTGTTTCACTCGCAGAATCCCGTACGCAACTTGCTGTGCATACCCCGAGAACTCCTGCCCCAGGGTCATGGGAGTCGCGTCCTGTGTGTGCGTGCGGCCGATCTTGATGATGTCCACCCACAGTTTTGCCTTCGCGTCCAGCGCGGCCTGGAGCTTTTCCAGAGCGGGGAGAAGTGTCTGGGTCGTTTCAATTCCGACTGCAATCGACATTGCGGTCGGGAAGGTGTCGTTGGAAGACTGCGATCGATTCACATGGTCGTTTGGATGCACAGGCTTCTTGGAACCCATCTGTCCGCCCATCATCTCAATTGCACGGTTCGAAATAACCTCATTGACATTCATGTTCGTCTGCGTACCCGAGCCCGTCTGCCAGATCTTCAACGGAAAATGCGAATCTAGTTTTCCAGAAATCACCTCATCGGCAGCCTTTTCAATCGCCGATGCAACCGCACCGTCCATTCCAAACTTTGCTGCATTCACTCGTGCACACGCCTTCTTGAGAGTTGCCATTGCATGAATCACCGGAATCGGCATCCGCTCCGAGTCTCCACCAATCGCAAAATGGTACAAAGAGCGTGCCGTCTGTGCGCCCCAGTACTTATCTGCAGGTACTTGGATCTCGCCAAAGGAGTCTGTTTCAGCTCGAGAAGGACCATCCACTGTCGGCATTACATGGTGCGACGAAGACATGAGACGCAAAAGTGAACCTCGTGGAGACACAAACAAGCGCGAAACTCGAGATGCAGACACAAACATGAAACAAGAAACAAGAGAGAAAAACTTCAGAATAAATGAAGTGACTCGGAATGACTAGACCGCAATTTATAGAGGGGGAGTGAAAAGCGCTATTAAAAAGAAAAAGAAAAAGAAAAAAGAAAAAAGAAAAAGAAAGGAAGCATAAGAGAAACTCAGTAACATCTAATAAAACAACATAAGAAAAGGTACGCGTTGTGCGAGTGGAGAGAATAGACAAAAGTTGAGCACAACAAAAGGGTTTTGCGTCACGCGTCGTCCAGCATCATGCGGCTGCATTCATGCTGTACGTGCAGTACCCCTGCATGTCAGAGCTGTGTGTGTGTGTCTCATAACGAATGACATGTTTGGGAGGATGTTTTGTGTGAGAACGACTACGACCGCCTGTCGAACAGGACCCACCACAACGCGCGTTGTTCAAGTCGAGGTCTTCAAGTCAAATTCTCATTTCTCTCTCTTACTCTTCTCTCTTACTCTCTCCTCTCTAATCCAAATTTTAGGTTTCCTATTGCATTTCCCCCCGTTCTTGTTTTGCGTCTTTCATTTTTGTTATTTTTTTTATTTATTTATTTAATTAAGAAAAATATTTTTTTGTGGAAGGAGGTGCTTTGGTGGTTTTGCATATGATGACCGTGGATAATCTTGCAGAAAAGCTTGAGCGGGCAGTCGAAATTGCAGATTCAAAGCCTGCTGCAGCCGCACAGTCTCTCTATGAAATCATCAATTCATCCAGTATGTCGCATTTCGTTCATTTACTTTTTCTTCGGGGGAGAAGGGGGCGGGGGGCAGAATCCTGCTTCCGTCTTCTTGCTGCCCCCTTCGCTCTTCTCTGTTTGCACGTTGCTTGACAATTCATGCTGGTGACTCTTGTCTTCTTTTCTATGTGACGTGGACTAATGGCTTATTTTGCTTCCCTGCGTTCCCTGCTTTTTCCCCTCCATGATGAAATAGACACGGATGCTCAGTCCATCAAGTGCAAAGAGGACGCCATCACAAGACTCGCAAAACTCTACTCTTCCATTCAGTATGTACCATCTCTGCTTCCATGAGTGTTTCGCGATTATTGTCGTTCGAGCTTTTTCTTCTTTTTATTATATATATATTTTTTTTTTACATATCTGCTTTTGATACTAATTGGAGGGTGTTTTGTGTTTTGCGTTGTTACTGGAATGTAGAGATGCTCAAGGACTTCGAAACTTGTTGGTAGCGGTCCGACCGTTCTTTCTTGTCGTCCCAAAGGCCAAGACTGCGAAAATGGGTATGTCTTTCTTTCTCCTCTTGCACACACAAGCGATTTGTGCACCGAGAAAAATTATTTCTAAAAAGAGAAGAAAATGATTCAACTAATGAATGATTGGTTTGGTTTTTTTCTTTTTCTTTTTTTTGGGACGAGGTTAGTTCGCATGATTATCGACATGTTGGGCAAGATTCCCGGGACGGGTGCGTTGCAAATGGAACTCTGCCGCGATTCAATCGACTGGTGCCGCGCAGAAAAGCGTACGTTCTTGCGCCAGAGAATTGAATCGCGACTTGCCGCCTTGTATTTCGAAAGCAAAGACTACAATTCGGCGCTTCAGCTGGTGAATTCGCTTGTGCGTGAAGTCCGCAAGCTGGACGATAAGGCGCTTCTTGTCGAAATTCAACTGCTGGAGTCACGCATCCACCATTCTTTGCGCAATGTCCCAAAGGCCCGTGCAGCGCTTACGGCAGCCAGAACAGCAGCGAACGCCATTTACTGCCCGCCTCTGCTGCAGGCACAAATCGATTTGCAGGCTGGCGTGCTCTGTGCAGAAGAAAAGGACTACAAAACCGCATATTCGTACTTTCTGGAGGCTTTCGAAACGTACCATGCGTCTACCGAGCAGATCCTTGTGGACTCTGAAATGTCCACCCGGCAGGCGGCGACACTGTGCCTGAAGTACATGCTTCTGTGCAAGATCATGACCGACAATGCCAGCGACGTGTCGGCGATTCTCAGTGGGAAGAACGCGATCGAGTACACGGGAAGAAACATTGCAGCCATGAAGGCCGTTGCAGAGGCGCATTTGCAACGGTCTCTTGAAGGATTTCACAAGGCACTCAGAGACTACGACGCCGAACTGCACGCAGATCTCATTGTTCACGCACATCTTTCTTCGCTGTACGACAAGTTCCTGGCCCAGAACATCATCAAGTTCCTCGAACCGTACTCGCAGGTGCAGATTTCATACATTTCGTACCTGCTTGGTATGGAGGCTGCGGTGGTCGAGAGAAAGATTTCGCAGATGATTTTGGACAAAGTGCTCCTTGGAGTCATTGACCAGTCCACCGGGTGCTTCATCGCATACGCAGAGGACAAGGGAGACAAGACGTTCGGCTCCATTGTCGAAACCATGGATCACATGGGCAAAGTCGTCGATGTCTTGTTTGAACGTTCCCAGAAGCTCTTGTAAGCTCGAGTCCTTTTTCGATCTGACAGCTGAAGCAGATGGACCAAGATGATTCCTGTATGAATATCCAAGAACGAAAAGAAAAAGAAAAAAAAAACACACACACACACACACACATGAGCTGATCTGTTTTTTACATATTATTTGTTCTTCTTATTTTTAGTTACATATTTGACAATAAAGCACATGCGAAGGGAAGGGCGGCAGAACGCAAGGAAGCGTCTTCATAGACTCAAAATGGTGCCGTCATTGGACTGTGGAATCATGAGTACAAGAACACCCAATAAAATACCTCGAGAATCTCGGAGCCAAGAAACAGATTGTGAGTACAGGATCTTGCGACCGTCTTTTCTGCGGAGCGGCGACGTGACTCCTGAAGCCTTGATGCGAGGATTGACATTCACTTCGTGGACAAGAGACAGGAACTCGTTGGTGTTTTGCTCATTCAAGTCCAACAGGTCCCAAATGAGAATGTCGTGCCCGTCGAAATCGCCCTTTGTGTACATTGACACCTCCACAAGTGGTCCATTTGCATGGTAGACGTGAGCTCTACAATCCAGAATGCAGCCTGGAAACGGAACCGAGTCAACGACCATCTTGCTTCGGTCAATCTGTTCGCGCAAGAAGGAGTCCTTTGCAATGAGCTCATCGTAAACAAAATGTGGAGTGCGAATGGCCTCCGGATGCGCCTTGTAGATGCTGTATTCTGCAGTTAGAAAGCGCTCTCTCCATTTCAAAAACGAAACCAGCACTTGCGGCGACAGTCTGTGCGCATTCCGTCGTAGAAATCGCGACATGGGCGAGGGTGAAATGATGTTTTCATCCATCAGCGTCCGGAAAATTGCCTTCAGAGTCGCATCTGAGTCGGCAGACCCGGAGCCAGGAGCCCCAGCTCCACTGCTACTGATTCCCCCCAGACCACTCATTGAGCCAGATCCACAAGTCGCGGAGGAGCAGGACGATGCTGGATAGCCCACGTCAAACGAAAACGACGTATCCAGCGACAGCAAATCCAACGGCTCAAATGAACTCCCTTCTCCCAGTCCTTGCCCTTGCCCTTGCCCTTGCCCTTGCCCTTGCCCTTGCCCTTGCCCTTGCCCTTGCCCTTGCCCTTGCCCTTGCCCTTGCCCCAGCCCAGAAACTGATCCAAAGCCCTGCTGCTGCTGGTGCTGCTGCTGGTGCTGAATGAATGACTGAAACTGTGCGGAAAAGGCGTCCGGAGTCAGTTGTGGAAGCGGCGAACTCACAGAAAACAAAATTGGAGAAGCGCATCTGTGAAGCTCTGCGACACTATTCCCACCAGTTGCTAATGACAACGGAGGTGGAGACGATGATGACAATGACGCAGGTGGCAGTAACGACGACGATGCAAGTGAAACCGCTGATGCCGTCACATCAAGCTGTGATTTTGACCGCTCAATCCTCCGCGACTCCAACACAGCCATTGGGGTATATTTTCTCTGGTACTTCTTCGGCTTCTTCCGCGCAACATACACGCACTCCAAAGGAAACCCTCGCTCAACACATCGATCACAGGGCGTGTCTCCATTGCATCGCTTCTTTTGCATCCTGCAGAACGTACATGCCCGCGTAAGCCTTTTGATGCCTCCGCTGCCCGACTGCGCACCCACACCCGACTCTCTATCTTCTTCATCATCCTCCACCTCCTCATCCTCTTCATTCTCATTCTCATTTTCATTCTGTGGCCTTCTTCCATTACGAGAGTCCATATTATGACTATAATGACCATGTGCATTCCAACTCTCCTCTGTGTTTCGACTCTGTGTAGGAGCAGTGCTGCTGTTGCTGCTGCTGCACCGAGTGTTGTTGCACCCCACGCTACCATTACTAATGCTACCAATGCTGCCGATGCTGCTGCTTACATTCTGGGAGTTGTGACGGATATGCTGGCAGCGAGGCCGTTTTCGCGGAGGCTGGAACGTCAGGCTCGAGGCCTGGGAAAGATTGGCAGGAGACGAAAGCGGAGACGGCGACAATGAAGACGGCACACAAGAACTGGTTGTGGAAGACGTGCCGGTATGTGTGGACGCGGTCGAGAGAGCCAGCGGTAGAACAGGACCGCACGCAGCGACCGTAGTTGGAAATGAAGTCGAGATGTGGCTCTGTAGCATCCGTTGTTCCCAGTAAAATAAACAAGCCACACAGAAAAAGAAGAAAGAGACAGAGACAGAGAGGGAGGGGGACAGAGAGAGAGAGAGAGAGAGAGGAAAAAAAGATGTATATGAAGGAAAAAGAACCAAAACTTTGAGAAGGATAAAGAGGCCAAAAGAATGTCGCTGACTCGAAACTGAGACGCAATAAACTGGCAAGACAAATACAGAAATCAGCATTGTCGTACACGGCAAACAGAGAGGAAAGCACTGAAACTCAAATTGGCAAATCAGCGGGCAATTTCAGAAATTGTCGTCGTCAGTGGTCGACACTCAACAGTGTTAATCATTTTTTTGGAATTTAAAAACGCCCGACTCAGAATTGCCGATAAAGGAGATGTTTTTCTTCTTTTTTACATTACGGCCGTTGGGATGAAAAGAATGGTGTTTTCTGCATGCAGGAAACAATAGGTGACAGGATTGGGCAAGTGCACGCAGACGGAGTATCTGCAAAGAAGCAAGCAAAGTGCGAGGGGGAAAAATAGAAAAACAAGATGGATCCACGGGGTTGTGCGAGATTAATAGGATGCGATGAACGAAACGTCCGGTAAACTGGGTCTGCGACCGCTGGAGCTTGAGAACGAGCCTAACGATCCCGATCGAGACCTTGCAGCTGCGATTGCATTTTTGATTCTGCCGATTTTTCCTTGACGAACCGAGATCTCGTTCGTAACCACAACTTCTGCAGACGAAGCCTGATCAGAGACGAACCGTGGATCGTTCCAAAACAAGGGCAGCCAGATTCCAGCCCATCGACCCGGGTCCACATTATTGATTGTGCTCACATCGTCCCGGGCATGGAACCGCGCATTGTACTTCACGGACATCTTTCTCCACTTTGATTTTCCACGCTTTGATCGCAGCTTCTCCGACTCGACAACCCGCAATTTATGACCGTCAATCGCGACCGCAATAAACCACGGTAGCAGCACAGCAAGACTCTGCGACTTCTTCTCGTCCAGGTCCGTCACCGTTGTGTTGTCGTACGTATGGAACAGGAGTCCCTTGACAAACGCTTCGCGGGCTCTGCAACTTCCGAAACGATAGTCTGCTGTGTTGACTGGGTTCACCAGCATTGCATTTTGTCCCCGGCGGCGCAGCACACCGTCCCAGTCAAACGAATCCGAGTCGACTGGCAGTGTGGTGTCATCGCGGAAGTTGAATGCCCATGTGTGGATCCACAACGCATTGAGTTCTGCAGTGCCCCACGGAAAGTCCCACATCACAAAAGATTCGAATCGCCACACGTGGTGCATTCCAAGAAGGACTCTTTCGTACGACTGCACGTTGCCAGGCTCTGCAGCACCTTCTACCCCATGCATCAGAGCAGCCAGAGGCCCCACCTCGCCAAGCTGCAGATATTCATGATAGGTCGCAGACGACATGACGCACTGCGACGCCGGCCACTGCGAGGCAAGAAACCGCAGCTTGGGCACCGCATCTGCGTTGCAGAGTACTCCGGAAAACAAGAGATGGCCGTAACCATCCACAATCACCTGCGAGTTATCGTCGATCGTAATCGACTCCAACGACTTCAGCGTGTCGGTATCCAGCAGCACGATCACACCGCGTTGCACGTGGAGCCATCGCAATGAGCGCATTGCAGACACTCGGACAACCGCACAGTCTCGCGACGTCTTCCAGTTCACCCCAGGCATAGCAAAAGCGTGCTCCAGAAGCGCATGCTCGTCCGGCGGGTATGAGTAAAATGCAGTTGGAGGACACATGGCGCTGCTGGTGGAGAAGGCGCTGACGCAGAGGAACTCGATCCGGAATCCAGAGGGAGGATGAACAGTCTTCAAATCCACATGTAGCGACGCCTGTCTGATCACAACATTGCATAACAGCACCTCCTTTCGTGCTTGTTCGTGAAGGGAACTGCTGCTAGTGGAATAAGGTGCGTGTTCGTATTGACCACCGTGATGTTTCGTGCTGTGTGTGCAAGCCGAATAGTAGAACACTGGGTCAAGCAGTGGTCGGATGAGCTCAATATCGACTGCATCTTCCATGACGGACGACGATACGAGTGCAACTTGCTCACCACAATACTTGATCACCGGGAACGAATGGAAACAGAAGTCTCGCGCCCACAGGGCATGCCCAACGAGTCCGAGCTCGTTCACCACGCAGCACGGGTTTCTTCTTGAGAATCTCGAGCTTCCAACATCAACGCCAGTCCGGATCCGAAACAGCGGCGGCGGATACTCGACAAGGAGATTACATGAAACGGACACTTGCTGCAACCGGCGGCACTGCATCAAGTCTGCTCGGAATGGCCGCATCATATCTGGCACACAGAACCGTACCACTCGCAACCTCGGCACATACTTGCCCACATCTACGCCTGGCGCCCCAAGGACGAGATCGCGATTATCTTTCGTCCTGACTATCATTCGTTCAAGATCGACCAAGCGCTCCAGCTGTGCACTCGAGTCCTCGTGCACAATCAGACACGCATATTGATTCAACGCACAAAACACACCCCTCAATCTCGCACACTCCTTGATCACCACCACAATCGACTCCTCAGCTGCTTCCGCTATTCCCATTTCAAACCATTCTTCTGCCACACCATCGTCTCTACCATCTAACAATGCATTCGAACGATTGCGATGTCGAGGACGACGAGGAAGAACATTATGGTACAGCCGGCGCCCCGACGATCCAGGTGATGATAGATAGGAAATATGTTGCAGCGGACGTTGAAAGTCGACGACGTGCAGCTCCTCGAGAAAGGGTAAGCGTTCAACATGCACTTCGCTCAATGCATCTGCAGCTAGCTTACCCGAAATCACAAGTCGAGTCAACATTTTCGGATCACACAATCGCGGGAGCCAATTATGCAGCGACGAAGCAGACGTTCCGCAGTCCACACGCACACTTGACGCACAAACGATTCGTTGCTGCTGCTTTTTCTTGTTGTTGTTACTGCTGCTGCTGCTGTTGCTCCTGCTGCTATTGCCGTTCTCCTCTCTTTCCACAAAACCCCCATTTCCTGCGTCAAGTGACGAGGGGAAAATGGGGAAGGCACGGGACAAGAGAAGAGAATCAACATCACAATGGACAGATTTCGGTCGAATCAGCTTGTCGAGGCCGTCGGCATGCAAGGTGCGCAGTGCGCGTTCATGCAGACACGAAATGAGGATCAAGAGGTTTGGAAACTGCGTTCGCATGGCCTCGAGCGTCGGTCTCCAGCGCACATAGTTCTCCGCGGTCCTGTCTTCTGGCGCCTCCTCCTCCTCCTGCTCCACCCGCGCCACCAAACCAGTCGTCGTCGTAGATCCTGATGCAGATGATGATGGTGGTGATGAGGGTGTTGCAGAAGAAATAGACCCCGACGATGACGATGACGATGACGATGACGATGACGATGACGATGACGATGACGACAAAGAAGAAGAAGAACCAAAAGAAGGAGCAAGATGCGTGGCTTCTTCGTGATCCCAAAAGCCAAGCGCACCGCAGAGATGCAGCTCGACCGACGCGTAGAACCCAGTGAGCAGTCGTAGATTGTGCATCCAGCTGTCCATGTCGACTGCCGTTGTTTTCTGCAAGAGCGCGTGGACATTGGGAAGAGTAGTGGGACAGTGGACGATAAGCTTTGATGCAGCAAGTCTTTTCGAACCGAGAGAATTGTACTGCGGTGCTCTGGAGCTGGAGTCTACGGCCGCGGGGACGTTCGTGGTTGTGGCCGAGAGGGCTTGGGCAAGCAAGGGGAGTGTGGCGAGGTGGATAGCGGTGGATTTGGGGCAGTGTGCCAGCGGGGCGTAGGCATCGAGGACAGTGGCGTACTGGACAAGCGAGGTGCACAGCGAGGTGATGCGTATTCGTTCTGCGAGTCCCGCGCCAGACGCCAAAAGGTCCGGTGTGGACGCCGCGACGGCATGGAGATGACAGACACCGAGATCCGGCGCAAAATCGACGGTAGCCGCGGTTGGCGAGATGCCGACGGTCGTTTGAGAAAACACAAGACGCGGGTACAGTTGGTGCAGAGAATGCACTCTCCACACCGGAACCACCGTATTGTCCGCATGCACATGGGGCGCAAGCCGGCACAGCGAGTCGTAGCGCCGATTGAGACTGTGCATCGCCGACAGATCCTCAAGAGGCAGGTACTGGAGAATGCGGAAAATCACTGAATCGGGAAGGTCTGACACGGCTGAAATGTCCGACATGTTTTCACTAAATATTTAAATTCTTTTTTTCTCAAGCAATAACGAACCACCTCTTTTTTTAAAATCTCCTCTCATACACAAACGAACAACCTCAGGTTTCAATCTTTCTTTCTTCCCGTTCTTCTGAATTTTTGAGAGAGAGAAGGGAGGGAATGAAGGGGAAAAAACGTAAGTGAAAAAGATAATAAACGTAAGTGGAAAAAAGAATCACGGATTTTTTTCAATTTATTTATTTTATGTTTTTGATTTGGTGAATCAATGGAGCAAATGGTAAGAACGGCAGGCACGAGCAGAATCAAAAAAGGGAAGTCCCATTTCTCGGTAAGAGCATGTGATTCGGATATCGGATGGAACGTTGGTTGATATTCTTTTTACAGCCGGTAATAAGATATTTTTACCCGTTGTTTTTTGGATTTCTCCACGTTTCTCTTTTTTGCTCTGGGGCGTTGCTCGGTGTTTTGAAAGCTCAGCCCGCAAATGTAATCTTCTGTTTTCCGTTTTCTTTCGCGTCCTGGTTCTCCGTTGTCTTTTGTGTACTGGAGGTGGAGGTGGAGGTGGGGGCCGGGTGTGATAGTGAGGCGGTGCAAAAGAGTGGATCCGCCTGCAAACAAGCATCAATCCATCCGTAACAATGGTTCAGTGCGTCTTCGAGAGTCAGCAGTGCGAGAGCCGACGTGAGCGGATCCGTGGATTTTTCAGCAGCGTAGCACTTCAGCGGGAAAATCGCATTCTCATTGACCCCCGTTTCCTGCGACGCATACCGGATCATGTCTCGCACGGCTGCACTGCAGAAGGTTTGTGCGAGATCCGCGGCGGGTTGCTCATCAGTGGATGTGAGCTCGTCAATGTGGGTTATGGCGAGCCCCACAAACGGCGCGCTGCATAGCAGTGACGACGACGACGAGGACGAGGACAGTTTTGAAATATGCGACACAACTCGCTTCAGTCTCTTACAGTACTCTGCATCGGGGAGGTCGGTGGCGGATGCAACGAGAAGCACGTAGTGCACTTGCTGTCCGATGTGCCGCGGCTGTTGTAGAAGAGCATGAGAGGCCTGAAGAATCGCGGTGGTGTCAAGGGGTCGCTCGAAGCTCGTTCCGTTGGGGAGAAGCCCCGCGATGAGGAAGTCCAGCTTGATGAGAAAGTCGTCGATGGTACTTGGCGACAGGCCCATCGTGTCCCAGAATCGGACGGGCAGCCGCCGTCGTCCGCCGCGAAAACTGGTGAAATACTGGTGAAGAGCGCGGGTCACCGAGCAGCTTGTGGAGCGCTCCGATCGCGCAATCGTCATCATACGACCGCTGCATGCAGATGCAACCGTGTTGATGAAGGACGACTTTCCCGCGCCGGTTTCGCCAACGAGAAGAACATTCAGGTTTTCAATTCCGCAGAGCTGTCTTTCTTCTGCTGCAAAATCGCGCAGCCGACCAAGCGTATCTTGCACCAGCTTGTCATAGTCGACATCGCTCGTCGCACTGAGTTCGGGGTGTGAAAACGGCGGGATGACCGCGGCGGCACCCTCTTCTCCAACGCTTTGGTGAAGCGAGTTGAAAAAAGAGCGGCGGATCGACGGTTCTTTTCCTACGGCATAGACATCGACTCTGCAGATCCCGCTGGTTTTCAAAGCGGCGTGGAAGAGGGAGATTTGCGGGTGGAGGTAAGACTGCTGCGATCCCGTGATGGACCATGCGTGGTTGGAAAAGAACCCGGCGTCGATGGACCCGAACGTTGGTCCATGGTTGGGATGGTCGTAGATTGCGTGGCCCGCCGTCGACGGCGCCACGGGGATGTACATATCGGGTGCACTTGGATCGTCAACGTGGACCAGCATCAGAAACGCGCGCGGATCACACACGTACTGCCCAACCCCGGCAAACCCAACAGACGTATATCCAATGACGTGACATGTGCCTGCAGCGTTGCTCGCCACGACCAACACCGCTCCGCGCCGGTCGCACTGCGCGTGGAACGCTTGCGGCGACGGGCCGCTCACTTGTGTCGTGAAGAGAAGCTTGAAGCTCCATCTGCACTTCACACACTCGCTTAGACTCAGCTGCGTGCCCACCCGCCCTTGCAGCTTCCGCGTCATCAGCACCTGCGATTGCGCCTGCGACTCCGATTTGGCAGTTCCAAAATTTAAAGTATTCATATTTATCCTTTCTTTTCCTCTGTGTCTGTCTGTGTGTGTGTGTGTGTGTTGTTGTTGTTGTTGTTGTTGTTGTTGTTGTTGTTTGAGATTTCTGCAATCTGTGTAATGCGCTCCTTGGGGCTTCACATTTGAGCTTTTCACCTGTGTGACAGTTTTCACGGTTCGGTGTTTTTTTATGATGATATGGAAGTTCTGGACGTACGGGAACCAGCCGTGTACTGGAACCTGTCTTTCCCCCTCAGATCGGTCCAGAACGAATCTTCCGACTGGAATGCTCGATTGACAGGACGACGGGGTCGATGGCCTATGAGAGCTGTCGTTGCTGGACTGGTGCTCCTACTTTCCAGTTTCGACACACCAGTCGCGAAATACAGGCAAGACCTCCGCCTTCCATCCTCTCGTCCTGAGCGACGTTTCGTCCGTTTTGGTCCAACAAAACTGAACCTCGCTGCTGGTTTTTCACTTGTCCGCGGTTTGTTCTTTCATTTCATTTTATTGTATTCTACTATCTTATATTCTACTTTTTATTATTATAATTTCTTATTCTCCTTCCCTTTTTTGTGTTTGAATGCCCTTCGGTTTGCGTGAAGAGTCGACTAAACCGTGAAAAAAGACCTGACGAAGAGAAGCGACAGAAGGAAAAGAAAAGGGAAAAAAACAAGGGAAAAAACGCACTCTAACAAAACAAACTGAAAAAGGCGAGAAAATAGGAATGGGCGCTTCTGACTCTCGACTTTCAAATTCGAATGGGACGGTGATGGGCCAGGAGTCGACGATGATGTTTTCCCCTTCGTCTTCGTCGCCGTCTCTGTTGGTGCTGTCGAATTCGAGGACGAACGAACTTGGTGAAGAGGGTTCCGGCATGGATGATCGAGATGCTGTGGTGAAGCATTGGAGACATATCGAGCAGTCGGCTGTGTCCATCTCTGTTCTTCGCGATCGGTTTGTGGAGATGGAAAAGGAAAACAAGGATTTGAGGGAGCAGGTCAAACGACTGAATGAGCTTCTGAGTGATACGCAAGCCGAGTTGGAGCAGGCCAGGCTTGCTTCTTCGTCGTACAGTACTCCGGCCACAACTCCCATGCATGGAAATGCCATTTCCCTGGGGCCCGGGTCATCTTTAGTTTCTCTGATGAACAATGCGGATGTGAGAGTACACCCCCCGGGCTACAACAACAACAATGGCAGCGGGATGTTCTTTTCGTCAAATGCAGGAATGGGAGCGGGAACAGGAACAGGAACAGGAATGGGAACGAGCACCTCGCCAAGGAACATGAATGGAAGTATGAATATGAGCATGAACATGATGAACACAAGCGGCAGTGGTCGATACGGGTCGGGAACGGGGTCTCGGTCACTGTCGCTTGAGCCTGTCTCGAACATCCACATGCAGACGTTTACAGACAGGCTTGCGAACGCCGTCCCGGTGGTACCAATCTCGGAACCGTACGTCATTCGGTACGAGTACATGGTCGAGGGAAGTTTGGGCAGTATTCCGCTGGAGTCCCTCATGGATATGGAACAGGCTGTGTCGGATGTCGTGAGTCGAATGCACCGTGGTGGCCCCGGATCCGGTGCTGGAACTGCGTCGGTGTTGGCACCGGATTCATCGGGCACAGTAGTACTCTCATCGAACGCGGCAACGAGCAGTGTGCTGTTTGACCGAGTCGAAGTGTACTCGGGAAGCAAGTCCGACCACTGCTTGAGCAGAGAGATGTTTCCACGGTTCCTGTTTGTGCGAAAGACCGGTCGAGTGGATACTGCAAACCTGCGAAAGCGAATTGCATCGTGGGAATCGAGAATCCCGGTGTTCGTCATTGTGTTGCATCCTGCTCGGTTCACGTCGACCAGCAGCCAGGCAAGTCAGTGGCTGCGCGAATCGTACGTCGCGGAAGATTTGGCTGATCTGTCCGTGATTATTCTCGATGCGGTGTTTACAAACTCCACGTTGCAACTCATGAAACCGCTTCCGCAGAACGACAATTGCATCAAATCCATGGCCAGATACGCGTGCGAACATTCTCGCAATCCAATCATCAAGGATATTTCGGGGTATCTCTAAATTGCGATGTTGGTTTGTTTTTGTTTTGTATTGGTCGGTTTTTGGTTTTTGGTTTTTGGTTTTTGGTTGGTTTTTTTTTTTTTGGTTACTCATACCACGTGCAACTCTTCGAAGCAAGAGTAAGTTATCCGTTGCGTCACATCCCGATGGGTAGCAAGATGTGGCTTTATCTCTCCGGTTCGAATCAAAGGCAACCTGTGTAATTCCCTTTGTTTTGTTTTTTTCCCACTCCCGCCCATATTTAATTAAGTGATGAATAATAATGATAAAAACAACAACAACAAACAACAAACAAGGGGGAAAAAAGAGAAAGATGAAGCACGTGTACCGTTTCTGGCCACGAGAGCTAGACCGTCAAACGGGTATCTGTGGACGACGGGAGAGGAGTCATCAAGATCACGATCGCCAAAAAGGCCCCTTGCTTGTTACGTAGCCACCAGATAGCAGTGGAGTAAATAACCTTCTTGCTGTCCTTTCTCCGTATGGGGCCCATCACAGCATTCCCACGGATGCGCGAATTCGACTTGGCATCGGAAACCATTGCAAGCAGATTTTTCAGGTTCTCTTCGTTCAACTCGAGAATGTCCCAGATCTGCAAGTCACCATCCTCGAGCTCCGTTCGGGTATAAATTGAAATCTCAATCAGTGCGCTGTTGGTGAAGAAGACGTCGCCAAAACAGCCAAGGATGCAGCCAGGGAACGGGTACATTTCCAAAAACGCCTTTGCTCGCTCAACTTGCTCATTAAGAGACGGATCCGACCGGACGATCGTATCAAACTTGGGGACAACAAAATTGCCGTCATTGTCCTGATCAACAGAACCTCCCAGATAGCCTGGTGTCTTTTTCCATTGTGCAGCACTTTGCAAAAACAGTTCCTTGACCTTCTCGTCCAGCCGACCTTCATTCCTCCGCACATAGTCGCACATAAACGAACTGTACTTGATCGTCCGCGTTTCCGGATATGGACGGCACTGATTGGACGACGAGACCATGAGCCGACTTGCACCGCGATCAATCGGCGGCCGTGTATCCGGTGATTTTTCTGATGACGCTGAAGAGCCCGACCTCGACTCGTAAATGAGATCCGAATTCGAATTGCCACTCCGGGAGCCGGAACATGCATGTGCACTATTTGTGCTCGAAGACTCTGACTCAGGCGTGTGTGCATTACGCAGTTCTTTCGCGGACCGACCGAAAGCGTCCTTGAGCCCCGGCCTTTTGCCTCGGCTTCCTTCTCGAGCTTGCTGCGCGTCGCTCTCAGTTTCATCGAGAACTTCGGCGAACTCTTCATGACTCTTCGACAAGGATGACAATGACGATGCAGCCAGATGATCTTGGAAAAGCGGTGTGAACGAGTGAATCAACGGAGAAAACTCGATTTGCGAAGTGAATGTACTTTCAACAGGCTTCTCCGATGATGATGATCCCGGAACAGCCAACGGAGTGAGAATATGCAACGGTCTATTTGTGCCTAAGCTGCCGCTCCGGCTGGACGGCGGATTTGCAGAACTGTGCATGCTGGCCACCAGCGAGGAGCCAAGCGAGCTGTGACTGCTTGGATGGACAGCGCTGAATGGAGAAGTAGAAGTGCCCATGATCGAAGATGGAAAACAAAACGAAGACGGGACGACAGATGGAGTGGAAGGACCAGAAAACAAAGGAGCCGGCGAACCCTGCTGCAGTTGTACACTCGTCGACGAGAACACAGAATTCCAGTTTGCGTTTGCGTTTGCGTTTGTCGTTGTTGCGGTCGTCGGGGTCGTAGTCGCAGTCGCAGTCGCAGTCGATGATGATGATGATGATGACGATGATGATGATGATGATGATGACGATAAGATGGTGGAGGAAACAAACTTGGAGCCATTCACAGATGAAAACGACGATGATGGAAATGCAGAAAACGGTGAAGAAGACGAAAAGACGTTTGGATGTCTAGAAGGTGGAGACTGATCGTTCCCCACCACCTCGGCGACATCGTCATCAGAATGTCCATGACAGACACGAGTTCGCTTCGGTTTTCGTCGCTCCACAAAGGAGCATTCATGTGGGACTCCGCGCTCGATGCATCGATTGCAAGGAAATTCTCCGTTGCATTTCTTTTTCTGCGATCGGCACTGAACACAAGCCTTTGGAAGTCTTCGTCGAGGAAATCCAGCCGCTGTGTGCGAAGCCGAAGACACGACTTGCTCGGAATTTGCGTATCGTAAGCTGGCGGCCGGAAGCGAGATGGGGTTCGCAAACCCTACAGTTTGCGGGCGCAGAAACTTGGAAGAATCGAGTGCAGCGGCAATAATCGGGATTTTTTGCATTTGCGAGTGCTGTTGACGCGATTGATGGATGCCATCTTGTAGCGACATTGATACTTCCGAAAAATTCCCTCAAAACGTAGAGAGAGAGAAACTAACAGATAGACTGTCGAATGAAGCGACGGTGAACCTGGTCCACAAATGATGATAATGATGAAGTGATGGTCACAATTGGCAATCCACAATTATGATAACTCGAGACAGACAGAAGCCCAAGCAGTCAGGGGAAATGAAACAAGTCGACAAGGAACGCATCCGCCAAACATGCAGAATCGAGGGAATTGCCGAATGCCGACGAATGGAAAGCGGACTACAGACGTTAGCACAACCACGGGAGAAACGACAATAGGAAGTGTTTATCCTCCAACTCAAAACCTCTCTCCAAACATTTGGCTCGCGTGCTGCGCCTCAGACAGATTATTTGGCATAAAGTGACTTTTACAATCAGTATCAGCGCCATCCAATGAAGTTCCTCTTTTGAGTGGGACATCCGTGGGTCTGCGCAACCCCAAAACAGAAACAACCTATTTTTCTGTTCAGAGCGCTCGAAATGCTCAATTAGTGCATTCGTTCGAAACCATTTTGGACTTTGGGAACCAGGAAAATTCAACGAACTTCTTTTATTGCCATTCCGAGCGGATATTGTATTCATTCTGTTGATTGGCAATGGTGTGCACCACAGAGAGACAGAGAGAGAGGCCGCGGTAGGGGAATCATCGATTACAAAGGAATCGGTTGTCAATATTCGACAGTGTCTCTCATTGGACCTCCACCTGCACACCTACTCCGCCGCGGCAACGACAACAACAACGACGGCAACAACAACGACGGCAACAGCAACAGCAACAGCAACAGCAATCTGCCTTCATTCAACAGCAATTTCAACGGCTGTAAACATATCTGCCATACTGTCCGATGATACTGTACTTCGCCAGACGTTTTGAGTCGGAGAGTGTTAAAAATAACATCGTGTCTTCTGCACGCTGAGAGGTTTTGGGGCATCACAGCCCAGAATATAAAAATAGACGACTGTTTCGTTTTCTGTTTTCAGTCTTTTGATTTCCATGGCATTATCCATTTATAGTTATTATTAGTATTGTTGTTGTTGTTGTTGTTGTTGTTGTTGTTGCTGTTGGTGTTGCTGTTGGTGTGGTTGTAGGTGATTTTTTTTTGTTAATTTTATTGTTATTATTATTATTATTTTTTATTTTATTTTTTTTGGTAGCACCGAAAGTCTGCGTTCATTAAGGGGAGAAAAAAAAAGAAAAGAAAAGAAAATGTCTCGAGCAATGTCGTCGAGCCGGACGTCGTCGAATGCATCAAGCAATGGAGCGGCGCCAAACATGTCGATTTCCCGACCGCTGATCGAAGGTCTGGCGTCGAGCAAAGTATTTACAGATTATCAAGTTTCGACTCTGAATTCATCCGATGCGCTGGTTGCGTCGACCAAGCAGTTTGTGTTTGGAGCTGGGGGAAATGGTGCGGAAAAGTCAGTCAGTGTCATTGCGAAAGGGTCTCTGGAAGAAGCGGATGGACAGGCACTCGTGGGGCTCGTGGCAGAGCGCAGAACTGCTGAATCGCAGAAGATGAAAGGGCTGTTTAAGACGGTGTATCTCTCTCCTTGTGGAAGATCCGTGGTGTATCAAGCGTTCTCAGGAACTGTTCGGGTCATGGACTGCGAAGCAAAGGACAGGCAGCAAGATTTATTCGGCACTTCTCCAGACGCAACTCTCTTCGGATGTTTTTCGTCGAATGGAGAGTATTTTGCATGTGTGACGTCAACGACGATGCAGCTGGCGGTATTCAAGAGACAGACAGACGGGACTTTCGAAAACGTGTTTGCGTCAGGATGCCCGCTGGACCCCGTGTCGGCGATTGCGTGTGAAACGACCGAGCACGACCACAGCTTGCTTGTTGCGCTTGCGGGAGGACGAGAGTTTTTGATTTTGGGAATTCGAAACCTGGGAAATGTGTCTGTCGAGCAGATCTGCGAACGACGATCTGCCGACAGCTCGTGCTCTGGATCCATCCGGAGCCTTGGGTTCGGACACGAGGCCAAACTGCTTGCGATTATGATCGACAATGGGGGCATTGTATGGAATGTCCGGGACCAAATCAGGTTCTTCGAACTCGATCGTGGGGCGCCGTCAGCGCAGCAGTCTCCTGTCTCGAAGGCACATAACTTATCAGCACCGTATGTGCCATGCGCTTTCTCATCGGACGGATGGTATCTAGCAGCCGTCATTTCCGATTCCAGGGTTTGCATCTGGACAGCAAACAACGGCGCATTCTCACGCATCTGTGATCACGGGAACGGATCCGTGGTATCCAGTGCACGGTTTCTGAATCAAACGGTGCAGCTGGTGACGACATTCAGAACCGTTGAAAACCAGGCAGATGGGCTTGGTCATCACAACAAGCTGAAAGTGTGGTCCGCGGACGACGGGTCCACGTCTGCGCTCACTTCCCGATACCAAGCGACAGAGACAGATGCGGTTGTTTCCGCTGTTACGCTGTTGTGGGATTCTTCAGCAGTCGAATTGTGGCGTGTTTTCCGGGCTGCCGAGCAGGCAACCCTCACTCCCGAAACTCCTTGCTGCGTCTTGGCAAATTCAATCCTTCTCTTGGACGCTTCGCCGCTTCAGAAGAGCCATCATGAAGTGCGCGTGCATGTCTATCCTATCGAATCGACCAAGAATGTAATCAAAATGACGACAGACCGAGATGAGCTGCGCGATCAAGTTAAGAAACTCGCGCAGCAGGCGCAACAACCGAATTTCGGTATCAAGGACATCCTTGTGGTCGTGTTGGCAATTGTTTTGTTCTACGTTTTGCTTGGGAAGAAGTAGAGGCGGTGGAGTTTTGCAAAATCGGAAAAAAGGCACTGTTGTTTGCTACTTCACGAGTGAATAAATGGGGAATCAGAAGAAAGAGACTTGCATGGGTCATCATCCGGTTTTCAGGGCGTGTGGTCACTGCGCAAGATTCCTCCTGGACTTCATGTTCACCATTCCGCTTTTTGTTTTTAATTATCCCCTGCAATTCAGCATTCGCATCAAAGGAAACACACATCTCTGCGCAACGGATGAAGATCTTCTCTTCTGAGAATCAATAATAGAAAATAGAAAATAGAAAATAGAAAATAGAAATTCAAATTAAAAAAATTTAATTTAAAAATAATAAAGAAGAGAAAGGAGGGAGGGAAGGGGGGGGAAAGGAAGGAAGAATCATGAGCAAAAACAAAAGAAATCTCTCGTGTCATCTTTTTAAGCAGACAGCTTCAGCTTCGCGAACTGCTCGGCGGCGTCCAAAATCGGATTGACGGCGTCACAGGAAGCGGAGCCTTGTGCCTGGTCATCCTTTCCACCGCCACGACCACCAACGGTCTGCACAGATCCCGCAACCCATTCCTTTGCAGAAATTCCGGCAGTCTTGACATCAGACACCGAGGCAACGACCGTGCACTTTGCCTCCGCACCTGCCTTGGATACAACCAAGATGGGGACCGAGGATTTCTTGCGGAACGCATCGATCGCAGCGGTAAGATTCTTGCCGTCTCCATCCGCCTCGGGAATCGAGGCAATCACAAATTTTTGTCCGGATTCTTCAACCTGCTTGGCAGCAGTCTCGGCCCATTCAACAATAGCCTTCTTGCGCTGCTGCGCGAGTTGCTGTGCAGCATCCTTTAGTTTCTTTGACACATTCTCCAGGATACTCTCGATCTGAACCTTGAACGAGACCGGGATGAGAGACTTGCGGACAACATCCTGAAGAGCAGTGAAACGCCGTTGAAGCGACTCGTCTGCTGCAGGAGTGTTGTTCAGCAAGTTGGCCTCTTCCAAAAGGGAATTGGCACGAACAAACGCTTCCTGCGCAGCTTCACGAGTCAAGGCAAGAATACGTCGGATTCCCTTTGCAATTCCTTCTTCTGAAACAATCGCAAATTCGATGGCCTGGCCTGATTTGGTTAAATGAGTACCACCGCAAAGTTCGATCGAATATGCGAACCACTTCTCATCGGCAGATGCAGCAAGAACGTCATCCAAATCCGCACCAACGGAAAGAACACGCACCGGGTCTGGGTATGTCTCGCCGAACACTGCGCGGAGTGCGCCAATGGACTGCGCAGTCTTCAGCGGAATTACACGAGCAGACACTGGCACATTGAGACGAACTACTTCACGGCAGATGTTCTCGATTTCGACCAGCTTCTCGGCTGGAACAGGTCCATTGTGGTTGAAATCAAAGCGAAGTTTGCTCGGGTCCACAAGAGATCCTTTTTGATCAATGGAGTTTCCAAGGATCTTTCGGAGGGCAAAGTTGAGAACATGCGTTGATGAATGGTTAGCAGCCGTATTTCTGCGCCTGTCATAGTCAACACGGAGCGAAACGCGGCTGCCCACAGAAAGGCTTCCGTTTTCGACGACACCAACATGGACGACGAATCCGGCATAGGATTGCGAATCCTGAACCTGGAATTCGGGAATATCTGCATCTTTTCCGGATGATTCATTCAACATGGCACGGATCACACCGGTATCTCCAACTTGTCCACCAGACTCGGCATAAAAGTTGGACTGCGCACAAATCACCCCGTACTTGGTGCCCTCCTTGGCCTCTTGGACAAACTCACGGCCATCGAAGATTGCAACAATCGTCGATTCGATATCCTCCCAGACATACTTGAACTCGTCGTTGGTGGGAGCAAGACGAAGCTTGTTCAACAAAGCGTCCGTCTGCTCAGCCTGGAGCACAAGGCGCGTGCTTTCGTTCTCGCCCTTCTTCTGCGCAGTACGAGAGCGATTACGGGCTTCTTCCAGTGCGGATTGAAACCCTCTGACATCAACAGACAAGCCGGCTTCGTTTGCCATGATGACCGTCAAATCGATGGGGAAGCCCCATGACTGATACAGAACAAACGCCAAATCCGCAGGGAAGACAGTCTCTTTCTTCTCCTTGAGATCGGCCGCAGCCTTGGCAAAAAGGGCCTCGCCACGATCCAACGTGCGGTTGAACTGGCGCTCCTCGTCATCAATGACGTCATAGATCGTGTTGCGGTGAGCAACAAGCTCTGGGAAGAAGCCACCCATCTTGTTCACAAGGGCGTCAACAAGGGTGGTGAAGAACCCACGAGGCGCATTCAGTTTCTGGCGGCCATATCGCACACCACGACGCAAAACTCTTCGAAGGACATATCCGCGCCCATCATTCGATGGAACACAGCCATCAGCAATCGCAAATGACAAGGTTCGGATGTGATCGGCAATGACACGATATGCAGTATCCACAAAGTCTGTGTCGTTTGCACCAACCTTGCCCTCATATGGTCTCGCTCCCGTTGCCTTCTGGATGGCATCGAACAGCGCCTGGAACATATCTGTGTCGTAGTTGGAAGTCTTGTTCTGCAAAATCGATGTGATCCGCTCAAGCCCCATACCGGTGTCCACATGCTTGGCAGGCAGGGTGCGGAGAGATCCGTCGGTTTCTCTGTTGAACTGGATAAAAACGTTATTCCAGATCTCGATAACCATAGGGTCATCAAAGTTGACAAGATGGGCTGCATTGCGTCCACCGAGTCGATCATAGTGGATTTCAGAACACGGGCCACAAGGACCGGTTTCGCCCATCTCCCAGAAGTTCTCCTTCATTCCAAATGGAAGAACGCGCTCGGTCGGCAAGTATCGCAACCAGATCTGGCGGGCTTCTTCGTCGGCAGGAAGTCCCGTCTTTGTATCTCCTCCAAAGTACGATGCATACAGACGCTCGGGATCGAGGCCGTAAACCTTGGTAAGCAATTCCCAAGCCCACTCAATTGCTTCGGACTTGAAATAGTCTCCAAATGACCAGTTTCCAAGCATCTCAAAGAACGTATGGTGGTACGTATCCTTACCCACATCATCCAAATCATTGTGTTTACCTCCAGCGCGAATGCATTTTTGAGAATTGGCAGCGCGCTTCAAAGGAGCAAGCGGGGATGCCGGATCCACCTGGCCCAAGAAAATAGGCTTGAACTGGTTCATCCCGGCATTTGTAAACAGCAGAGTCGGATCAGCATGGGGAACAACCGCAGACGACGGCCAGTACACGTGACCTTTCGACACAAAAAAGTCGATAAACGTCTTGCGAACTCGGTCAATCGGCCAATCAGAAGCAGCAGACATTTTGACAATCGAGAACTGCCCTCCCAAAAAATGAAACAAACACGCAGAATAATTATTTAAAAGAAGGCGGGGAGAGGGAGGGGGGAAATATATAAAAAAACTTAAAGATTTTATTAGAAAAACCCTCAATATAACAACAAAATACGAGACAAAAATCAGTAATGAAAAGTATACCAAAAAGGTTTTGCGAGTGCGTTGGCGAACTTATGCGAGGTCAGGGTCGACCCAATTCACGCAATGACATTGGAAGATGGAAAAATGACATGACACGCAGACCGGGGTTTTCGCGGATGCAGATGTCTGCGGGTCTCCACGAGTGCCCTTCACGGTTAGAGAAGCAGACCTGCTGTAGAAGCTGTCTTTGAGATTCTACGACGGGCATACTGACGCCGAGATTTGGGGAATAATTCCCGCGTTTCCACATTCAAAACAGAGTTCCAACTTCCACCAATCTCTTAATCTCTTAATCCGGTTTATTTTCTTCTTCTTACTATCTCCTTCTCTTCGTTTCCTTTGCCTTTTTTTTTGTTTTTTGTTTTTGTTTTCGTTTTCATTTTATGTGTGGTTTCTTTTTTTTCTTCCTGGGATTCACACGCATTCATTTCCTTCCTCTTTGTCTGTCTGTGTCGTTCGTTTGATCTTTGTTGGTTTGCTTGTGGTGGTGATGGAGAGGCCTCTTCAGCGAGTGTTGTTCTTTGACCCCGAGGCTGATCTGTACTTTTCTAATCTCTCTCCGCTTCGAAAGAGGTTCGCCGCTGCGAGTCCGAGTGCAGGCCAAGACGCATGTTCCCTGTCCTCTGACTCGCCGCATTCATCGATCCCTCCTCCTCCAACGACAACAACCGCAACGACGACAACGACGACAACGACAACGACGCTGCAGCAGTTGCCTTCCACAGACCACAATCCACCCTTTTCACCGACAAACGGTCCTTCGAACTTGCCTTCTCCTTCTCCTTCTCCTTCTCCTTCTCCGTCGCTTACACTGTCAAGCCGCGGGAATAGGATCGGCAACGAGAGTGGCACACAGATGATGGCTGTTGACGAGTCGCTTTCGCCTACTGCGTCATCGGACCTCTCCGTCGATGCTTCGATCAACTCGGAAGACCTTGAAGTCGTGATTTCAAGAGCAAAGGACAGGGTGTCGGAATCCAGTCTCGCAGGCTCAGAGTTGTCGGATGTGGCTATGGAGGACTCGGCTGCAGTGTTTTCGTCCCTGCATGGCGGAATCGGGAGTATTGGACTCGCTGATCGATCCTTTGAATGGGATTCCCATCATTTTGAGCCCATGGCGCTTTCTCACCACCACCACCAGCATCATCACCATCATCATCACCAACATCATCCTCGTCATCATGGTGTTCATCCTCGTCATGGACATGGTCACGGTCATGTGCATAGTCCTGCATTTGATACGCTCCCTACCGCAGAAGAGTATCCCGTGCAAGGAAGCCATAGTGGCATCAATGCCATCCGCAACATCACTGATGGTAGGAGTAGCAGAAATGATAGAGGAGACAGCAAGGATGGGAGCAGGGCGATCCGTCCGTTGAGTGGGAATCTGTCATTTGGAGCATCTGCGAGCAACACACCGTGTTTCATGGGCTCTGCTGTCTCCAGTCTTCCGCACTCACTGTGTTCGTTTTCAGTCGGCTCTGTCTCTCCTAAATTTCAATATACTGCGAAAAGCACGACGGATGATTTGGAAATGAAGGATGTTTCGGCCGGAGATCTGTTTGTGCAAGGAAAACCTTTGAGCACCGCATCATTTGCAGGTTCAAGCTCCAGTTCAAACAGTGCGAGCATGTTTGATTTATGGGTTCCAAGTGCAATGCCCAAGACCACGTCGCCGTCGTGGGATACGCAAACAAGAGCGTCTTCAGAAGACAGCAACAACACACAAGTCGTGGAGGGGCTTGTTGACGATGTGGTTGCTTCGTTTTTGTCTGCGTCGTTTTCCACGCACTCGGTATGTAGAAGGAACCAGAAGCGCAAGGATTTCCCTTCCTTAGACGATGGAACTGAGGAGGACCCTGTTGTCCGTTACCTAAAACAGAAAATTCGTCATGTAGAAGAACAATTGAATGGAATCAATTGACGGCATCTGCAAAAGAGTTTGTCAAGAGAGTCTCGGGAGACGGAAGTTTTTAGAGACTCGTATTGTTAGAAACCCCACCCGCCTCAGTTTTTTCTCTTTTTTTTTAAAAAGAAAAAAGAAAAAATTCTGTTGGACATCCTCGTGGTGAAAATGAGGACGATCGATCGAACAGTTGCTGATTCAGTCATCGCGGGATCGTGTATATTTGTTCATGTATTCGTGTATGTGATGCATGCATCCATTTGTATATAGGAAAGAAAGATATAAAATACAGTTCGTTTGCATGAATACGTGCGGTCCATGTCCATGTTCACGCTCCTGTTTCAGCCCAAGAGACAAATGGCTCAAATAATGGGAGGCGGGGGCGAGGGAACATCGCTGATCACCCATAATCAATGTTGCAACGCAACAACATGCATAGCATGATTGGGAAGGGGGTAGGCCGCAACACGCCCCTCGGCGTGAGAGACGTTCCCAAGATAGATATGGATGTTGCGCGCGCCGTTCCAATCGCGGTCGACCATGCATTTTGCACGACGGGCAACAAAACACGCCTTGCTTCCACACAACTTGCGATGGATTTCCCCCCGCAACGGCGACACGCTTTAGATGTCCACTCCTCCGTCACAAGTCACAATCGACACCTGCCGCCCCGCGAATTCGCAGAACTGATCTCTGGCTTGTCGACGGGTGCATCTTCACTTTCGCTGCTCTCGCCGCGGGCTCTTTGCGTCAGTTTTCGGCGCTGTGCTGTCCGTTGTGGCGGGCAACGAAGCAGGTGGTGATGGTAAGAAGATCGTCTGCGAGGCAGCGCATGCGACGGGACCCCGGCGTGGATGCTGCGGATCGTTCTGGCGGTGGTGGAGATTGTCACAACTCGTGCGCAGCGTTGCGGGCGTGACGTACATGGTGCGTTGCATGGACAATAAGAATAAAGAAATGAAATGAGCGTCGCTGTGCGAGAATGCCACGCGGCGGCGTGTGTTATAGGGATTTCATGATCAAAAATGTGGGGCGAAACGAATGAGGGCATTGTGTGACGGAGTTGCCAAGATAGCAAACGCATGGCGCGTGGCGCGTGGCAGTGTTTTTGTTTTTACGTGTGCTTTAGACTGCTTCATCATATCGCAATAAGTGGCAGCGGCACGCATGCTTCTGCGATCAGCTCGACTTGACTTCAGGAGTATCAAACGTAATTCGCTTCTTGGGCGGAGACTGCGTGGTGCCGGACACTCGATGGGCGGATCGTAGCTCGGGGATTGTCAACGGTTGGGGGGAGCTGACAGGTCGGCGAGGTGGAGAAGGTCGCTCATTCGGACCTGGTGATTTGCGAGAGGTTGGAGAAGTCGACAGAATCTTCGAATTTGGAGACCGCAACGGCGGGGAACTCGACAGCTGTTTGGAAACGCGAATCGGCGATGCTCCTTTCGATGAACTTGCAATAGAACGGGAGGTCGACATAGAACGGACCCGTTCTCGAAATCCAGCGAGTTCTGCATCGTAGTATCGTTTGAGAACAGAGAGATCCGTCACATTGGACTTGTGGTCAAACGGAATCGGAGACTTGGACTTCTGTTGATTCGGAGATCGAGATCGTCCTGCACTGGAGGAAGAGAGCAGAGGAGGAGATGTGGAACGGCGATGCGCCCGTTCCTCGGTGCCAACCGCCCGGTACAAGTCCGTTAACGACACATTCTGCAACATTGACCTGTTTGCATCCTCCTGCTGGGAAACATAATATGATGCAGAAGAGTTTGTAGCATCGACTGCGGATTTTTCAAAAAGGCGGGATTCCGCGCCATTGCTGTCGGATCCAGACTCGCTGGCGGACATGCGATTGAATCTAGATGTCGACTGGGGCTCTTCCTTCCTATCGTCAGCTGCAATCAAAGGTGGAGACGGGCTGTGCGATTCAGAGGCATTTGGAGACTGGTTTCGGTCGTATTCCCAGGAAGCAACAACTCGGCGCGACTCTTGCGTGTCTCGAGTCCGCGAGTAGGTTGGCTCTTGTCGGGAGAAAATGCTTGTGCGAGGTGGGGATCCAGTGCCAATCGCATGTTTTGCTGATGGAGCACGGCCAACAGGAGAATCCGCTGAATCGCTCAAGGTCGTCCTGTCCAGACGATCGCGCAAATGTGCGTCCATCGAACGTCGAGAGAGCTCTGTCGTCAACTCTGCGGCTCGCTGTTCCAACTCTGCAATGCGTGCCTCTGCTTCATTCCGCTTCTCGCGTTCCGAATGAAGAGAGTCGCGAAGAACTTCAAGCACCGCCATTTGCTCATTGCCCAAATCTTCAGTCTCCCGGAAGGAACTCTGCAGACGTTTTTCCAGCTTTCCAAGCTTCTTCTCGGCTTCTTCACGACGCTTCTGCTCCCTTTCAAGCGTTTTCTTGAGCCGATCCGTCTCCAGTTGCGCTGCTTGCTTCTCGGTGCCCAACTCCAGACGCGCTCGAAGGTCAGCATCCAGCTTTTTCCTCGCTTTCTGCAACTCGGCTTCAAGACGAGCACGTTGATCTTCAGCCTCCTTCTTTTCTTCTTGAAGCTTCCGGGAGACGTCTTCAAGACGCTGGCGCTCCTTCTCAGAATCACGGCGCATGTTCTTCATCTCTCGACGAAGCTTCGTTCCTTCTTCAAAAAACCCGTCCTTCTCCTTCATGCGAGAAGCATTCTCTTCCTCCAACTGCGCAACTCGCCGATTCCACTCTTGGCGCTCTTGCTCAACACTCTGTTTGAGTGCGTTGACTTGTCGACCCCACTCACTTTCTTTGCCTTCAATAAGGGAAAGCTGGCGCTCCATCTGCGACGTGAGCTCAGCGCAGCGCACCTCATTTTCCTGCGCCGCCTTTCTGATCTCTGCATTTTCGCGGATCAGCTGTTCATGACGGACAGCCGCCGCGTGAAGCTCGGACTGATACTTGTCAGAGACCGCACGAACTGCATCCTCCCTGTCCTTGTTCGCCTGTACGAGAGCGTCTCGATGCTGCTCAATAATCATGTTCAAATCATCCATTCGGCCCTTCATGTCCTGCAGTGAACCCTCGGTGCGCTCCTGCACATGTTTGAGGCGGCTTCGAGCGTCCTTCTCGCGACTCTGCGCGTCAACTAGCTCGCGCTGCAGATTTTCGTTACGGATGTTCGCGTCCGCAAGACTGGTACCTTGCTGTTTCACGAGTTGCCGCAAGCCGTCCTCTGTTGACCGTGTGTTCTCAAGAATGGACTCCAACTCAGCCAATCGATCCTTCATGGTCCGGACGCGGCGCTCATTTTCGTTGGACGACATGTCCCCTTGGTCAATGCGGGATTTCAAGAGTTCCAGCTGTCGTCTGTGAGCCTCCTCCAGCATTTTCATCTTGAGCTCTGCTTCCCGCTCTGTGCGGTCGATCTCCCGTTTGGCCGACTGCGACAGCACGGTAGCGTCATGTGCTTGCCGCTTCAAGGCGTCCACCTCCCCGAGAAGCTCCAGCTCGCGTTGCCGAAAACTCTTCTTTAATTTGAGTTCGGTGGATTCCAGTTGGGCACTCATATTGTCCAACCGGGTTTCAAAGTCGCGACAATTCGAGACCAGCTTTTCATTCTCCGCTTGCACAGTCTCTGAAATTCGACGTTCAGAGTGAAGTTTGTCTGTTAAATCGGTCCTTGCACGACGCAGCTCGTCCGCTTCAGCTTGGAAGGCAGACATGCGTCCTGTCACGTCCTGGAGTCTCAGTTCCCACGTGTGGCTCAGGGAAGCAATCTGCTCGGCTCTCTCTCGCTGAGCCTTTTCGAGATCCGTGTTGACCCGATCCATGATCGATTGCAAACGCGCAATTTCAGCCTCGCGGTCCGTAAGCAAGTCTCGCATGTCCTCCAGACCCTTGAGATGCCTGCGTTTTTCTTCCTCCATCACTGTCTTGTGCTTGGCGAGCAGCTGGTGCAGCTGAGAAATCTCATACTCCTTGTCCCTTTGAAAGTCTCGAAACAGCACTTCTTGGTCGATGAGCTGCGACCGATACCGTTCAACATCCTGCCTCTCTGCATCGCTCGTGTGAGACTTGCGGGACAGATTCAAAATCACGGAGCTCACGTCGGTCACCGGCTTGTTGTTACTGGCATCCGGTCGAGAAGACTGATCCTGCTCTGCAAGTTCATGCTCAAAATCGGCGTACCCCGCACGAGATACCTCCACCTCCGAACCCTGCGCCGGCCCACCAATTGAAGATCTGGACGATCGAATGGTGGAGGAGCGCAGCGATGCCTTCAGCCTCTGCACTTCGTCTTCCATCAGAGACAGCCGCTCTAGCTCTTCATCCACATCTTGCTGTGAAGCACGCGTCCGAGGCGACACCGTAGAGCCTCCTTTTTTGCCACCACCGTTCCTCAGATGCAGACTGCCTGCCTTTCCTGCAGACTGAAAGAACAGTTCATCCGCAGACTCTTCGTTCTCTTCTCCGTCATCAGCACCAGCACCAGCACCACTCTCCTCTGCATCCTCGTCATCATCCAACAAATCCAATGAATTCTGCAAATTCCGAACGTCTTTGCGTGTCCGTTTCAACTCACGATCGATCGAGCTCACCAGATCATCGACAGAAAATGCCGAAGACGCGCTCTTATTCCCTGCACGGACGCTGCCGCCACCATCTCCACCCTCCTCCTCCTCTGCAACTGCATCCCGAACCTTCCTCGATGCATACGAAGAAGACACAGAAGAAGCATGGCGATCTTCCTTTGACGATCTCGATTTATCCGACAGCCCGGTGGCTCGAGGAGTCTTTCTCCCATGACCACCAGCCCCTATTCCCGCTCCAGCTCCAGTGCCCGCAGAAACACTGGTGTTGTCCGAAGCCGTTGCGAACGAGGTGTCTGAAAGTCCATTCAATGCCTCTCGATTCCGACTGGCAACTGCAGCGGCTTTCCTGTGTCGCGGAGGAGAAACGACATTGGCAGTCATTCGTAAATCACGCAGTTTATTCTCAATCGAACTCAGCGAATCTCGAATTGGCGACAGTATAACAGGCCTGAGAACATCCAACACATTGTTGTTAATCAAAAACATACACATAAAAGAACAAAATTAGAAAGAAGAAAACCTTCGAATGCTTTCGCATTGTTAATTACGTAATGGAGATAAAGGAAGCCATACACATCGGATTGCCTCTTTGCAGCGCGCGACATCTTCTCTGCTTCTCTGATCTCTTCTTTTTCTTTCTTTGTTTTGCGCTCAGAAAAGGTAATGTTACAAAAATGAATGTTAATGATTGATAAATAACGTTCAGCAGAAGAAAGAAAAAAGTAAATAAGCCAGTAAATACAAGAAAACAATGATTTTATTGGAAGCTTTTGAAAAAGAATCGACGCCCATTCGACTGAGGTCCGTATTTTTTTGTTTTTTATTTGAATTTTTTTTATTTATTTAACGACTTGTGTGAGTCGCCCCCCCCCCCCTTTGCATGACCGATGAAAGGTTGAGTTGTCACGACCCGGGACAACTGACAACTGACAACTGACAACTGACAACTGACAACTGACAACTGACAACTGACAACTGACAGAACCTCTGCCGGGTCTTTTTTCTACAATTATTACGATTTGCACTATTGCCGCTCATTTTACATATTTATATAGATATATAGATAATTTTTTTAACTGCTTCTCTTTTGGTTAGTTCGTTCGTTCGTTTTGCAGTGGTCGTATATAGAGAGTAGGTTGTCATCTCCATCTTCATCTCCATCACTTTAGATCATGTCGGATTCCAACTGGCATATTAAAGCTTCGATTGTGTCTCACCGGACGAGCAATCCAATCCGCAAGGTTGTGGATCAGTTGAAACTTCCGCCGAATCCGGAGAAGCAGATGATTCCATTGTCAATTGGCGATCCTACGGTATTTGGGAATCTTCCGGCGTGCCGTGAGCTTTTGAATGCGATGCACGATGCAATTGATGCTGGAAAGTGGAACGGATACGCTCACTCGTGCGGGTACTCGGATGCGCGGAAGGCGGTTGCGCTGCGATATCAGAACATGCTGAATCGGCACCATACAAACTCTCATCCTCGCTTCAAGGTGTTCGAGGAGGACGTGGTGCTGGGCTCTGGATGCTCGGGCGCTTTGGACATGGTGATCTCTGTTCTCGCAAACGAAGGCGACAACATCCTGCTTCCTCGTCCTGGGTTCTCACTCTACAAAACACTTTGCGATTCAAAGGGAATTGAAACGCGGTTCTACTCGCTGAAGCCAGAGGCCGAGTGGGAAGCAAATCTGGAGGAGATGAGAAACTTGATCGACGCAAACACGCGCGGGATCCTGGTGAACAACCCGTCGAACCCCTGCGGCTCTGTATATAACCTGCATCATTTGAAGGCAATTCTGGAAATTGCACGCGAACATCGCCTTCCCATCATTGCAGACGAGATCTATGCAGACATGGTGTTTTCTAAATCAGAGTTTTTCCCAATGGCGGCGCTTACAGACAAGGTTCCTGTTTTGCATGTTGGCGGGCTGGCCAAGCAGTATCTCGTTCCTGGGTGGCGCCTAGGATGGGTGATTGTCTCTGATCCTGTGGGAGCCCTTGAGGATGTCCGTCGTGGTCTTCTGGCACTTTCGACTGTCATTCTTGGACCCAATACTTTGGTGCAGGGAGCGATTCCTCAGATCTTCGAGACGGTGCCGGAGTCGTACTATACAGAGCTTAACAAGACTTTGGAAGGGCACGCCGAGTACTCCGTCGAGCGGTTCCGCAAAATCCCTGGTCTTCGGGTCGTGGTTCCTCGTGGAGCAATGTATTTAATGGTAGGAATTGATACGGAGTACTTTGCGGATATCGCAGATGATGTGGATTTCTCGCGAAAGCTCATCACCGAGGAGTCCGTCATGGTTCTCCCTGGCCAGTGCTTTGGTATAACAAACTTCTTCCGCGTTGTCATCTGCCCGCCTATTGACAAGCTCGAGGAAGCGTACGATCGCATCGAGCAGTTCTGTGATCGTCATCGCCGAGATTTCGACTGAAGAAGCTCCTTCCTCCCCTCGTCTTTCTTTTTTGGACCTTTTGTTTTTCTTTGGTTGCAACGATCGAAAATCAAGTTCGGGGGGCGGGGGAAATATTGCATGTTTATTATGATAGAACCGGATGTGAGCCCCAACAAGACTCGTAAAAAAAGAAAAATTAAAAATTAAAAAGGAACACGTGGTGTCGCTTCATTTGATGTACACACACTGTCTTTGAAATCAAAAAACACCCTGTTCTTCCGGGGTCGTCCTCCTCCAGAAGTACTGACCTTGGACGTACATTGGTTTTAGGTATTTTCGAGAAACCAAGAGATCCAGCATGAGCTTGATGCGGTCTTGTTTGATCTCCGTAAGCGTGGTTAATTGCTCCATGGTGAACGCAACCACGGTGTTCTGAGATGAAGAAACATTTGGATCTGGATTGACAAAGAATATCGAATAAACCTCGACCAACTGTTGGAAGTTTGTGCCAGTCTGGAATGCTTTTGGGAATTTCGAGGTGTCGAGTCCGTGGCTTTCCTCGCTTTCAGCTGGATGAAGATGTTGTTGCCGCTGCTGTTTTGGTTGCTCCGGTTGCTGTAGTTGCTCTGATTGCTGCGGCTCACCTTCTCTGTGATGCTTGTCCTCTTCTTCGCGTTGCATCGGACGTACCTCTTCGTGCTGACCGTCTTCTTCGTTCGGGTCCCTCGCCACACCAAAAGACCGATCCATGTACTGGTACTGACTATTGTCTCCTTCTGTGAGCCCATACGACCGATCATTATCCAAGAGCTCGTCAAATCTCGCCATCAATCCACCATACGACGCAACACTCTCCGCGCCCAAACTCCTTCTTGATGGCTTCAGTGCGGAAATCGCGATCACGGAAGAAGGAATGATGGACGCTTCAGCAAACGAGCGACCTCTCCCTGAATTCGGAGTATGGAAAATCTCCCCCCCGCTCTCCGACACAAAACTGTGTTCTGCAGCCATGGCTGCAGTCGGGGGTCCCATCAATCCTCCAACAGCAGTCGTCAACGCAGCGCTAGAATGGTCCGCTTGCTTTGTTCTTCCGCCAAGTTGATCCAAAATCGATGTGGTCTTCGGAGGCGAAGCCATGCGAGGGGTCGATCCCGTTGACGACGTATCCGACGAAAACGACAAGTTCGCAGCAGCTAGTACCGCACCGGCCACCGAAGACGACGGCATATAGCTTCCTCGCTGATGCATCTTTCTTGTTGTTCTCGGTGGAGAGTTCATCCTTGGAGTCGAGTGCACAGCAGACGAATCGTCCGAAAGATCAAGAATTGCAACTGGTGTTTGTGGATTCGAAGATTGATAAATACGGTTCTTGAACAGCGGTGTAGTCCGAGGCGGCGACGGCATTCGTGGAGTCGAGTCCGTCGACCCCGAGATGTCATGGAACGATCTCTTGAGCGGCGCTGTCCGAGGAGGCGACCCCAGCCGTGGAGTCGAAAGAGCGCTGGAATCTACGGCATCTTCCTTCAATCGAATGCGTCCCGAGTTGCAGTGTTCTGCGTTAGTCAAAGAAGAAGACGAAGACGGCTCCGAAACCGCCGTCGAACCTCCTGATGACCGCTTCTGCGAGTCAGAAAATGCCTCGAGAAACTGAACCCACGATTGCAGACCCGTCGCAATTGCCCGTGTTTCAGCGTGAAACTGACGAACAGAAACAAGCAGTTGCTGGCTGCTCTCGCTCGCTTGGACTATCTTGGCATCAATCGAACGAAGCGTAGCCGTTATTCGTGCATGAAGAGCATTCGAGTCTCCCATTCTCCTCGCGCCACAGCTCCCCCAATACGGAAATAGCAGCGTGTTTTAATAAATGTAAAACTTGAATAAGAAACAAAACGTGGAAAAAAAAAGAGGAAAAACTTTGGGGTTTTTTGTTGGTCTGACTTTTAATTTCTTTATATATATATATATATATATATATATTATATAATTTTTAAATATAATTTTTCGGGGTTTATGAGACTCCGTTTTTTGGCGGGATCCGCTACAGTCGGTGACGCTTCAGAAATCGATATGCAGTTTCTCGGATCGGAAGGGGAGTATAGGGCACCAATACGTCGAAGCGTTCTTCAAAAAAACAGATATTGCGCACACCATTCTAATCTCGATTCCGACATGCCAGACAGGGCGGGGACATCGGAATGGCGATGGACTGGCATGATTGGAAACAGGCGAACGGAGCAGCGCTGTCTGAAATTTTCTGAGTGATTGAGGCAGAGCAGGGTAAAGAGGGGTGGGTGATAAGGATGTAGAAAGCGTGATGTCATGCGATGTCATGTGGTTTGCTTATGTGCGTACAACTTGTTTGTTTGCCAACAGTTGCATGACGGATAAACGAACGACGGATGGAAGAAATGGCAGTGTGAGCATGGACAGAACAGGATGCGCCTCTTCATCTCTCTCTCTCTCTCTCTCTCTCTCTCTTACAAAGAACTCGACGGGCTATCGAGAAGCGGAAGCTCCATAACTGCTTGTTTTCGCACACGACGGGTCGAAAAGATGGGACGGGTCGGGCGGTTTGCGTGAGCGGAATCCCGCCAAGTGACGGGGGTTCCATCGGATTCTGTTTGCCGCAACATCAGCTTCTTTTGTTTGGTGGTCTTGAAAAACTCCAGTCCGACAACAATGAGCACGTATGCAAGGACGGCAGAAAAGACAATGAAGAACAAAACCAGATAAAACCGGTACCGGTTGGAAGCATCTGCAGTGGCACTCTCAACGGAAATGGCATCCAGAGTAGAGAGAACAGAGAGCGCTAGCGTTCCGTAGAGGGAAACCGTCTCCAAATGATTGTCGAGGGCTTCGCGGAATGGGGCCATTTTAACATGGACTGTGAGAAAGAGGAAGCAGATTGCGATCCGCGCGGTCAGCGCTACGCGGATATCATTTGGGAACATCGAAAAAAAGAGGATCGGGACACCCATGAATGAAAATCGGCGAATAAGAAGAAAGGATTCATAATACCAATATCGGTCTCGGTACGATTCAAACAACGGACCAAGAGTGTACGTGGAGCGATTGACTCGAACATCGCTCGTGGAAATGTCGGCACCCAGGAAGATGCGTCCCCTTTTCTTGAGCACGAAGAGGTAGGCTGCAACAACGAACGGAATGCAGCCACAGAAAATGATCAGAACGAGCGCAAAGGGCTGCACGTACTTGCGATAGTCGGTACTTCGACAGTCGAACCCAGGATAGGAGTACACCACGCTCTTCGAAACAACGGGATACGGCTGACAGTCCAGAAATTCAAATGCCGTATTGCTGAGGGCCGGGAAAATCGTCAGACCGAGAAGGATGGACGTCCTCAGAAACGCTCGGACTCGGAAGAGAATGCGAATACTACGGATTGCAATCTGCTCGTGAAACCCTGTAAGACGGATCAGCAAGAATAAAAGGAAGAGACACCCAAGAACAACAAACAAAAGGAATGGAATGATCAAGTTCGTCCAAAACACGCCCACAAACGTTCGGTAAAAAGGGCAGAGTGTCCCCGTTCGCAACTCAAACAACGCAATCGACAACTCTGACGACGAGATGACCAGAAGTGCCGACATCTGAATAAACGACATGATGATTTTGAACTCGGATCCTGCTGATTGAGACACATAGTGTGTGAACACCACATAGAAAAGACCTCCAAAGATGTAGCCCGCAATCACTTCGAGAGACCGTGTCTCACAGTTCACGCAATTTCGTCCCCAGAACGACCAGTGATCCAAGCACTCTCCACAGAGGAATCCCATATGACCGGTCTGACACTGCGTTCGAACCTCGCCAGGAAGCAACAAGGACCCGGCAGGAATATCATAGACGATATCTGACGAGTATCGAGGAAGATAGGAAACTGTAGAGACATCTGATGCGGATGCAAAGCCACCCACTCCAGTGCAAAAGGACTCGACGGGACACAGCAACAGATCCGTGAAACCAGACTGCGTGGCAACCGCAAAATATCCAGGACGCGCGATGATCGCGTCTCCATCAGGAGAACACTGCGCTCGGTTACCCTTTTGGATCTCCGAGCACGAGAAGCATTGCTGGCTGTCAGAAAGAAGGGAGTATTCTCCAGAAGGACAATGCAAACAAAGGCGATTCGATAAACGGAAACCAGGGTCACACGGCATAAAAGTCAGATTCAGAGGCCAAGGAGAAAAGACGAATGAATCATCGGACACCAGGGACTCGACAACCTCGGCCGAGGTTGCGGCAAAGATGAAAATAGACGGTGCGTGGGACTGCGGATACTGCGCTGAGAGACCTGTAAAACGTGCAATGCCGTTCTTGGAGAGTGATCTGCTGTCGCCTTCGAATGCACACGAGCCCACTTGCGAAGGATCGATTGAGGTGTACTCCTGAAGAAATGTCGATGTATTGAAATTAAGGACATTCCACTGCGGCTTCAGAAACGTTCGCTGCGAAGTGCAGTACAAGTAGACAACAGTATCATCTTCGGGACCCGCAATAATTTGGTCAAACATGTCATAAAATGAGAACTCCACGGAAAATGTTTGGCCCGCAGTGAGCGACACAGAAGCATTCTGGCTCTCCGTGACAGGAATTCCATTCACCTTCGTTATTTGAAAATAGAACAGCGGAGACCCAATTGACGGCCCATAAGAGGCAGCATTCCCAAGAGACCGCAAGAAATCTGAGAGACTCAGCATGCGCAAAAGTGCAGGCCGCATGGTGAAGTATACTCCGGCATCGGACACTTGGGCGATGTTGGCGATGAACAGAACTCCTCCTCCACCAAGAATCGCCGAGTTATTGGAAAACAAGACGTTGTTGGCAAGAAATCCTGAGTTATCCGAATACGATGGAGGATACAGAGAGGAGTCAATCAGGAGCGCACCGCCATTTTGGGCTGCGGTATTGTTCACAAACTCAGAGTTGAGTAACTGCAAATTCGGGCCAGTGTAAATCGCACCGCCCTCGCTGACGTCAAAAGGATTCCGAAATGTAGTCGAAGACACCGCCAGATTCACCGACGCAGAAAATATTGCACCACCTCGGAGTTGCACCGGCGCGGCAGTGCATCCAAAGTTACCATCAAAAGTGCAATTCTCGAGAGTCGCTTGTTGGGTAAACAAGTCAAAGAACGCTGCACCGCCTTCGTCAACCGCACAATTTCCAACAAATTGTGAATCAACAATCACAGTCGACACGCTGCCTGCGAGCACGTACAGAGCCCCGCCTCTTGCTGCAGTGTTCCCAAAAAACATGACGCTGCTCACAACGACTTCGCCTCTCGTCGCAACAGCACCGCCCAACCCTCCAGCCGCAGCACCAACGAAACTTCCTGCGTTATTTGAACTGAAAACACAGCCCTCCAAAAGGAACAAGAAGGAATTGAAATCGCAGAAGATTGCTCCGCCCATTGAGACGCTTTGAACAAAGCCCGTTGCAGATCCACTCGACGGGGAATTCGCAACAAACGAACTGTTCGAGATGAATACGTCGGACTCGGAGACATACAAAGCGCCTCCAAATCCCACAGCCCCATTGCCCTGGCAGTTGGAAAATGTGCTTTTGGAAATACGAACGACGTGGCCAGATCCAACGTACATTCCAACTCCTTCGCAAAATTGACTCGACAATGGGACTGGCGATGCAAAGGGTAGCGCATTGCAAAAAGAGGAGTCCATCTGAACACTATCTACACGGAACGGATAACTCGATCCGGAGGCGATGTAGGCGTCATCGAGGTAAACGGTGCCGCCTCGTCCCGAGGTGACTCCGTTGTTGGAAAATGACGACGCAAACAGCTCAAACGCCCCAACGGAACTCCCCATCCAAATGGCACCGCCGTTTGCATATGCAGTGTTGTACAGAAAACTCGATGAACGGATGGAAACAAAAGGCGATGCATCTCCCGCAATTGCTCCTCCCGAAAAAGAAAGACAAGAATCGAACGAACAGCCGAGCACTTCCAAGCTCCCAGAAAACAACAGGGCCGATCCAAGGTATCCTCCTTGCGTGCTGCCGACGGTCGAGTTCTCGATGCGGACGTGCGTCAAGCCTGCGTCCAATGGGAGGCCCAAGGTCATTCTGGATATCAGCAAAACGCTGCCTCTGGAAACAAGAACCTGCATACGCTTCCAAGAAACAAAACTGACACTCCACACATTAATCTGCCGTATCAACACAGTAAGAGGGGAGTCGGATTGGCAAGTAAAAAACGACGCGTCCTCTGGTGCCAGGCCCGAGTAGTTCGATACGATGATGAGCTGTGACGCAAGCACGGAAGAAAAGAAAATTGTGTTGTCGAGCGATGCTAACGCAGATCCGGAGACGTAGATGCCAAACACAGTGTGCTGCACAAACAGATCCTCCAAGGTGCCGTTGGAGATCGACAGCGTCCAGTTCCTTGGTAATCGAGGGTAGTGAAAGCGGAACAACGCAGAAGTGGGAACGGAAGCGAAACTATTTCCAAAATGCATCACCGAAAAATTCGACATCTTGAAACTCGATTGAATCGAGAGCAGTGACGTACTGGGTCCAACACATGAGGAGGCACTGAAATTCGTAATTTCAATCATGGAATTCGGATTGATGGACAAGATCCCCAGGATACCGGAGCGACCGTCCATAATTGAAAAGTCTGAGAATGTGCCGGACGAAAAAAACGGAAAGCAGAATGCGCTGCCTGTTCCAAAGGAGGAAAAATCATTCAAAGAGACGTGGGTTGCCGACAATGTAGCATTCACTCCAACAGAGACAAGACAGCTGCTGTCGCTGACCACGTTGGAGGAAAACGACACGTGCCGAAACTCGAGCAGTGCGGAAGAACCATTCAGCCAAAATGCACTGTCCGCATTCTGAAACGCATGCAAGTGAACTGCGGAGTTCATCAACGACACTGAACCAAGAGACACCACAACGCTTGGAACTGGTATGAGCGGCCCTCCTCCCAGAAACTCACAGCCATCAAATGCGATGTGAGACGAAGCATCGGCGAAGACATGAAGCGGATTGGCACTGCTTGCTAGCAGCGAGGGCACGACAAACGTCACATTTGAAAACATCGCCAAGGTACGCAGTCCTAGAGTCACGGCGGTGAAGCTGCGGAGCGAAACTAGCGAGTCTGTGATCGCAGCAGAGCTGTTGGGCGCAGCAGTGAGAGCTGGGCCAATTCCAAGCAAAGTGCACTGCGAAATGTTGAGAGATGCAGACTGTGCAACTTGAACCGCAGATCCGGATGAAAATGTCAGCGTATGGAACAAACAGTCTAGGGAGACGGACGTCGCTGCTCCCGGAACATTCGAACTTGCATGAACGGTCAAATTCGAAAGTGCGTACACTCGACAAGAGCTCACACCAGAGGCAGCACAAGATGCGAACGCTTTTGGCAGAGATGCAAAGGGGAAGCTGCGGGAAGTCCCATTGTTCTGGTCGGAACCCGAGTCGCAAACAAAATAGTCAGACGCGCCTTGTATGTGTGGAAGAAGGGACAATAACAGTATTCCAAGAAGCAATGGAGACATTCAACAAGGAAAAAGGAGTAAGGGAAAATGCTCTTCTGTTTGTGTGATGAATATGCTGCAAATATTATGTATGCATGTATGTATGCATGTATGTATGTACAAATCAATCGACTCTTTTTTGTGGTGTTGTAGTTGATGATGATGATGATGGCGATGATGATGATGATGGTGATGATGAAATGAGAGGAAACGACAGTGCAAATTACAAAAAGGTCTCACGTCGGTGAAAAAAGCGAAACCAAGATGAAGAGAAAATCGGGGGGCTGCATAGGAGCAGAGTCCATTACTTCCGACGCACAGGCACACAGAAAGAGGAAGAGGCGGGAGAGAGAGGCGAAAGGCCTGGAGGCAATACCGCGCTTCTTCACCCAAGTTTCCTCTTCAAAAGAGGATTTTTATCCAAAAGAGATTCGAGAGAGATGAACAAGAACAACAGCAGCAGCCACGAAGGAAGGAAAAAGTCAAATGGATGATCCGCCACAGTACCTTCCATGTGCACATACTCTTTGCGAAAATACGCAAACGAAGAAATGAGCAGCACATATCGAGAAAACCGCGGAATAAGATTCAGATGACGGCGCCAGAACGGCCGAACACGGCGAATGGAAACGAGCTCATCTCTCAAAGACCCAATCTCACGCTCCAATCTGCTTGTTTTTGCAAACTCGCGATTCAGTGAACTTGTCGCAAGATGCATTTCCAGCTCTGCGATTCGTTTTGCGATTGCATATTCCGTTGACGTATACTGTACACATGACAGAGCCCAGTGCAGTGCGAATGAGCAGCCGAACAACGCAAAGAAGAAGAAACCAACATAAACACCGAGAAACGCATAGTTGAGAAAAAGATACATTAACAATTGAACGCAAACAGGTTTTTGGTGCGAAATCATCACCACCATCCACATCATAATTTAAAAAATGATGCACACCTCGAAAGAAGACGAGGAGGAGGAGGATGATGAGGATGAGGATGAGGAGACAGAACACATACCCGGAGCCTTTCCACCACAATGCGTATCAGAACCAGACAACCAAGGAGCATGAGTGTGGCAAACCCAATGGAAATGGTTTGCACTGCAGATTCTTCTGACAGCATCTTTTTCTTTCCTTTGTGTGTGTGTGTGTGTGTGTGTGTGTGTGTGTGTGTGTGTGTGTGTGTGTGTGTGTGTGTGTGTGTGTGTGTGTGTGTCTGTGTGAGAGAGAGAGAGAGAGAGAGAGAGAGAGAGAGAGAGAGAGAGAGAGAGAGAGAGAGAGAGAGAGAGAGAGAGAGAGAGAGAGAGAGAGAGAGAGAGAGAGAGAGAGAGAGAGCATGCGATCGATGTCGGTTTCCATGGCGACAACCATGGTGTTTGCAACTGCAGTGTGTTTGGGGGTGTTTTTAACTGCAGTTGAGGGTGCGTGTTCGACGCTGACTATGGACGTTGCATCTGGAATGATGCAGGCCGCCTATACGTATGCACGAACTGCGCATCCTGCAGAGCGTTTTAGCTTTGTCATTCTTGATTACAGAGGACTCCCGATATTCCAGATGCGCCAGGACCGCGCAAAGCTGGCGGGCGTGGATGTGGCCATGATGAAGGCTTACACTTCCTTTTCGTTTGGCGCTCCATCTGCGTTCCTGTCGGGGTTCGGAAACCCAAACTACCCGAACGGACCGGTGTTTCACATCGAATACCTTGGATTGGACAAGCCATTCATCTTCTTGGCCGGTGGCTTGCCGTTGAAAGATGCGACAGGTGCTCTGTGTGGTGCTGTGGGAGTGTCTGGCGCCACGGATCCTATGAGCGATGCAAACATTTCCGCGACGGCCGTGAACGCATGGACTAACCAGGTGACAGCCACATCCGTTTCCGTAAATGCGTCCGTTGACCCGATTCTCTCTGAAGCATTGGCTCGCTCGAATATGGCTGTGCAGTCTGCACTCAGCATGAACGAAAAGGTCGGCATCCTCGTCTGCGATGGCATGGGAACGACGTTGGCGTACAGAGCGTTGGACGGTGCTTCTGCCGTTTGCTACACTGGAACCATTGCGAAAAGCAGAAGTGTCTGGATGTTTGCTCCCGTCATTACTTCCAGTGGCGACTTTTTGCAGTACGTTCAGCCTTCCAGTCCGTATTATACGATTGACAAGCTGCCACTGCGGCCCTCAGGAATCGCTGGGGCAGTGGCGTTTTCAAGACAGCCTGGAAATGCTGTTGTTGGAGTCGTGTCGATATCTGGAAGTCCGCAGGCGCAAACCGATGAGACGATTGCAAGGGCTGCTACTGCCTCGGCGAGCACAATGCCCTCACTTCGTCTTGCTGTGAATCTGGCGTTGGGGGCAGTCGACACCGCCCTGCAGTACAGCATTGATCATCTGAAGTTTGCGGCGACGGCGGTAGTGGTCGATCGGAGCGGATACCCCGTTGCGTTCTATCGCATGGATGGTGCTGAACCTGCAATCGCAGACACGCTGCTGCGAAAGGCTCGGGCTGCTCTTGGATTCGGATTGCCAAATTCGGCGTTGAATTTCGCAGTGCGTCCTAATGCTGCGTATGGCTTGGACATGGTGAACGGTGGCATCGTAACGTATGATGGTGCTTCTCCGCTTTTCGATAGCGATGGAACCCTGATGGGAGCTATCGCAGTGTATTCGAAGGACGCGGATGGCGTCTTTAAGGATTCAATGGCCGCTGCGGCCGCTGCAAAGTTTAAAGCCGGATATTCGTTGGCGATTGCGGACATGAAGGCAGTTTCCAGGCAGTCTGAAGTAACGCGCGTTGCTCCATTGTTTATCGGAGACTTGGCTGTTCCTCTACAGGCTCTTCACAATGCGGCTGCTAAATTCGATTCCAACGGAGTTGCATTTGTCGGTTTGGATGCTGCCGCACTGCTGAAACTTGCCGTTGTTTCGGAACAAGCACCGCTGGGTGCTGGACATGCTGCGTTGGGTGCAGCCCTGTTTACTGCGAACCTAGCTGAATCTCCTGCAAGCTTGAAAGCGCAGCTGAGCCCTTATTTGAATCTTGCCTCCGGAATGGGCACTCTGTACACGCTGCTGCATAGCAACCCTGGCATGATTGCCATTCCTGGTAGTGCTGCCGTTGTGGATCAGTCCGGAGTATTGCGAAGCGCGATTGGAATCTCTCGCGGAGACTTCAATGCGAACGTGGAAGGCACGCTCGCTTCGACTGCACAATCGGTCGTCGCTGAAATGATACCTGTGCTTCCCATCGACCCCGTGGACACAAGCTGCAGCTCCAGTAGCGGTGACAAGAAGTACACCGCAGGAGATATGGCCGGTCTTGCCTTTGGTATGCTTGCACTGGCGTTTCTCATTTCAGGCACGATCTGTTTCGTTATCGTTCGCCGACTGCGGGCTCAGCTGTCGCAAGCGAAGACTGTCTCATCCGCCGACTATGTGAGATTCGCTCGAGCGTAATTCCGACAAGTCGCACGCCTCGGGTTTTGTGTAATGTCTATAAACAAATACCGAATGTGCACTCGACGAGTTGTTATTGTTGTTGTTGTTGTTGTTTTTCTGTGTGTGTGCTGTGCGTCGCTTGAACCCGATGGAGTGGGAGTTGCTCCGACGTCTGACGTTATTCTTCACACTGTTGGAAATTTTTGACAATGTGCACAGTACGTGTGAGAGAAACAAGACGAGGAAACTCCTCAACAAAAAAAGGGGGGAAATATATTAATAATCGAAGATTTTGATTTTGTTTTCATCTTATATAGGAATCGGGTTTGGTCGGGTTTGTTTTTTGTTGTTGTTTTTCTTTTTTTCTTTTTTTCTTTTTTTGAGAGGGCTTCTTACGGAGACTGTGTGATGGCTTGCTCGGCATAAAACTGCACGTCCACATCCGCGTCTTGTCGCAATCTTTCCAGTACGGGTCGTACTTTCCCAGTAGCCTGAACAGGAGACACGTAAGGAAGCAGTGCGCCAAGTGTTCTGGCAACATTGAAACGCACATTGGGAACAGGGTCGCGAGAAAGTTTCTCGCCCAACAACGCAATGATCGGTCTAAATGAGGTCTCGTTCTGGAGCGCTCCTCGAGCACCGAGGATTGGTGCCAAGGAACGAATCAAAAACAAAAGAGTCATTCTATGCAAATAGTTCTGATGACCTGCAAGCAGCTCGGATGCCCTGGGAACGAGCACAGAGTGTGCCCATTCTGTTCCGAAGTGCTTTTCGGCAACGGTTTTTGCCCCTTCAACTGCGGCTTCGCGAACAGAAAACACAACGTCTGAGAGCCACTGCAGAAGCAGTGGCATCAGCTTGTCATCGAAGAACGGACGACCGAGCTGAGCAGCGAGCAACGGCAGCTGGTCCACCGTGGCGAGCCTCACTCTCCATTGCTTATCTTCTGCAAGGTCGACGACAGCAGGCAACAGCGATTGGCTCAGTGCATCGACACCTACTACAGCCTGAATGGCATCCAGCTTCGACAGCAAGTTCAGTCGAACTTCGTGGAAGTCGTCTCGCAACAGAGCCATGATCAGCGGAAACAGATGCTCCAACGACAGCGCACGTCCCAAGACGGGGGCGATAATGGGAAGAGATCCAGCAAGCGCAGCTCTAACATGCTGCGACGGATCCACTACCAGTTCCCGGCAGGCCGGAAGAACATCTCGAGTAAAATATCCGAGCACAAATTCGTTGCCGGTCGGAGTGGCAGAGGGCGCAGGAGGGTTCGAACCCTGAGACGCTGAGAAAATCTGCAAAACATCCGCAAGTCGATTCGCGGCAGCAGTGCGCACCTCTGCTTCTGTATCCTTCAGCAGTCGCACAAAGTATGAAAGCACTTCCGACCGAAATGTTTCCATTGGCAGCGCCTTTCCAAGCTCTGCAAACTTGTCGGCGACCACGTACCGCACACGCCATGCGGCATCCGATCCACACATTTTGATGGTTGAGACCACTTGCGTGAAAGCCGGTCCATTACTGCTACTACTACTGTTACTGCTGCTGTTCCCGCTACTACTACTGCTACTGCTGCTGTTGTTCTGTGAAAAAGCACGGGCCAGTGCAAGGGCTGCGTCGATCGCAAGCAACCTAACGGAGTCCTGGTCATCCCTTGCAAGCTTCGTGAACATTGGCAGCACATGCTGCGTTATCACGCTTCGTTCCTGCACGTTCGCCACCAAAACCGCCATCGCCGTGTATGCCGACCTGCGGACAACCGCCGTCACATCCTGACAAAGCGCCCCAAACGTCAACATCAACTGCTCCCGCTCCGAGGAAGGCATTCCCGGCTTCAGCGGTGCAAGCAACGGGTACAAGTGGGCAACAAGCGCAGCAGCCGAGCACCGTGCCGCTTGCCAATCGCCCTGTGCCAGCCGTGCGAGAGCAGGCACCATGTGCGCCCGGATATCCGCAGGGCTCATCTGCAAAGCTACGGATCTCAACGACTCGACAGCATGCTCGCGAACCACCGGCTCTTCGACGGACGCAAGCAGCACAAGCGGCTCTAGGAGAACATATGCATGTGACGGTCCGCCGACATACTGTACAAACTTTCCGAGCTCATCTGCCAGCGCAACCAGAACATCCTCCTCATCGTCCAAGGAATCAAGAAGAAACGGAATCAGTTCAGACCGAGTCCGCTCCGTGTCCAACGCGACAGCAATCGTCGAGAGCCGGCGAACCGAGTTCAGACGAAGAGCAATGTCCTCGTTCTTGAGCTCATCAATCAGTATCGCAATCGGGTACAAAGGATCGTCGCTTGCAGCCATTTTCTGATTATCCGACAATAATAACACGCATCAATAACGAAAGACAAAGCAAATAAAACAAAACCCAAGACGAGTGTCAATTCGGGATGGACAATAGAAGAGAAGACTGGGAAAATCGAACAGACTACCGAGCTAGGGTTGAGGTGTTTTGTATTCTGCTCCACCCACCCCAATCCTGTATTTTCTTTTGTTCTGCTCTTTTGGGTTGTAACGTTCATATTTTCCCCGAAAAGTCCCCGCATACAACAGCGGTGTGCACTGCGAAATGTGCTCCTGATGCCGATGCGTACTCTGCATTCTGCTGTATGAATTTCGTTGCTTCTTCTTTTCTCTTCATTTATTGTCAATCGTGATCTCACCAGGATTAGCACCAGATTAGGCCTTGAAGACGGAAGAGACCCAAAGGGAAAGAAAGAAAGAAAGAAGAATGTCAGTGATTTTGGATCCGACAACCAAGAATGTGCAGTCTGAGTACAATGTTGTATCGCACAAGCATCCTCGGCATGTGTCCATTTTGGCGCACAGGTCGACGAATGTGGACATTCAGACTGTTCGGCCTTCTTCGTCCAAGGTCATTCATCCGCACAACTACTTTGGCTCGACGTCGATTGCAACCGGCAAGGAAAACATTGCTGTGCAGCTGGAATCAGAGCGATCGAAGCACGAAATTGCCGAAAAAGAACGCAAGCTTCGAGAATTTCAAAGCCGAGTGGTGAAACGAGTGCACGAAAAGGTCGCTTCGGAAAAACTCAGCGAGTCTCTCGATGCTCTCAACGAAAGTATTGCAGTTCATGGAGAAGACACCCGACGCAGAATGAAAGAGTTTGAAGAGAAGCGAAAAGCAACCTTTAAAACAAAGTCTGCGCTGAAGCCCTCTTCTTCCCCAAAGGACAGCACATCGCTGTCTCCATCGCCACGGCAACAAGGAGAAGAAGAAGGAGTCGGAAGAAGAAGAAAGGCGCAGCATAGAGTCCGTATTCAGGAAGATGGAAAAGAGGTGCTTCAAGTACATGCAGACTCGGATATGGTAGAACCCCCGCAACCATGTGCCGTTGTTCCGGAGCCGACGGTCGTTCATAAGCTGCAAAGGACTGCGACTGCGACTGCGACCGCGACCGCGGATCTTCAGCTCATTGCGGAAATGTGTTCGCACAATAATGATGGCGCTGATGATGTCGATAGCGCGCATCTATTCGGAGCATCATCACGGTTGCTGATGCGGGTTCGACGAGAAGCGGATTCGCTGTTTTCTCGATTGTCATTCGATACACTTCGTCTGTAAAAAAACCGACCGATCCTTTTTATATATATTTTTCCGTTTTATCTTGCTTTTCCTTTTCCTAACTATGCTTTATTTTTCCTCTCTCTCTCTCTCTCTCTCTCTCT